>JARVLU010000255.1:21007714-21018308 GCA_031762415.1 Simpsonichthys santanae
TTTCGACCTACGGCAGAATCGAGCTACGAACGGTCCTTAGGTCCGGAACCCGTTCGTAGGTCGAGGACTACCTGTATAGAAAAAAAAATCCATAAATATGTTGCTTCGACCTATAAGTCGCAGGGCATGTAAATTTTGCAAAAAAACTACGACTTATAGGGCAGAAAATACGTTAGGTTCCCTCCTTTGATCGAGTCAGCGTGATGTCTGTTCTAAAAGACCCCTCACTCTTGAAGTTAGCAAACAACCTGATAATGTTACGTACTGATGTTTTTGCAAGTGAGGGTTCACGTCTTCACAAAATGGCATAATTCCAACCTCTCCCCGTCTCTTTGAGCACGCTCTACTCACCTGTCTCTCTGATTTTGCTTTGTGTCTTCAATTTTTTGAGCAACCCCTCTTTGAAAACAAAAAAAGACGTTTTGCATAAAAGTAAATGTTGCTCTCGTGTCTAGAGCTCTTGCTGAGGACGCAGTCACAGGAGGGCACACTTGTGCACACACTGTTTAGTTATTTAGTGTTGCACAGCAGCAGTCAGACAAATACGCTCCAATTTATTATCAATAAGAGAGAAAGACAAGAATACATCTCCTGCCTGCACTGTGGTGAACATGGATGTATAATGAACAAGGACTGAAGCGAGTTTCTGTAGGGAATGTTTGCTTGTGTACATTTTGTCTTCCTTGCAGTCTATATAAGCAGGACAGATGGGTTGCTTTGTTCCTAGAGATGTGACACGCACAATGCATGGCTACAAATTAACAACAAGCAAAGTGTGACTCGTAGTCGAGGTCTGTGCACAGCTTGTTGCACTCGCCGCATGATACCACAGCGCTTTTTTGTGGCGTGACTCACTCAGTGATGTAAGGGTGAGTCAGAACATGAAAAAGAGTTGTTAATAAATAACATTCATGTTTCAAGTGATACACAAGATTCTCTTGGGATGATTAGAGAAGAAGAAACTCATAAAAGCAGAACAGATGTACCACCTGTACTGACAAAAGTGGCACTGCCATTTGCTGCTGATGTGTGAGTAATATTGTGATCTGTGCAGTGTATGCAGAAAAAGACAATCAGTGGGTGTATTAAAGGGGCCTGTTAGTCAAGGCTGTGCTTTGAGGAGAAAAAGTTTGTGGGAAGATTGTTAAGGAATTTCTTGATCCCAGCAGGTGAATCACAACTCGCATGCAGCTCAGAAAGTATAAAATGTATGTACCAACCACAAAATGCTGACAGTCACACATCATTCATTATGAATCAAAAACAACTGCTAATTTACAAACACACAAAGGGAAATATTCACAGTCCATTTATAATTGATCAATGCAACATTTGTGTGCATGCTTTCACTGGCACTGGCTAAGATGGAGTAAGCTGATGCAAAGGTTTCTGCAGGCTTCCCCCAGGAGCTCAGCATTTAGTTTCTTGATTCTCCAAGGCCCTGAAAAAGCCAGGGGATTCACAATCACAAGAGCTAATTAACTGATCTAGGCGTTTATTGTTTTATTTGTTTTAATACGACTCCACGCTGGTGACAGCTGAGACACACTGGTTTCCATTTGCCCATTCCTGTCTTGTGAATGTGCCATTTCACGAACACCTTCGGGAATTGGGTTTTTGAATTTGGTGCAACTTCTTATTTGGACAAAAAAAAGGAGCTCAATAGATTTAACTACTTTAAGGTTAAAAATGTAGTAAGTCTAGTGATTACATTTTACTTGCAAAAAAAGGTCAAAAGTCAGCTTGAGGTATGTTTTTATCCCTGTGAATTATATAAACTATAAGGGTGGGGTAAATAGTGATTTAGTTTTGGAAGAATACATCTTTTAAATTAAAAGAAGGATAATTTGTAACTTGTTTTAGAGATGTTCTTATAATTCCAAAGTAAATCTTAAAAATAAAAAATAAAAAATAGAAAAACTTGATGGATAACCTTTTATTTTCATCTTGTTTACAAGAAACTTCCATAATATTAGCTTCGCATGAAGCGTTACATGGTGAAATGATGGTTAGCAAGAAGTTATATTGTCCATTGTTTGACTAAGGATTTTATTTTTATTTATTTATTTTCTTTTTTTTTTTTTTGTTGCAGAGTTTAGTGCATATGTGAGATTTCACCGAATACTACGGGGGGAAAAAGACATGCATGTTAAGTGTTGACCTTAAATGCAAGTGTATGGCTTTGCGATGGTTTTGCAAATGTTCATAATGTCTTCCACTAATGGGATAGGCACCAACAACTCCACCCACCACCCCGAACAAGATTAAATAGATACAAGTGAGTGAGAATTAATAATTTCACATCAAAGTCTGGGACACCAACGTTCACACATATTTACTTATCTTGTCTGCAGGTGGTTATGAACATAGGTGATTCAGCCTCTGTTGCGTTTACTGACCAATCCTGTGATTTATTTATTTTTTTACTCCTTCAGTTTGGAGATGGACAACATGTCAACCTCTATATGGCACTTTACATGATTTATGACGTGTTATAATAACAGTAAATGTAGAAATACATGCATCTAGGTTCATCTTATATTTTAATATTTTCCTTAACTAACAGATAATTGTGCTAAAACGTCTTATGAGAGTGATGAAGTCAAATTTTGTTCAAGGTTAAATTATTTTTCAGCTGCTCTAAAACATCTGCTACGTGTCTGTTTCGAGGTTAGTTTGATCAGAATGGGCCGAACTGTTGTTTCACTGACTGGAAGAATAACAAT
Source organism: Simpsonichthys santanae (assembly GCA_031762415.1). Lineage (NCBI taxonomy): Eukaryota > Metazoa > Chordata > Actinopteri > Cyprinodontiformes > Rivulidae > Simpsonichthys > Simpsonichthys santanae. The sequence continues at coordinate 21,010,441 of JARVLU010000255.1, forward strand.
GTAAAGTTCACATTTCTTCTCAGCACTGAAAGGGCATTTTGGCAGTAAATAAACGTGTAACATATTTAAGGCATGACTCTCATCTAGATTCAAAGGAAAATCTTTGACTGAATCCTCAGCTTCTTGTCTGTAAACTTGTGATGTTAATCTTTTTTGAAAGTAAAATGCAACACATGCAACGTATCAGGACGTTTACAATGAAGAAAACCTGTTATCCTTATAGCAATTTTAACAAGAACAAAAACAACATTGAAATAATATAATAATTATATAAGATATAATATTATCAATTCATTTAGTAGCCTTTTAACTAATGAATAAATTCTGGTACTCGTCAGGTTCACCAGAATCAACTAATCTTGGGTTAAAGTGCATCAGTGATCTAATGGGGGCAGTGTTGTTCAAACATATTGTAAGAATGAAGTTTTCATGTATGAAACATAATATTTTGCATCAAAAACGTTTGTGTTTGTTCTTGCATTTGCCTTTATACATCTCAAACTATTCAGAGCATGGTGCGGCTATATAAAGAAGTCTGCTCCGATATTATCCTTGAGAAATGACACAGAACACTCATAACATCAGCAGCACAGTTTGCCTTTCAGCACTTCCTAAGTCAGCATCATAAACAGAGCTGAAAGGCAACCAGGCTGAACCGGTTCCCTCCTTTATTTCACCCCAATAAATCAGCCACTCAGTTATTTCTACATTCTGTGTAGGAGTTCAGCTGCTTCAGGGCAAAGCAGAAAGATATTTTTTAACATCATCTAAAGCGTGTTATTTTTGATTGTTAATCAGATATTGTGTACTGTAAGATGAGGCCGTTCTGCAGAAGGAACAACAGTGAGTTCGTCAGTGACGTGTGCCTTGTCTTCCCATTGGAAACAGTTGTAATTTCAGATGAACAAGAACATGCAAAGTGAATTATCTTATGCACCATTAGTGCTGAAGATAAGGACAGCTGCAGAAAAAATAATAATTCCATAAAGTAGAGAAGGAAGTGTCACAGAGGCAAGAAGAATGCATCAACAAATAAAAGCTAAATGAATGACAGTAGAAAGGGTTGCTGAAAAATAGAAAACACAACAAAAACAAAACAAAAAAAAAAAAACCTATAACCTGGTCCCCGGTGGGGTGGGGGGGGGGGGGGAATATTTATAAAACATTTGGGTCCGACAGCATGTAGCATAAAGTCTCAATCTTCATCTTCTACCGCTTATTTGTAGTCGTTGTCACAGAGGCAACAGGTCCAGTAGAGAAAGACATCCCTCTCTCCAGTGATACTTTCCAGCTCCTCATGGGGGACCTCGAGGTGTTCCCTGGACCAAAAAAGATACAGTATGTACATAATCCCTTTGGTGAGTTCTGAGTCTTCCCCGGGGGCCTCTTACCAGTGGGACAACTCCAGAAAACCTCTATAGGGAGGTGTCCAGGAGGCGTCCAAATCAGATGCCTGAACCACCTCAACACCTTTCAGTGCTAAGCAGCAGCTCAACTCTGAGCTCCACCCAGATGATGGAGCTCCTCACCCTATCTCTAATGCTAAACCCAGCCACCCTGCAAAGAAACACCTTTATCACTGAGAATGAGGCCCTGGTTCATCAATCCATCTCCTGCTCCATCCTACCATCACTCATGATGAACAATACTCAAAGATCCCAACACAAAGGGAGCTTCTCACCCATGTCTGGTCGAGGACCAGCCATAGACTTAGAGGAACTGACTCTCATCCCAGCTGCTTCACACTCAACTCCCCAGTACAAACTGAAGATCTTGGCCTAAAGACACCAACAGAACCACATCATTCACATAAAGCAGAGATGAGACCCTGTAGTTACTAAACCAGACTCCCTCCTGCCCACGACTGCACCGTGGCATTCTGCCCATGAGCACTGCAAAAATGATCAGAGACAAAGGACAGCACTCGGGGAGTCCAACTCTGAGTGTTAGTCAATGGCGAGATATTAGATATGGTTGAACAATTTAAATACCGTGGAGTCATTTTTGATTCCGATCTAAAGGCTTACATGCATGCTATGATCTTCAGCCATGTAGCCTGTTGTTATGGTCTCACATTTCATCATCTCTTTTCAAGAAAACACTGAAAATGTTGGACAAAAAACTTTTACAGTATCATTATTGTAACATCATAAGTAAGCACAACATTCTGGATTTTGATAGCTATCAGATTTTAAAGAATACTTGCCTGATTTTTAAAGTTTTAAATTGACTTGCTCCTCCTCTTTTAATGTATTTTATAGGTTAAAAAAAAAAACAAGTACAGCAAACACAAGAGCACTGACCAGAGGAGATTGTGACAGCGGCGCAGGACTAAATTTGGCCAAATGGTGGTGTCCATCAGAGGCACGCAGTTGTGGAACATTAACAGTTTCCATCAGGAACTGTGAAAACTACTTTAAAAACTTTTTGAAACGTTGGCTGAAAATTAACCAGAAGTGCACTTATATGTAGATTACTTTGTCTATTTTCTTATGGCATCATGTCTTTATTGTAATTTCATGTTGTGTTATGTGTTATATAGGTGATGTTTGTATTATTCTCTGATTTTGTTTTGTGGGATGTTTCTTGTTCTGACCTGCCTTAGGACAACGGATGAAAATTAGCTATTGTGCTAACTCCGGCATACTGTATTTACATTGATGCTTACTGCTGACATGTTGATTAATATGCATTGTCTTAATTTAAATGAATAAATGAAATGAAATCTGCATCAAGAACAAGCTCAACTTTGTGCCAAGAACACAGACACAGCTCATGCTGTGGATATACAGGAGATGGATGTAACCCATGCCCCATGAAGCATTAAAAAAGCACCGAGTCACAACAGAAGTCGTCTCAGGGCACTGAACAGAAACATTCACATACGTTATAAAAGCCAATTAGTAAAATGTCTTACCTGGAAGCCATGATTGTGTTGACTCATCACTTTGTCACAGTTTCCCATCCTGAGCAAGCACAATGGCAACAGTGGAAAACGAAACCAAAAACAAATCAAACGTTCAGTTATTGTGAGCACTGGTGAGTAAAAGATGGTTCTGTTTCCAAAAATGTTGAGTAACAGGTGACACATTTGAACTGAGTAAATAACTGAAGCAATATTTTGGTTCTGAGCTCTTGTTTTTACCATTTGATTTCAAATTTCCAAAATTACAAGAGTTTTAACTCTATGGGGGAGGTGGAGCCAATTTGATGTTTTCTAATGGCTCTATAGACACATTTGATGAAACAGAAGTGTTTAACCACATTACATGAACTAATAAAACAGCAGCAGAGCAATATGTTTACTCGTTTCCTCATCCGTTTCCATTTTATCGCCTCTTGGTTTAATAACTCATGAAGTTCATGCAGTTCTGCAAAGAACAACCTTTAGATTCAGAAAATGGTGGTTTATTGATTTATCAAAACATTGTTTGGTTGCTTTCTGTGAAATGAATGTTTACTTTTCATGGTTCTGACATTCCCAGACTCCAGCCAATCTGTCAATAAATTGTTGTAATTGCACGTAAAATTGCAGCAATTTTACAAAAAGCCTTCTTTTAAAAGTCATACGCGTAGAAGATACAAAATACAAAGAGAGTTCTGAAAAAAAAATCTAGTGTAAAAAAAAAAATATGACAGAACCGTGCACATTTAGAATTGAGGTGACTGATGAGGCTATAGGACCTCCTGTCTCCTTTAGGGTGAAGCTCTGATGTTTTTTATTTACTTATTGATTTACATTAATTTGTCTTCTGTGCAAAGTGTGAACGTTTTCACAGAATCCATGTAGCAATTGTAGTATTTGTCAGTGAAGGCTTCAATTTCAAATTGTTCCTGATTACAATGATCTTCAGAAGACACCAGCCATGTCCACACCACAAAACTAAAAGAACAAAAAATAAATAAAAGGCCTTTGCTCAGTCTTGAAATTCACCCACATATATACTGTAAATGTAAAAGTTGCACTTTTCAAACCACTAGGCAACGGCTTAACAAAGACCTCTGAACTTCCCTCTCCTCAGCTTCTCCAGTTTATTTGAGAGGACTGAGAGATTCCAAAACCTCATTTCATAATGTAATTTATTTTATTTTGTTTAATATCACTACTTTTAGTTACTTTTTATTTTATATGTATTTTATGGCTGTTTATTGTCTTGTATCTTATTGTCTTTGGTTTTGACTAAAACAGGTCTCTCTTGAGAATGAGTCCTCCTGACGCAATGAGACTAACCTGTATAAATTCATTCATTCAACCTTTATTTATACAGGTTAATTCCATTGAGCCTCGAGGACTCATTTACAAGAGAGACACAAATTTCTTTAAGAAAGAGTGATAACAACAGTGGACACTAATGACAACAATAGACAATCATAAAGGATGCACACAAATTTATTTTTTATTTTATTTTTGAACATGTGAAAATAAAATGGTAATTAAAAGTATAATTTAAAGGAAAAGTAGTGGAAAAACAGCTAGGTTGCAAGGTGGTGTGGAAAACTAAAAACGGGAACATGTCTGCATTGGTTTTATAAGAACTTAACAGATGTTTAAAGCATTTTATTTTCATACCTGTATAAATAAAGGTTGAATGAGAAAACCAGCACACCTTGACCCAAAGTTCTCCTCTCTGTGAAATACGTCTGAAACACCTTCCTCAGAAGACATCGTTACCACATGCTCAAAACACCTGGTTCCTTTTAATATGTTAGAGCCACCCTACTCGTTAATTATTTTATCACATTGGAGGGGTTTGTGTCCCAAGAAGAAATGACGATTCAATCATCTTCACAATGACAAAAACAACAAAGGTACCAGGACAAAACTCGGGCCTGAGGAAAGTTCATTTCTTAAATAAAAAAGACTTTAGGGAGACAAAACATTCTATAAACTCTTCTTTGCAGATTGCTGTCAAAACTTGCATTTAAACTTATTAAGATTTACTTCTCAAAACTGGTTTAGGTGTTCTTTTGTAAATATCACATGATGAGATTGGGGGTGATGACACAGGAGAGCTGTTCTTGTGACAAAGTTTGCAAGACTCCAGAATCTGCTAAATATTTCAGGGGTATTTTTAAGCTGTCAAAAGGAGGGTTTTTCAATCCCCTCAAATGGTGTCTCACTTGGGAGTTTTCTGGCTCCAAACCTCTTCTAGATGTACATCATAATCTAAAAATATGCTTTGGCGTCATCTTGTGTTTCTCTCTTGCCTAAAGCTCAGAAAGAAATTAGGGACTCTATCTATTCGATGCAGTACATCACCCAACATCCATCCGTTATCTTTTACCTGCTTCTTCCTTTTTGGGTTGCAGGGGTCACCGGTGCCCATATCCAGCTATTACCGTGTGGGAGGTGAGGTACACCCTGGACAGGTCTCCAGACCATTCAGTCTAACATGCATGTTTTTGGTCTGTGGTAGGAAACCAGAGTACCCGAAGAAAACCCACACGTGCACAGAGAACATACAAACTCCACGCAGAAGGGCCCCCGGACCTGGATTTGAACCAAGGTGGACTGCTCATGCTGCCCCTGTACATCACCCAGCATTCCACAATAAAAACTAACAAGTCTTGATTACTGAGTCCTTCATTAAATTGTGCAAATCTCAAATTCTGACTTTTAAACAATTATCAGTCTTTGTGAAAATGTTGAAAATTATATTTGTTCTTTATTTAATTTTAAGCTATCAGTAATGCATGTGCTCACTTACCTGTTCATGGGTGGCTGTGGTTGAGTGGTTAGAGCAGTCGTCCTCCAATGTGAGAGTTGGGGGTTTGACTCCACCAGCAGTCACATGTAGACAATTCCCGGTGTAAGACATTAAACCCCTCGTTACCTCCATTGAGTGTCCCATTGGTGTATGAATGTGATCTAAAGCACTGATTATTCTTTGTAAAGGTATAATAGAGGGCAAATGAAGGCACAGAAAAGCACTTGGAGTATCTTGATCAGATAGAAAAGTGATATACAAGTACAGTCCATTTACCATTAATAATGGTGGCAGTTTTGACCAGATGTGCCTAACCATTTGCATGCCATTACACAAGAAAGCCCTGTTTAGGTTTTTATTCCTGAGGTTGCAAACAGTAACAAATACATCTGCACTCAAGTCCCAGGGGTAAAACTTCCAGATGTTGAATTCATCGCTGCTAAAACAAGACGTAAAGCAGCTCCTTGTCGAGGTGAGTCAACCAAGCAGTGCAATAAGACAGGCAGTTTGAGTGTATCTGACCACCTTTGTAGAGCGTTTTTAAAAAAAAACAAAAACCTCTGGTACTATAATAAAAGTCTGCACGCACATCTGCAAGGAACTGAGACATTCCCTTACAGAAAGTGTATAAAGATCAGAAACCCTACACAAAGGCTGCCTGACTCACTGTCGGGGCTAAAACTTGTCAGCTTTTGTTTTTCCAGTGTCGACGCTTCCTTTTCTTACTTTCCTAGCAGCGTGCTGTGAAAAACAAAGTTGATTCACATGGGTCCAGTCCTGATTGATGTTTTGATTATGTTCCTCCATGCCCCTGCCATGTTCTTATTTCTACTTTTAACCCTAAATGAGTTTCCCATAGATGTAGTTTCCATGACACCAGACTTGACCTTTAAGGTATGAAGTTAAGAAGCAGACATGTACAGTATGTTAGTATGTCACACTACAAGCACCACCATGCTTATCATTTCTCTTCCTGCAGTTCTGAATTCGAAATTAATCAGTAAATGGCATGTAAACAGTGCAAGACAATCTGGAGAGAAACACCTGTCACTTAACAGATAATGAGACTGCAACAGGGCTGAAGCTGTGGGAGCATGTGTAGGTGCTGACAGCTCCCTCGCATGAATCGTCTTTCTTTCGTTGCGAGGCAGCAGTCACACCGGTACACAAAACGCTTGTCGTGAGCTATTAGAGCACGAATCTTTGATGGCAGGAGTTCCCAAACCACTTACAGAATCCATGTATCAGGCGCAAATGCTGGCGTTACACAAATACACAGTTTAAATCTACGAATCCACACATGCAACAATCCGACGAGCATGACATTAGCTGCCATAAAGTGTGACTTTGAAATAAAAATACAGATTTCAAGCATCAATATTTCAACAGGCCTGCGATTTGCCTCCAAGACACGTGCTGAATTATTAAAAGGAGAACTGCTTGCAGTTTGACGTATGTCGTGGGTGATTTTCAGTGACAGGAGGGATTATTTCCATAGAAAAGACATGAGAGACAATTGACAGGTGTTCAGTCTGTCTGGGTGTCAACGGGGATCCTTCATGCACGTCAGAATAAAAGCAACATGAAACACACCCTGCAAACAAACTTCTATCTCTTCTATGTTGCCATCTAATGCACATTAATCACTTGCCTCACATATTTATGACGGTATTGATGAGAAAAATGCTGGTAAAAGTTTAGAAGAGGTCAAAAATTCAACCAACACTGTCAGTACATGATTTTCTCCCTTTATGTTTTAGCTGCTCAGCATCTAAACTCTCTGCTGAGGTTGTGGTGATGCTGTTCATGCCACGGAGCCTGAATGCACTAAAGATAACACAACTGTGTTGTTAATATAGAACCAGAGTAACACATCTGTTCTGATTCACATGTTAAGAACACCCCATGACTTTTTATTTTGGACCTTTAAACCCAGTGTCTACTGTCTGTTTTTGTCTGAAGTCTCCACCTAGTGCATGAGCAAGGAAAAGGCGGTAACTGTTTTTGATGAGCTCTGTAAGAAACTCATTTAAAACTGATGCACACTTCTGCTCATCAAACCACATTTTTAACCACTTTTAATATATATATATATATATATATATACACAGTATATATATATATATATATATATATGTATATTTTTTTTTTATCCCAAAG
>JARVLU010000255.1:21026502-21040992 GCA_031762415.1 Simpsonichthys santanae
TATATATATATATAGTTTATTACAGAAATGAATGGTTATAAGCCTGCAAATTACAGTTTTTGCCAAAAATCTTTAGTCACTAGTCTTCGTCACAAAACAAAACACATACAAACAAAATAAATGAATATTGAAATACATCCTTCTAGGATTATTAAAAGTATTTTTGTTGCTTGTCCAACATTACTAGTCAACTTTACTAATCAACATTATTAATCAACATTACTAATCAACATTATTGATCAACATTACTAATCAGCATTACTAATCATCATCTCTTACTCTGCTCCTGTAACCTGGAACACCTTGCTAAAAGATTTGAAGCTGTCGACTTTGACCACTCTAAGAGATTTTAAACATCTGCTGAGCTCATGGCAAAACCCAATTCAGACATGTTCCTGTTATAAGTATTTTACATAATGTAGCTGGTTTTTGTTAATATTTTATGTAATTTATTCTATTTACTTTTCATTTTGTATGCTTTTTATATGATTTTCTGTTTTTGTCTGTACCTCACATGTGTTCTTAAAACAGATCTCTCTTGTAAATGAGTCCTCGTGGCTCAGCGAGACTAACCTGTATAAATAAAGGTTGAATGAATCAAATGTTTTGTCTTCCACTTGATTATACTTATGCTTACTCCAACACCAAAAACATGAATTTATTTTATGATTGTTCCCTACATTTTGCATTACTGCAGGGATGATGGAAACACTGGTAGCATGAAGTACATCAGCAGAAAGACAGACGTGCTGGATGAAGTTACTGAGCAGAGCTGAGGCAGAGTAAGATGGCGCTACAGAGTACTGGGGCCTCAAGACTCTAAACAGAACAAGAAAACATTAGGCTTTACTGTGTTTTAGTGGCCTATAAAGGTATTTATTAATTTAAAGTGTCTCTGATTAAGCAGAGAATATTTGACAGGAGATGCGCAATTTAAGAAATAATTTAAATACATTTGAGCAAAGGAAATTAAGGTGTCTATAAATGATGTGATTGGTTCATCCAGTTTTATTTGAACTGTTTTACTTTTAAACGCACTCTATGTACTTACTCTGTTTATTATAAACAGCTAAAGCTCCATCCAACCAACCAGAGGCTTCTGTTTACTTGAGGTTGCCCCTTAAAAACACATTTTGTGCGTTTTAGTGGAGGAGGAAAGGGTCGGGAATGTGACTAGAAGTAATTTTTTGCATGTTTCCAAGCTGTTCCCGTTTGTTTTTTGTTGACTTAGTTCCAGTTTAAAAACACTTTTAGAGCCAGTTTCATAGAGGTGATGTAATGCGTCATGTATTTCCGTAGTTTTGTGATGACACACGATAAGGCAATCTACTAAAGCAAAACACTCTGCAGAAGGATTTCTCAAAATACACCAGCTGCTTTCGAAAGATAACAAGAAATATGTTGAAACGTTAATTAATGGTGTTTTGTTTCGGAGGTTTGAATTCAAAAGCATAAATATAGAGCAAAGTTGATCTTTGTTTTGTTAATTAATAACTTTTAAACAGTGGGTGTTCCAGTTTACTCAGTCAAAATATCAAAACTGTTTTAAAGTTTTTCAGATCATCAAAAGTCTCAAAGGAATAGTTCAGATGTTTTGAAGAGGGGTTCTGTGGAAAGGTTGTGAAGCCTTAATATCTTACCTGTTGTAGATGGCTTCTTGGATGACCTCAATTTGAAGAATTATGACCAATAGATAAGCTAGCAGCTAGCCTGATGCACATTATGTGGTCTTGAAACAACTCTAATCTAAAAACTATATTACATTGGTTGATGTAATCATAACTAGAAGCTTTTAACCTGCAATCAGTCACATTAACAGCAAATCTCTGCAGAAATGTGATCAAATCCCTGCTGGAATTGCCCCTGGTTGTACTTATTGGGCTGTAGCTCAACTTCCATTACTATTTGCACATGTAAACAAGCAGAAATGTTATGCAAATGGTCATGACATATGAAATTGACAGCAATCTAACATACCGTAATAAAATAATGTTTGAATGAATCAAACTCTTTCAGATTAGAGTTCTTCTTTGCTGCAGCAAACCACTTTGGTAACACTTGACAAGTCATTAGCTTAAAGTCAATCTTAAAGTTTATTTCTGTTTCTCTAAAGCGAGGTCGAAGAGTCATCTGCAACAGGTAAGATTCTAACTGTTCATAACCTTTCCACAAAACCCCTCTTAAAAAAAGTGAACTACTGTACTTCTGTAAACTCATGCACGTGTGTCATGTTTTCTTTTTTGGCTTAGAAATAAATTTCCCCTGATCTTAATTATCTCATAAAGATCTGCATTCCTGGATGTCACTAAACAATGCAGTCGGTTGATGTCATGTCACCAGCACATCAGGACCAGTATGTGCTGGTGAGGACAAAAGCTGAAGTCTAACCATTCCCATACACCTAAATTAATTAATGACTTTTTTTTTATTCTTTACGGTTCTTAATACTGGAGGAAAAAAAAAAGATTGGTTCATTCTTCTGAGGCCAATGCATTTAGTTATTGTTATTACTACTATTAATATTAACACAAATGATTCTGAGCTCTTCCTTTTTAAAGTTCTTCATCATCACTTTGCTGTGTTCTCCTGCAGGTTTCTCGTCTTTACAGGAGGCTAACGACCGTAACCATGCCCAGCACTGAATCCTGAGCATGTGGAAATTTGCTTCATGGTCTTTTTTATTGCATCATCTACCGGCCACAAATTAATTATTCAATATAATGAAAATCAAGATCTGAAACCATTCTTTCATGTAGATCCTGCTTATCTCCAAGGAAATGCGTGTTAAATCATTTCCTGTTATTTCGGCTTACTTGACTTGGCCTGACCCTTGCTCTGTACATAAAGAGGCCGGAACGGCTCACTTTTATAGCCTTTCTTCCTGTGCAGAGGCTGCTTATTGAGAACTTGTTCCAGTGTTTTATGTATTTTGTTTAATTGAAATCTTCCTCCATCCTCTCACCACCTGTAGAGTCTATAGAGCCTGAGCAAACAAAGAAAGATAAGCCTGTTTCTTGTGATGGCAGGATGGAGAACGTGTCTTTGTAGCCTCTCCCTTTCACTTTACGTCATTCAGGTCAGGGTCTATGAAGGAGAGGAAAGGGTGGAGTGGAAACTACCTCCTGTGATAGGTTAATGCTCGAGTTTGTTTTTCCATCAAGTGTGTGTGTGTGTGTGTGTGTGTGACTGCAGGGGTGTGGTTGTGTGCAAATGTTCAGTGTGGAGACCCTTTACAGAAACGTTCTGTGGGTCGATGCTTGATGGGGGAAATCCGTGATCAGGAACTGCAGGACAGCGTGACTTTTTACTTCCGTTGCTTTTTTAAGTGGTGATTCAATTACCACACACGGACAGCATCCATGACAAGAAGGGTGTCGCTCTACCATGTAGATTCATTACCCAGTCAATTGTTTTTATTTCAATGTTTACTTGTTTCACTTGACCTTGCTCTTTCAGTTTTGTATAAAAGCTTTAAGTGTATTATAATGATGAGGAACTTAATGTGCATCATGTAGCTGAAAGAAACAGTGCAACTTTTTCACCTTAAATCAATAACTCATGACGTAGCAACAATTAAAGCTAAAGTAAAGGTCTTTGTGCGAGGTTTGTGGCCTGCAGTTATCGATTCAGTTTGTTTTTTCAGTATAAAGCAACACATGCCATGCATCAGGTGCAACATTTGAAGGAAGTGAGAACGGCACACATAGAACGACACAAAATTGTGGATAACTTCATTTTTAAATTTATTTTCTGCCATTTCATAGCTGTAAAAATGATCCAAAATAAAATGCTTAGCTAAATGTCATGGTCTTATTAAAACATGAGTGGTCAAAGATAACAGCTTGAAAATCCCTTTTTTTTTTTTTTTTTGCTAATGGTCTAGTAGTTAATCTTCAACCATTCAACCTGTAAAATAAAACAAAACTAAAATTAAAAACAAATTCTATTAATACAGCTCAAGAAACAGTGCAGACTTTAAGAAAATGTAAGGTCTTAATGATCTAATGAATTTTAACGTGTTAATCTTTTTGTGGAATCAACACCTTTTATATTCAGCTTTTTTTTAAATACAGTGCTGTGTCTGCAGAGTTTCTGATGATTCATTTAACCATTTTTGCTGTGAAATATTTATTTTTTTCAGCATAGGATAATCCCAAAACATTTTTGGTATTGTATAATTGTCTTTTTTTTTTTAGATAATTTTTATCAACAGTATTTGCTCCTGCAGCATAGAGAAGGTTGTTTTTCTGATCATTTTTGTTGTTGTTGTTGTTGTTGTTGTTGTTCAAGATGGTCCGATGTCTCTGGACTGTTGAAAACGTTCGCACCACTCTGAAGTATGACAAATCTTTTGTCAAACTGAACCTTTTTTTAAGCATTGGTAAACTAGTTCTTTATCAACTTTTCTTATAGACTTTCAAGTTTAAACACATGTAACGGCCTGTTTTTAATCATTTTTGCAAACTGTAAAAGCAACTATGTCTTGCCTCCTGCTGTGTTGGAACACGTTTTATTTATTTGTTGGAAAACTGTTCAGACTTAACAATGTCTGAAATATTTATTATTTATCTGGTATTGGTGTCTGTGTACAAACTGTTGTGTAAAAGTAACTCAAAGCTCAGATTTCTTGGCATACATAAACTTTAATGTGCCACTTCATCATTTTTATCTGCCAATTCAGTAAAAAACAGAAAATCAGTTTTTGGGAACCAGAAATATTTGCAGCTTGCATGTTTTAGATTTATTTAATTTAAACACACATCCTCTGCATGACTTATTTATTGATAACATAAATGAAATGTATTCCTCTAAACGGTGCATTCATTTGTTTTACCAAGAGTTTTATGTCCTAACTTTAAACAAGCATTTTCTAAACATAACCAAGTAGATTTAGCAAAAGAGAAACCCAGAAGATTGGAGATTAAGAACAGATAGCAGTGACAGGACCTACCAATGGTTGAACTTGTGATGTTGAGGGGGAAACACAAGAGAAGATCATTTTTCTGTTGAAGTGCAGGTCTGTCAGCAGAAAGCCTATTTCTAAGAGCAATCTTTCAACCGAGTCTACCTCCCAACAACTCCCCATCTCCTGATTTATAACCCCGAGTTCTGCCTCCAGAACACTTTATGTAATTAATTGAATCTATTTTTCTCCTGCACCACTTAAGTGTTCACTAAATTACAAGTTCATGGAATGATAGATCCATGCTGATGTTTCTGTTTGACCCCAGTAGAATTAAAAAAGCAAAACAGAGACAAAAGACATTTTGCCAATCCATAACAATCAAAACACCCATGTAATCATCATTGTATATTTCTGTTCAAATATTTTATCTTTGTGTCCATCAGGGCATCATTTTATTGTTTCTCCACTCTTTACAGCAGAAATTGTAAGCAGTTCTCAAACTTTACTCATTTTACTGGCTTTCCGTTAGTTATTTTAACATTTCTTCTGTCGTGTTGCGTATTCTTTGACACGACCCAAGCCCATTAACACAAACCACAGCCCACTTTTGACCAGTGCGTGTAATAATAACTGCCTCAGACGTCTGTGAAAAATAGTCCACTCTGCCTGTCATGATTTAGGGTCGTACGAGCAACGTTTCACTTCAAAGAGACAGAAATGGGAGGACAAAGGTGAGAACTGCAGACGCGCTGTTCAGTATGTTAGAATGGAAGAAAGATGCAGATTTATTAAGAAAGTCCTTTGTGATTTAATCCCAGTAGCTCCCTGAGTAGTTCACGTGGACCAAGATGACCTTTCTGTATATTAAAAGCACCAAATCTTCTTGGTTTAATCTTGAATAGATTAAGTTATTAGATGAAAGCGCTAGAAAAGTACCCCCCACTGCTGGGTTTAATATTTTTTCACAACATGAGTTTGCAGAGGGCAACGGTTTGATGAATAAACCAGTAACCGGACGACAGCTGATAAAATATGAGCTCAGGTGGAGTTTTCCCTCTTTCAGATCACATTATGTTTCATTTATGATTAAATCTTTATGTGATCTCTCTCATGTTATTTTGCTTCTATTTCATAGCACAGAACAGTTTCACAATGCTAAACCAATAACCACTACTGGTACCAGGACTAAGACTGGACCTTCAGCAACCTGAACATTTGTCAGCTGTGGAAATAAAGTCCTGAAGTGTTAACCTCCTTATGTTGCCTTCATAAAAATAAACTTGTTGTGAAAAAGAGTGAGAAGTATCACTTGATCCAAGTGGGAGTACGAACCCCATCTGGTGTTTCCAACAGCTGTTGGACCCCCTGTGGAGAACGCTGAAGAGTCTTTCACTTTCAGCAGATTCTCTGAAAACATCAGTGAGGAGCCGTTCAGGAATTTCAGCTGCAGCAACATGATAACGAGATGAGCCCAGAACTGAGACGTAAGAACCTGTTTCAGTCAAAAGCTCATTTTCAAACCACTTCATCAAGTGAGGAGAACTAAAGTGGACGACTAAAAAAAAATCAATCATTTCTGTGTCAGTGTATTTATAAAGCAAGACCTGGCTGCTCACTTGTCTGCACTGGAGTCATGTTATAGGTGCTGGCATAGCCCTGCAGAACCCTACTGACCTACACAAGATGAGGTCGGTGAACAAGACCAGGCTGATTCTGGCAGATCCTGATCACCCACTCCATGGTGAGTTCAGATTGCTTCTATCCAGATGCAGCAGCCCAGATGTACAAATGTAGAATGAACAGACTGAAAAACTCATTCATCCCTGTAGGATCAATGTTCAGAGATGATTACTGTTGTTTTAATGTGTCAATGTCTTGTGGATGTTTTGTGTGTCTACTGACTGTGAAACAAATTGCCCCTTAGGGATAATAAAGATTCTTGAACTTGGTGTTTGTGAAGAAGTTTAAAAAAATGCCTGGAAATGTGAACTCAATTTTCTGTGGCGTGTGAGTGGCAGAGAAACGCTCTCCTCTTCATGGAAGTTTTAACATGTTGGAAAAATTAACAAGTTTTCTCTCAAAACAGTTGCAGCGGAGACACAGGACTGAAACTCTTCTTATTTCAGCTTCCACCTGTCTAGAGTGCCAAATTAGAGTTTTCATTGTTGTTGTTGTTGTTGTTGTTGTGTATAGCTGAAAATTTTAGGTGAATTTTGACCCGTTTTTTTTTAGTTTGTGTTGAATGATTCCACTTACAGAACAATTATATGAAAATACTGAGTTTTTCACGTGCCACATAGAATATCATACTTCTTTGTGTAATTATAAAAACATATTCTAGCTAAATGTTCCACAGCCAGGTGAGAAATATAAGTAAAATGTGTTTTTTAAGTACTGTAATTTAACATTTCCTTAAGTGATAGGGATTTTTCCATGTGAAGAATATATGTACCGTATTTTCTGCCCTATAAGTCGCATATGTCCAATTATGTCCAATAATTTGGAAAAATCCATAAATGTGTCGCACCACCGTATAAGTTGCATCTATTATGTGTCACCACTGACACGTCTCGTATGTTACGCATCACCGCTGACAACCCGGAAATGTGGGCGGTGTTTTGCCAAGAATGGATTGCAGCCACGGCAGCGTGCATGGAAGGATTTTAACAAGATTAACACTTAAAACAATTACAGTATATACAATCAATTTTATGTTTTTTAGTTGTGTCAAACTATTTCCCAACAACTGATGATGCAACCTAAAATATAGCAACAGACAAAAATAAATAAATAAATAAATAACAACTATAAATATAACAAACACACAAAATATTTGCATTTTAATGCATTTGTTTGTTTTCTATTCAAAAGTGTTAGCTGGTTTATTTGTGTATTTTATGATGTTGATCATTTAAGTTGTGCTTTTTGTTCTCCTTCCCATTGGTTTTTTGAGTTATATGTTTTTTTTTTTTTATTGCTAGGTTATTTTAACTTCTATCACATTTTGTTTTTTGAAATGCTAAATGTTTTATGTGCTCTCTAAACATGTCCTGATTTGAAACATTACTTAAAAAGACAATAAAAACTCTGGATATTGATCGCATGTAGTAACACTAAACTACTGGGTACATTGTTTCCATTTTTTATTTTAAATAAAGATATCAAAACAGACCGACTAGGAAGACAGAAATGCAACCCCACCCCCACACCCCCCAAAATATGTTTCTAATCTACTCCTACTGTCAATATGTATTTAAAAAGAATGGCATTTATTGATCTTTTGCACAAGTCCACCACAGAATTGTGGAAAAAAATACCAACCATCTGCAGGAGGGAGAAAAAGGAAGAGTGCAGATGTATTGGCAACGCAACGAAAAAGAAATACTAGAAGGAAATTCCCGAAACAATCAGAAGACATGATTGCATTTCACTTCTGGTTATCTCAGGATATTTTTCTTGCACAACAAACAGTGAAAATGCCAGCTGATATTAAAGCATTTCTTATGCTCATCCTTTTCAGTCATCAACACTAAATCTTGGGTTTTCAAAATAAAAAAGTGGTGGCTTTTTTCTGCGGATCCCTCCTTTTGTTTATTAAAGCCTTGTTTTAGTCGCGTAATCTCACTGCGACTGAAAGGTTTCCAGCCGGAGAGACTGAGGTTTAACAACCACACAGAGTGGATTTGAGCAAAGAACGAGTCTTCTCAAATCCCCAAGTCTTTATGTTTCATCACAGTTCTGAGCCATGAGACACACCAAGAAATGATACCAATCCATACCACTGCGGGGAAAGTCCAAATGTAATGGAATGGAAAATACATTTGTTGTAAGACTATCCCAGCTTTTAAGAATTGTCTGTCTTGGCAGGAAACATGCGAGCACCATTATCAGAGGAAATCACTTCTTTTTATTTTTATTTTTAAGGAGCTGTTTAAATACTTACACACATCCTGACAACGTCCTGCCCCACTGTCCAATTAATCTCCCACAGAGAAAGGATGGAAGTGAGGGCTGGAGTGTGCAGGGTTATAACCCCCCGGGGTCCTCAAGAGGTCTTTACAATGCTCCAATAATCTGAGTGTTTTCATTCATCCTGCAAAGATCCTCTCAGGTATTTTCTTTTCTTTTACTTTTTTTTTTCTTTTCCTGCTGCTGGTTGGCAGCATGAAAGGCCAACATTGACTTTACTGACGTGCCTTTGTTTGGCACGTGACCGCTCGAGGGTTTGGCTGGTGCTGGCCTCTTTGAGTGGCTGAGCAACGAGACTTGGAAGACAGCCAGCATGTATGGTAGCTACTCAGTAATGGACTTTGTATACTGGTGGTATTCTTCTCATCCGATGAGGGAAGAAAGACAAAAAAGAAACAGTATACTGTTTTATGTGGATATTTCAATTTGATGAACAATTGTTATACTGTATTATATAACTTATAAACAAAAACATGCTTTAATAGCTATTAAAAAGGGTTTATGGCTTTACATTTTTTGTAAGTAGGCTTCTGTAGAAAGAAAATGAGCAGGCAGTATCTTACCTGCAATAAATACCTCTTTGAATGACCTCAGATTTTTAACTAGGAGTTGTTTCAGGACCACATGATTCACCGCTGGTCTTGACTCTGTTCTGATGCTCCTGCCTAAGTTAAATTTTGCTTCTTCAAACTGAGGTTGTTCAAAAAGAGCTATCTATAACAGGTAAGGTATTGACACTTCATAACTTCACAAAACTCCCCATTAGAAAATCAAAACAACAATAATTATAGAGGTTTTAATCTGTCCTAAACTGCTTTCCTAAAGTCTCCACTCAGTCAAATCATCTGATAATGACTTATGAGATACATTTATAATTTTTGCATGAACAGACTTTGTGGCATTGAGCAAGAAATAGGAAGTAAAAAATAAAATCATTAATGCTTGAATGATACTTTGTTGATACATCAACAGAAGAGTTGCCAAGGCAATGGTGCTCCACAAGTCCTTTAAAAAAAACAATTTCCTCATGTAGAAACCAAACAAAAACACAAGCAGTTTGAGAGCAGATCCACCCATGAAGTTTGGTGTACAGGAACAAATCAGTGTTGTTTTTCCTGCTGCTCCTCCACCAGAGTTACGTAAGGGCCACTGATAGAAAATGAAAGCTGTTCATTAGTTTTGTTTGGGTGGATTTCTTTTGGGTATTATATTCTGTCCTATGAGTAGCTGATTAATTAACAATGTTCCTCTAAAAACAAAAGTATAATAATAATAAAGATAATTTTATTTTACAAATTGAAGGATCAGTATTTCCCCCATTTTAGGGTTGAAAATGGTGAAAATGTTCAGACCAGTAGGTTTGAATGGTGAATATGTAGACATGTCTTACTGGTATCGTACTTTCTGTCGTACGCTTTGCACCACCGTGTGTCACATCAGTCCAAAAATGTCTAATAAAGTGGGGAAAAAAACATAAATAAGTCGCTTCGCCATATAAGTCGTATCTATCATACGTCGTCGCTGACGTGTAACATTTGTTTCACATCACTGCTGTTCACCCGGAAATGTGGGCCACTATTGTGCCAAAAATCTATTGGCTGCCAAATGGTGTCCGCCGGAACGTGCACCAGAGGACTTTAAAAACAATTAACATTAACATTTAAAGATTATGTTAATGTTAAACAAGATTAACATTTAAAAACAATTATTTGTTTGATCAAAATTATAGTAAAGGTGTGTCTCAGTGTAAGATTTGATTAATAAAAGCACTTTAACGGTCAAATCAGCTGTGTTCGTGCCTCGGTGCTCCGGGAGTGCACAGATGGAGGAAAAAAAACATTTCTAAATCTAAATTTAACAAGAAAAGCACCTAAAACACAGTATTTGTTTGCTTGAAATGTTAGCAAAGGTGTGTCTCAGTTGATTTTTTTTCCTTAATAAATGCACTTTAATGGTCAAATCAGCTGCATTTCACCTGGGCAGTGTGGTGAAATGCAGTTGATTTGACGTTTGCTCCAGGAGTTCTAGAGTGAGATGAAGGTGGCTGTCTATGGCAAGCCAAGTGACTCACTAATAGTCACTTTTACATATTAATGAGACACTTGACTTGTCATTTTGGTCGAGGGCCCTCTAGCAGCTGAAAATGGTAGTATTCAATACTTCCCATGTCAGAATGAATGAAATTGTCACATCTCAGCCACAGATTGGGTTATAAATATGGTGAAAAAGTTATATTATTTGCTTCGGTATATAAATCACAGGACTTGCAAATTTATGTCAAAAGGTGTGACTTATGCAGCAAAAAATACGATACTACTTATTTTTAGTGCTGTTCATTAGATTCTTTTGACATCGCGTTGCCACTAACTGAGTCAGTTTAAGAATTCGACTGGAAAATAACCCAATAGTCTGTCTGTCTGTCTGTCTGTCTGTCTGTCTGTCTGTCTGTCTGTCTGTCTGTCGTCTGTGTATCTCCTCTTAATTCAGTGCATCCAGCTACCAGAAGTATACATTGATGCTTTTTATATTAACTCCCCAGATCCAGTCTGAATGTACCATTGATGGACAAGATTCTCAGCATGACTGCACGTTCTGAGGCCTAGACATGCTGAGGTCCAGATTCCTTTAAGACCACTTAAATTATAACGTGCCAGAAATGGTAATGGCATTTAGCCTGTTAAACCAAAATTACTGCTGGCCCCAGCTTTAATCTGTTTAAAAATATGAATAGTGCGTATTGCATGACAAGAAACAGTTAATAAATAGCTTCTACACTGCTGTAGTTTCAGGGATGCTGTTTTCACTTTTTATTCTCCATCAATGCAACATAAAAATTACAGTAGTCCATTAGCTTCCATTAATATCAATCTTTCATTTATTTACTTTATAAAATGATCTCCATTTTAAAATGAACAATACTGTAATATTATTTAATAATGAATATTAATGATAATAATAAATACATAAAAACTAAGTTGCTATAGATTACTGCACTATATTTATTATTTTAAGACAATAAATGCTTTTTGTTTACAGTTGTTGAGGCTAAATTAGTAAGACTGGTAGAGTTTTAATTATGTTTCAGTTCAGCTCAACATAACGTGCTTTGTAAAAGACCACACACATATTGGGTGAAGACTTGATTGTTTAATTGTACAAAAACAATATACCTTAATATGTGTGAATCCTAGCAGACAACAGTGAAACTATTTGTTGATCATGAACAAATAGACTAAGAACAAACAGGAAAAACGGAAATTCAACCCTCTTGACATGAATAATCTCCGTTTGTCTCCTTATCTGTAGCTGTCACGACAGTCAAGTCACATTTAAATCTGCATTCCTGTGGTGTTGAGACACTCATGGATCCCTGGCAGGAATTTTCCCCACCCCTTTCTTTTGTTGCTTTTTTTTTCTGCTGTGTCCCTGCCCTGCCTCTGAAGGTGAAAGAAAGTTCAGCAACACAAAATCTGGAATCTGAAGGAGCGTTTTTATTTTCCACACCGAAGACATTATCTTGTACATATGTGGTGGATGGAATTTGGCAAAAGACACAAAACTACTTCATATACTTTGGATAAGATGCTCTCTTGTTGCTGTCTCTTACTGTTTTTAAAATAATTCATCAAACTCATTTTGGCTTCATAAATTCATGCGACACTCTGTTTCAGTTTTTGACCTTTTCCAGGGATGATGAAGAGCTGCAGAAGTCAGACGTGGGTTTCAAGGGTGGGACCTTTGGCTTCCCTTCTGCGTCAGTGGTAGATATCATGTCCAGATGTTGGACACTGTGACATGCTCCCCACCTTTCCTGGTATTTGTACCACACACAATAATACATTTTGATTCAACCGTACATTGCTGATGTCTGAAAACAATCACAAAAACTTTATGGCAACTCATGCAAACCCTGTTTTTTTTTTTTTTTTTTTTTTTTGCTGTTTTGTTTTTAATTCCCTGACAGAAGTGCCCCTGGCAGTCTTGCAAGTGTTACTGCCAACTGCTGCTGTCACTGTTTGGACTTGCAAATAATCAAGAAATTAAAAATCTCATATAATGCAAAACTGACAGAGTTAATCTACAGCTTGTGCCGTGTGAACACCTTTTAACAGTTTTTTTATTTTTTTATTTCCACCACCCTCATTAGCCCAAAGTTTTAGTTTAGACTTTTAAATCTGGAATTCAGATCTTTTGAAGGGAGGTACTGTGGAAAGGGCATGAACAATTAATATCTTACCCGTTGTAGATAGCATTTTGAGCAGATCAGAGAATTTTTTTTCTTACTGATGGCCTCCCTTCTCCTCTTACAGCCATCCTCACCACACCATTATTATGAAAAATGTATTCTAGTAATTATCTAGTGGAGTTTTATTTTATTACTATTATTATTATCATTATTATTTTTAATAATAGGATAGATAGAAAAAAAGGAAAGATAGAAAGTAAGACTACAAAATATAAGAAATATACACAAAGAGAGCACAAGGCAAAACACAACAACAAAATACATATGTATAAAGAACAGAATATTCATGGCTTTGCAGTAAATTTCTATAAATATATATACCCATACCTACACATACAGTATATACATACATACATACACATGCATATACATTCACATACACATCTAGATATCTACATACGATACCTGTATATGCATCCCTGCATTTATTTGTGTGTGGTTGAGAGCGTGCATAAGTGTATAAGGCTTCTCTAATAGAACATTTAATAGTGACTGTGAAAACGATTAATTTATGACTTTAAAAGAAAATTTGAAATAAGACAGGGTATGGGCAAAGTTTATTTTATTTAAAAAAAAAAAAAAAATCTACCAAAAGTCACACAGACAGAAAAGAGATTGTTGCAGAGAGCTATACCAACACTTTTGCCTTGTATAATTTTTAACAAGCTTTAAATCTTTTTTTTTTAAATTAACTAAAATAATCCATTCTAAATGGCATTGGTGATTTTAGTTTGTAGGTGCTCAAGCACCCCTACATTTTAACTCAGCACCCCTGAAAAATAAAGTAAAGTAAAAAAAAAAGATTGGTTCTGGGTTTGGGTTTTGGGTTCTGTTTATTGCGTTTATGATTCAGTGTAACAAAATAAACAAATGATCATTGTAGTACTTGGTTTATTTACATAATGATTTTAATTGCTGGATGTCCGGCCCCTGAGCTGCTGGATGTCAGAAACTGTGGCCTCCTGAGCAGTTTAGTTGAATAGTCCTGCTTTAGAGGGTGGAATACAATAATACAGTTTATTCCATTTCCAAAACCTAAACTGAGTTTGGAAAAAAAATGTAAAAAAAAATGGATAAAGCCCTGACTGCGCATGTGCAACCTGTCTACCTCACATATTTCCGCCTGGCTAGATGCTAACAACATTAGCATGTGGCAGAATCAAAACAGGTCTGTGAGCAACATTTCTACTAGAAACTTTGAAAGAGCTCAACATTATCTATATTACCTGTAGCTCAGTCAGGGAGTGCATTAATGTTGCCACCGCCATTAAAACCTGTCGCGGGTCCATTTTGGGTGCTAACGATCCATCGTTAGGCTGATGGTCCTCCTTGACCATGTGAGCAGCTGGTTTCGGCTGTCAGCAGCACA
>JARVLU010000255.1:21042400-21052890 GCA_031762415.1 Simpsonichthys santanae
ACCAGACAATTTTTTTTATTTATTTATTTATTTATTTATTTATTTATTTATTTATTTATTTATTTATTTTTCTGCCTGGATTATTGAGCATGCATCAGGATATTGTTGTTGTTGTTATTATTCATTGTTGTCATCACTCTTTGTTAAAATCAGGTCTCTCTTGTAAATTAGTCCCTGAGGCTCATTGGGAAAAACCTGTATAAATAAAGGTTGAATGAAAAAAAAATAAAACAACAACAACAACAACAACAAAAAAAAAACATCCATTTGAATTATTTAATCTGAAATCCGGTCAAAGAAAACATGTAAACATACATGTTTACATCATATATATGTTTGCGCATGTAAACATAGCTATTGTCAGCACTGAAGGCTAAGCCCCCCTAAAGGTCAGATTCTAGAATCACCCACACATAATGTTTCATATTTGATGTAGTTCTGAAGGTCAGGTACAGTGACTGTCAGTGAGAGGATCTGTGTCTTGGCTTGCTACCTCATGTCCCTCCTCACATGGAGGATGGTACGAGGGTGGAGACCCCACATTCTTACAGTCATCCACCACCTCCATCCTTCCCTATAATCCTTAGTGGATTTGAACAGTCCTCCTCCTCTGAGGTCAGTTATCAATCTCTATTGCAGATGTTTAGTTGCAGGTGACTCTGTGCAGACCGTTCCCCAAAGTTCTACACCAATTTGGTCCCTCATTTATACAACAGCTGAGTCATCGGGAAGGTTCAGCAGGTGCATGACTCAGGGCTGCACTGAAAATCAGTGAACAAGGTGAACAGAAAGGGAGAGCACTGTCCACTAAAAGTACTTTAGAAACAGCTGTAATCTAAAAAAAAAAAAAAAAAAAAAGCAGTTAACACAGACATTGTCGTTTGACCTTTAAGCAGACGCTGTATGAAACATCAGGTACAGTCTAATTTTCTTGGCCCTTGATGAATAATAAAACATTTAAAATGCCATCATGTTTATGCATTTTCTTTCTTCCCAGCTTTTTGCCACTTGATTTAAGTTGTGCAAATTTTGGGAATGTTAATCAGTAATTACCAAAGAGCAGACATGAGGACTGCAGCACAGAAGGAACAGATTCATCTCCACGTGGTTGTTCTTCTCTCTCTCAACGCCAAGTAGCTTCATTCTGGAAACAAATCTTAACCAGTGGTTGACCTTTATCACTCATATCAGTCTTTTCAGTCATTGGAAAGCAAATCTGGTCAATGTTTATACCCAACATAGCAGGGATTTTAACCAAAACAAAACTGGTTTGGAGCTGAAATTGTTTGTTCCAACTACCAGATGGATCCAAATAGGAATGATGACAACACCAGAGTTCTGAAACAACCAAACACCCTGAGCTACATGGAAACTCTCAACTGGTTCTGTTGGGTTAAAACACATTTGGTGTTATGTTTTAATCACGCAGGGGTTTGGTAAAAGATCAACTTTCTCACTAGATGTTAGGAACAAAGTCAGCCAAAGAGCAGAGGCAACCCCCAGGAACAGATCCATGTTGAAACTGGATCCAATATGGATTAAGGAACAGAATGATTACCATATTTTTATAGAGGTAAATGTTTCAGTGTGAACAGGAGAGTGGAGTCATTCAGGATCTGTTCTTACTTTTTCCCACGATGGTTGCTCGGCACAGCTGCTTTGGTGATAAGTGTCTCACGGACGGAAGATGTGGTCAGAAAACATCCTTCAGATGTCCATTCATGCACGGACTAGACAACAGGGGCTTGTTTGTGATGCCGCAGGAACAGAAAAAGCACAACTTCATGCTAAAAATATTCTTCAGGAATCATCAAAGATGGAAAACGGAAACAATTTATTATGACTTTTTTTCATAAATATCATTACAACCTGTTTTAATGTACTTTTTATAAATGAGAGAATGAAACAGTTTATTGCAACCTCATTTTAAATGTATTTGCATTTTGTTTATGGCACACAGTAGTGCATACAATATGCAATTTTACAAAGCCAAATTTGCGCATTCTTACTTTTTCTTGTAAAGCTCACAAATGTCAGCGCTCCAGTTCTCTTTTTTTATGTTTGTACAGTTTTTCAAACTGTACAAGCAGCTTCATCCTTTTGAACCTCTTGCCTCAAGCCAGAAATTCTGGTTTGAATCCGAGAGGAATAAAACCTCCTTTGTTTCTTGAGCAACAAATCCGCTAAATCCGCACAAATATTTTCAGTGTTTTATTTGATTGTTGCTTTGTTGCTTTCGATATTTCTTTATTCAGAAAACATTTAGTTCTTTTGTTGTGTGTTTGTGCACCCGCTGTCTTTTACATTGTCCTGCAGGCCAAGTTTCCCATCTGGAACAATGATATGAGTGAACTGAGCTAAACTGAGTTGCTTTCTCAGGGGTTGATGGAGATCTTAAGCAGAGCACAATGTGTTTCACTGCTTGCTCACGCTTTCACCATACTGCCTGAATCGCTGCCCTCAAGTGGCCAACGACTCACTCACGAAATCCTCTGTGGGGTCTGCGTGTGAGGGAAATGTTATGACTTTCCATGGACGGCTGTGGTGTTTTTTAAATGTTGACTTTATCCTGCTCCACAGGCTGGTTTGGGTCATTTGCACACTTCTGCTTTCAGTTTGCAGCTCAGCTGTGTGTCCCCACACAGACCCACCACACTAACCTGCTACTCTCTGCGCCACAACATGCACACGCTTTGAAAGTTGCCATTCTCCCTCCCCAGCTTGACTCCTGAGTCCTGCTGAAAGAAAAGACACAAAAGCAAAGGTTTTCCAATGAGGAAATGTATTGCCAAACCTAGAAAATAGCATTGTTCAATAGGAAACTGTAACATCTTGTGTGATGTGTTAGCACTCTCAGTCCATGTGTTGTGGATGACTTTCAGCTACTACCACATCAAATTTGAGCTTAACATCAAAGTAATTGTCACTTTTAAGATGTCAAAGATCAGTAGCTGTGGAAACCATCTGGACTTACATCGTTTCCTAAAGAAAACAAGTTGAAGATGAAGAACTTTTACAGCAAATTGTAATTTATTTTTAGTCTTAGTCATTTAACAAAAACAACTATTATTCATAATTTGTAATCAATATTAATTTCAGTTTTAGTTTAATTGATTAAATATCAATATAGTCAACTAAACCCACTGTGATTTTGCTGACTAAATTATAAAGTACAAATATTAGAGTCGACGCAGCCTCAAAAGACATCTGATCTTAAATAATACATAAATGCATATAAGTCAGTCAGTTAAAATACTGAGCTAAAATTTGGTGTAATTGTAGTTGAGTTATTTACAGGTACAACGCATACTCCAAAATATTTGCTCAAATTTTTAACATTACTTGTTGGAATTAGCCCTGTTAGTTTGTTAGCAAAATATCTCATAAACCACTCAATAGATTTTGATTAGCTTTTCAAATACAGGTGGTCCACTTTCTTTCTTACCACTGATTACCTTTTGGAATCAAACCAGTTCAAGATAGTTGCTACAGCCAATAATAGCCAACACATAAAGGGTTAGAATAAAGCCACGTGTAGATTTTGCAGTAAAACTTGAAGTGGTAGTGGCTGCCATTTTTTTTTAACAACTGTTAAGTTCATGGAAAAACCAACGCTTTATAATGTAGTTGGTATTTTTTTTATATATCATTTTGTCTATTTGCTTTTCATTTTATGCTTTTTGTATGATTGTCCACAGTTGTCATCTTTATCCTTTGTTTAAAACAGGTTTCTCTTGTAAATGAGTCCACGAGGCTCAATGGGACTAACATTCAACCTAATAAAGGTTGAATGAAAAACAAAAAAGACAAAAAAAAAAAAAAAACATAATTTAAGCATGACATCACGTAATTTGGGGAAATATTTTTTTCTTCTTCATTTAAGCTTTATTTAACCATTTGAAGTGTCATCATTTATTCCAAATTTATTCAATACTGTATTTTGGTGAATTTAAGGTTTGAGAACTGAGTTTCCTTACAAAATCCTAATGATGGTTTCTTAATTTTTCAGGGGTGCTGAGATAAAATTTAGGTCCTTGAGCGCCTCCCAAAAAGAGGCTAAAATCATCACAGATGAACAGATTGAGGTGATCAGGTTGTAATTGTATTTGATCATCTTTTAATGTGGATATTTGACGACATACTCTCTTCAAGTAGAAAGAAAAAGAGTCTGAGGTAGCAATTACAACGTGTATTCGTTTGTAAACCCATAATACTAATGTGCTGGGGCTATTTTGCTTTGCTTACAGTTAAAAATAATGATAATGTTGCCACAGTTTCTGAAGCCAAACTTTAGGTTCCCTCATCGCTCAGACACTACAGGAGGAAAATCAGTCATTTCACACCAGATATTTGTCTTTCATAACTCCCTGAGGTAAAATTGTAACAAGAAGTGTATTGCTTTAAGGAAATGTAAAATTAAAAGAAAAACACATCAATATTAAGTGATCTGGGAAAACATGGCTCCACTCAGTAGCCGCTCCAGACTAATCCTCTTAGGACCATCTAATGAAGAGTGACATGTTCTGTCAGAAAAACAATTCGTGAGACATATTTACCTAAATTCTCCAGTTCTCTTTTCAAAACAACAACATTTTTTATGGTGACATTTAGCTTGTATACGGTTGTTCTCACATTAAGATATGACTACACACTTTGTCATTTTGAGGAGAAGCAGGTCATGGGAATGGGCTCAGTGACGAGGGTCCACAAATACAATAAAGCACACTGAGGAACATAACCAGGGAAAATGGAAAAGCAGAGATGTAAACATTGTTTAGGACCTTTTTTGTTATCTTTAATCTGCTAGTTTCAAGGTGTACCTTGATTTGAAAAAGTCAGAGTTTAACCTTTTAAATGTTGCCAATTTATTGATTGTGTTTAAACTCGTTTTAATGAGATGACAGTGTTGGGTTTTCTCTGGTTATGTACATCAATTAGATCGTGTAATAAAATTTTATTAAAAAAAACTGTTCTGCCTTCAAAATCTGTTTAGCTATTGCTTAAAGTTATTACACTATCTGAATCTAAAATCTTTCTTATGGTAATTGAATTACATGTTTATTAATGCAAGCTGTTATGAAAAGCAGGCAAGGCCTGTGTGTGGTGGGAGTTTGTGGGGGGTGTTTGTCTGTCTGCTAGCAAATAAACTAGAGGACAGGTTTTAATAAACGCTTAGAAACTAATCACTGGATGATGTACCTTGCCAACTAGTAAACTTTTGAATCACTTCATATTGGCTGCCACAGCTAATTAATAGAACTAAAATTTTATATGGTAGAGTCATTCACAACACATGTACTGTACTGTCGATGCTAACAAATTCTACAATATGCTGCAATTTCTCGTGCAACATAATAAGTCGTTTTCAAGATTCAATCAAAACATAAAATGCATCATTTCTCTACATAAAATTATTTGTTTAAAACTTTGACAAGAGAGGCTGCAGGCAACATGCATTCCTTCAAAACATGCTACGACTTTATTATCCTCCACCTGTTGTGTAAATAAAACTGGAAAGTTGTTACATGGAAGCAAAAATCCTTGACTTGATTGAGCTATTCAAAAAAATAAATAAATAAATAGATAAAATAAAACTTTAAAGACCAACAAACCAAAGTTTTACTGCGCATGTTTCTGTGTAAAAAAGCTGCCCCATGTTTTCACCTGCTGCACAGCATGCACACACATTCCCATACATGCATGCATGGGTGCCCACACCACACATTTACCACCTCAAAAAAACACAGACTACATGTGTGTTCTGACACATCTGTGGAGCAGACTTGTCCAGATTAATAAGCACAGAATATGAACGAAAAGCGCAAAGCCTTTGATTTGAGTGTATTTGTGTTTTCATTACAAGGCCACCTACTCAGCACTATATTTACAGTGTACTGCAAATATCATCCACATAGCATGAGAAGTAAGAGGAGGGGCGCGTTAGGGTCTCATAAGAAGATTGAGAGGAAAAATGTGCAACGATTTAATTAGGAATGTGGATTAGAAACTGGAAATAATTAAACAGTGTAAATGCCATGAGAGCTGGTTTTCAGCGCTCTAGGATAGCAGCCGCCTGTATGAGCCTGTAAATGACCTGTGTTTTACACGTGTTTGTGTTTGTCCACCCCCAGATGTGTGCGTCCAGTCTGCAGCCAAGTCAGGTTTGGGTTGGCTGCTCGTGTGTCCCATCACCAGAGCCCCTGTGGTGGCCCCAGAAACGTGATGGATGATGCCTGGAAGCTCTACAAAGTGCAGGCTGTTCTTGAACCATCTCAGCAGCTACTAGACAGTTAATGGGTGATGGATTATTTGAGTTTGTGTGCATGTGTTTAAAAGTTTTGGTGTTAAAGGGTGACAGCTGGCTGCTGCGTTTGAGGTGTTATTCTAACATTATTGATTACAAGGTGACAGGCATGTTAAGGGAAGCAATTTAATACTGTAGCAGAGAGTGGTATAACACACACATAACTAACATCCTCCCTGAACACCCATGTTTGTTCAAGCACCCCCACTTCTCCTATAGAATTACAAACCATTTGCCAATTGTAAGACCAGGATGGGAAACATAATTTGGGTTGTAGCCTTTAGTTGTGGCATTTCTAGCTCGATGAAAATTCTCATCCATCAATCAACAGAATGACAGGAATAGGTTAACCAACCTGATCAAAAACACACTTTATGGTTTGTGCTTTGACACATGTCACAGGGAGCTAAAATGTAATCCCTGTCAAAAACAACTCCACTGGGAATAGTTCTGCATTGATTGCAGTGTGCAAATTTTGCTCTCAACATGTTTTTGCTCTGTAGTCCCAATTCCTGATGTTTTTACGCCCAATAAAAATGTGTATTTATATTGTTTCAGCTGCTAATCGTACCACTGTTCAAATATTACCACAGATCTTAAAACAGCAACACTTTGAGGTAACATAAATAAGCTGATTGCAATTCTAAAATGATTTATGTAAAAAACAAAAAGGGCAAACGCTCACAACTGCTTCCATTTTTAGGGTTTTATGTTTAACCAGTCTTATGTCTCCAAAGATTCAGGGGGTGTTTAATCCTTAAAGTTTCAAACATAAATAGTTGAAATAAACTCAATATTACTCAATAAACATTTGTCTTTTCTTTATTTATTCACAGCAGTTGTGTTATATAAATGCAAACACATTGTTCTTGTTAAAGATAACTTTGTTTTTGGTTCACTGGAAAGGCTATGAACAAACAATATCCTATCTGTTGTAGATACATGTTTGAACAGCCTCTGTTTGTGAAAATTGCATTTAATTTTGACCAAATTAATAGCACAAAGCTTATAGTGGTGTAAAAGTTGTTAAAGTAAATACATGATGCTTGTGTGAACTGCTTTAAAGGTTTTGAGACCAGCGTTGTATCAAAACATCTTTGCCCCACTTGAATAAGTTGTTAACTCGCCAATTTGCTCCAAAGTGATCACCTTTGTTTTTCAAACTAAAGCTATTCAAATAGTTATCTACAGCAGGTAAAATGCTAATGTTGTATGTTAGCACCTAATAAAAAGGCAAAGCAGAGTAGTGTTTGAGAACATATTTGTTTCAAAGCAGCTGAAAATTTGAACGAAACCTTGGGAAGTACAAACATTTTCACATTATATCAATGTTAAAAACTGTTGAAATGTAAAACAAATAAGGTTGAAAACATATACTGTAGTTAAGTTTGTGTATGAAGAATGCACTTGCTCTACAACATCTTCCTGCAGTTGCCATGATATTGTTTTCCTCAGCAGTGACACCTACAGTTTAGGAAGAGTACTGCAATAAATGCAGCACATTCCAAGCGCTGGTACTGCAACACCACTGCGTTGGAGTCACAGCTTGCTTATGTCAGGACTAACACTCATGTACAAAGTATAAATTTATTGTATTTTCAAAGCTGGACAGAATTCTGCAATAAGCTCAATTGCAACAACAACAATTGTTTGTTATTAGGATTCATTCTGCTATTTTAGTTATCATCCATGCTCATATGGCTAAGACTGCTTCAAATAAACCACTTTAGTGCCTTACAGGTGGCATGGCAAGTAAAGTTATTTTATTCTTCAAGATAATTAAAGTATTTTTATGCCAATGTGTAACTCAATTTATTTATTTTACTTAAAAATGAAAAAGGAAACAGTGACAGAATGTTGACAACTCGTGCTAGCAACTAGCACAAAGCTATTTGCTAGAACATTAGATGCTAGATTGCTAAGTGACATAAATAAATGACTGAATTTCAAACAGAAAGAAAACGCTTTAGGTTGTTCTTTTGTTCTATAGTGTGAAACGTCACGATACCACGAAAACATGAAGCATAATTGCCGTAGTAAAAATGTATTCACAAACGGTCAGGTGTAGATTTATTCACATTTAATAACACAAAGTTTCATGGAGAAACCATCAGTACACAGGAAGCAAAAACAATACAAGTGAAGAACTTCTAGCACTTTCCTTGCTTCAGTTCCCACCTGGTTCTTCTGCCTTCCTGGCCAAAAAAGTTTAGTTTTGTGGAAACTTTTTGGGGGACCCCTTCCCTTTGTGTTATGAACTGACCCAGAGCAGACACAGAGGAGGAGGTAAACATTTCTCAAGGATTTACTGGGGGAGGGAGGATAAGCGCATCTGGCCAGCTGCTACTGATGCCTGATTTACGAACAATGATACCAAAGCATCCAAAATGACCCTTAAAATAATAAAAGGATTATAAAGGTTAATAATATACTTTGTAGGAAAATAATACTGAAAGTGTACAAAAGCAGAGCAGTAAATAATATGTGGCATTCCTTTCACAATGATTATGTTTGCAATGAAGTCCATGCACAGAGCACAAAAAGGTAAGGGATTAAAAAACTAAGTATGAATCCAAAATTTGTTTTTGAAAGAAAAGGAGGGAGAAACAACTCAAAGGCTCTTAAAATTAAACCATAAATTAAACACTGTAACTTTTTCTCTTTCATAAGTTTTACTTCTCAAATTTAAATGGTCTCAATTTTTGTTAAGGGGGTTTCCAGATCAGAATCAAAAAGACTTTCTTCTTCTCCTTCTTTACATATTTTCTGTCATAGCATATTTGGCAGCAAGCCCAAAATCTATCAGTTTTGATGCTTGTGTTGCTGTAGTGGCAGAGAGAGAATCATCAAGATCACTTGGTGTATAGCTACTTTGAGTCAGTGATCATGAACAGCTGGAGAAGAAAAGAAGGAAATTGCATCTTATTTTCTGCATATTGAAGCAATTTTAGTGTGCCTTTGCAAAATGATTTCCGTTCATTGATCTTCTGCACTTTTATTCAGAAACATTCCTGTTAAATACGTTTACACAACAACAAAGAGATAGTGTTCAAAATCTCAAACACATAACCTTGATACAAAATGTCACTATGAACTCCATTAGTTCTCAATGTGCTTTTCCTCAAGCTCTCTCCCCCAAATCTTTGAGTTTGAAAAGAATAATAGCTGCAGCTGTGACAACAGTGATGACACGAGCTGAATAAAGCCCAGCCATGGATACACCGGAGTGACTGAAAACCTCTGTGGGGTGACAAAGGAGGCAGAAAGAGACAAACCCTCAGCTCAGCTTCTGGAAATCTTCTATTCATAACAGAACACCAGAGAGTGAAACACAATCCGTGGCGTGTTTTCATTTGGTCAATTGTGAGAATGAATGCTGAGATTTGGTGTCATGCTGGGTGTGCCAGCTCCCAAGCTTCCCCACCCTTAACCACCCTCGTCTCCACCCGTAAACTACAACTTCCTCCCCATTCATCTCACTTCGAATTTGTTTTATTTCTCAAGAGTCTTTTTCCCAAACTCATTTGTCAAGCTACATAAAAGTTTATTGAGCCCTGTGAAACAGACTAAGGAAAACAGATTACGTAAATCTCCTTTTTTAAGATAAGATTAGAAATATTGATCCCACAGGAAATTGTTACGGAAAGGGACAAATTAAAGAAACATCAATTGTGTTTGGGCAACTAGTAATAACCCATGGTCACAGTGAGACACTTTAGTTTTTGAGCCACATTTTTATCACTTAATGCTGAAAAGCAAAAGGTTGTCAGTAAAACAAACTATCTCATGAACCACAGATCTTTTTAAAACTTTCAAGAATAAAGATCATTTTATGTACGTCTGTAACTGATTATCATTTGAAATCAACTTAGTTAGGAACATACAAATGGATATAGTGCTGTCATTTTTACAGATACTAGGGTTGATTTAGTGGTAGATGTTGCTGAGAGTCACCTCCAACTCACTTTCTAAGTGCTAACTGATTGCACAAGATCTTTATTTAAAACTTTGCCATTAACTGCTGGAATTAGCCTTGTTTGTCTGTCTGGACATTTTTTTTTTTTAAACTCTAAAAAAAAAAAAAAAAAGTAATCATTGAATGAACATCTATATACAGTAGTCCCTCAATTATTGCAGGGGTTATGCCCAACTACCCCCACCACCCCCATGATAGTGATAGGTGGAA
>JARVLU010000255.1:21061323-21072782 GCA_031762415.1 Simpsonichthys santanae
ACAGATTATGAGGCAGATGTAGAAAATCAAGAACAGGAACATGTCAGCATTGGTTTCTGCCAGGATTCCAACAGATACTTAACATTAATTCTTAAGGTATGGTATGGTATGGTATGAATTGTATTATAAATACGCCAATTAGCTAATAAGGACTCACAGACTGTTTTTGGTTCCCAAGTGGATCCTTCACAGCAACGAATCCAGGGTGATCATTCACAGGATACATTCAAAAGATCAGGGAGTGATGGCACAACAAAGATGGAAATAACTGACATAACTATGGAATAAGACGTCATGAAACTGTAGAAGAGTTACAAAAAAAGAAGTCATAAAAATGTGTTTTAGAAGATGCATTCATGTCATTCACTTGAAAGTAACCTTTACTTGTGTTTTGCACTGTCTATTACCGTATTTGATGTTTTACCTATTTATGGCCTTAATTTAATCCAAGTGTGATTTTTTTTTAATTTTTTGCAGCCTTAAAGAAATCAACAGAATGCCTGTTGAAAGCTTCAGGCACTTATCAAAATCTCATTTTTGCTTAATTTCACTAATCAATAACACTATTTTTGTACATGTTAATATTTAATAATCATTAACTGATTATTGTTTTGTGTGGGCCAAGCTCTCAATATCAGATAACCCTATACAAAGGCAACCTATGTGTGTGTTTTAAACTGATGACAGCACCAGTGAGTATCCTTTGGAGATTTGAATAAAATCCCTGTTATTTGAAACTGAACTTATTGAGCAAACACTCTTTGTTCTTTTAAAGTTCGGTGAAGTATCCTCATTAATCCTGAACAAAGCAAAGTCAGCTCCAGTGTTTGGTAATCCCTCTGTTTCTGCTTGTACGTCCCAGCACACTCAAAGAATCAGCCTTCGCAGTGATTACACCCGGACAGGGTAAATAAGCTGTAACTTTGCAAATTACTACGAGCCACTGGTGTCTGATCCGAAATCAAGTTCACCGGTCCTTTTTAACCCCTCCTGGCTGAACATCTGCCCAACATCTGGGCGTTTGTTCCTCTCTGCTGACAGTAGTGAAGTGCTAAACTAAATCAGTCCCTCAAATTTCCTTGCAGAAAACCCCATGTGATCATAAACAGCTGCTGCTTTCATGTTGTACTACATTAATAATTTAAGACCCTTCATTCACCGTTGGGCTCCGTGATCAGTCCCGTCCGCACCGAACAAAGCGAGCTCAGACTTCATCGGGAGTCGAACTTTCTTTAGATGCCTGGAAACTCTCCAGAAAAAACATAACAGTTTAATTTACCATGCAGGGCTTTGGTATTTGGATTTATTATAACAAATATGTGAAAGGTGCGCACCTCCTGTGAAAAACACTAAATCTACTAAGAATAACTTTCTTACCATCTCTGCTTCTCATATCTGCTTCATAATTCATTAATGTTATTTTTTTCCCAGCAGGAGATAAAGACTATATGTTAGGAGGGTAAAAAACATTCTTAACAGACTTTACTTATTACTTGTGCTTATTGAATCAAACTAAAATCCATAACAAATCCTCTGTTGTAAATGATGCTGCTGTATGAAAAACAAGGACCAAAGTGGATATCAAATGATATCAACATCTGGGTTTAATGCAGAGTGTTCTGACTCCTTTTTGATGCAGATGTTTTCTATAGTTTGAAGAGGATAACGCAGAACCTTGCAAGTTCCACTCAGTGAAAGCTTAAAAAAACCACAGTAAGAGGTAAAATGCATCAAAAGAGAGGTTTTCCAGTTTGCTCCTCTGAGGCTGGTTGAACATTTTACTTGAACTGTGTTTGGGTTAGTTCACATCCGTTGTAGGTGCAGTTCATATGTGCAACTTATGAAGGGAGGAAAATCAAAGTAGAACCAACAAACTGTGACAGACGGCACAGCAGCGCGCCCCATAAGTGCATTCCTGATGAAATATAAGCTGGTCAGCTGTGGAGCAACACTGCACTCTGTTCACCCAGAGAAAATCTTTCTCCTCCAAATGACATTTTAAAACCTCAACATCAAATATACTGACAATAGATGCCGTTTAACCAAACTGAAATACACACTTCAATTGTAAATGTAACAATGAGCAATTCAAATCTGGCTTGTTGTAGATAGTTTGGAGAAACTGTTTAATTTAGCTCAGAATGATGAGCTAATGGCTAGTCAGAGCAAAGAAAAGACTAGATTGGAGTGATGTTGTCTTCACTAAATCATATCTTAAAATAAAAATGTATTGAAAAAAGTTCACTAGTTATTTTTACGTTACATTCCAACATAAATAGTTTTCCACTTCACCAGGAGTGGCCTAGCTGCTGCAGCTGCTGCTGTTTCCTCTTGAAGATAACCATGTAATGCAAAATGACCAGCAGTGTAGTAAAGTAGCATTTGCATGAACTGCTATGAAACATTTGACAATGGAGTTGTTTTAAGGGGGCAGCAATCTACTTGGCCACACTCAGACTATTTAACTCATTGTTCTGGTTCAAATTAAGCTGTTCCACCAAGGTCATTCAAAAAGCTATCTATGACAGGTAAGATATTAATTGTCCACAACCTTTAAAAAAAACATTCAGTCTGAACTATGTCTTAAAGCAGTAAGCAAATCAGACAAATATGACGTTAATAAAACATAATCATGTGAAGAACCTGTATTTCTCCAATAAAATATCCAGTCCTGCTACTAAATTAGAGAGAAGAGTAAACACCATTTTCCCCTCCTGACCTGTTCATGGCATGAAACTATTGACATGATCATTTAAAAAAATGTTAATGGTTAATACGTTGCAGTCAGCAAACATGATACCAACTGGAATATTTGCACTGTAATACAATGTGCATTATTTCCTGGATGTGTAAGTAAACATCAATTCCCAGCAGCTGCGGGGGTCTTTCTGGGTGGAGTTTGCATGTTCTCTCCGTTCCTGCATGGGTTTTCTCCTGGTTTCTCTGTTTCCTCTCACAGACCAGAAACATGCATGTTAGGCTGATTGGTAACTGTGGTCAGAGTGAGAGAGTGAATGGTTGTTTGTCTCTTTTGTGTCTATGTGTCCCTGTGATGGACTGAAGACCTGTCCAGGGTGTCCCTCACCTCTCGCACAGTGATGGCTGGATATGGGAACCAGTGATCCCCCACGACCTGAAAAGGAAGCAGGTAAAGATGATGGATGGATTCTGTATGGGGAAATAAGATTATGAGTTTCCTCACATTGATGTAGTGAGTCATAAAAATCATTATCATTCTGCTCACAACCAGGGCTGCCGGGCGGGGGGGGCAGGTAGGCAATGACCACTTCTAACATATTGGTGGCCCCCTACATGTGACCCTTTGGTCAGACAGTTTTCTACACATTTTTTTAAATAATTTATTAAATTTAGTAGAGGACAAGCTTTAGTGACTTGAGTAAATACTTTTTTCAATAAGTAATGTCAACTGTAAACAATAACAACAACTAAAAATTATTTATGTGTATCATTTAAATAACCTTTATTTGCCAACAGCATAACAAATACAATCTAATTCAATCCAGTTTATTTATATATCACCAGTTCAGAACAAATATTGTCTGAGGGCACTGTAGAAAAACGTTCATACATTTTAAATGCCAATTGGTAATGAAGCCAGTAAACTGTGTCAAATCTCCACTTTGTTGCAACATCCCATTCTGAGCAAGCAAAATAGCGACAGTGGAAAAGAAAAACATCCTTTAAACAGATAGAAAAACTTCCTGAAAAACAAAGCTCAGGATGTGCCATGTGCCCTCCACTGAGTCTGAAAAATAACAGGAAAACTATACAAACATAAAATGTATCGTCAGTGAGTGTTTTCTATAGCGTTAGACAAAAGAACGACAAATCTGCTGAAATTCTGTTCTGGATTTTGGTTTAAGTGTCGTGTGACACCCCAGGATTTTCAATGGGGCAGCCCCATTAAAAAATATGGTGGTGCCGCACACAACACAGATTTTTAGATTCTGTACTGAGGAAAATATCTTTCAGTTCTGTCCTTGACAGTTGTCTTTTTCTCCTTTTTTAATGTTAACGTTTACATTGCTCTTATGCATAATCTGCACATTTCCTAAAACCTGCTTGCATTTAATCAAACTACAGCACATCAAAGTTTCGAAGCACATGGATCTAATTAGGACCCATAACTCTTTCTTGAGAACCTTTTGCATGGTGATCACTTTCAAAAGCAAACGAACCGGCATTCCCCCAGCTACAAAGCGTACGCAGTCATTGCATGCGAGTTGGTGTGAGGTTCACTGACCTGTAAAGAGCCATAGGAAGGTACTGACGAGGTCAAATGAGAAGGTCTCTTCAGTTGGAAAAATAATTCACACAAGAAAAAGGAGAGGGAGGTCAGCAGTGCTGCAAGATCAAGGCTGTGTTTAAAAGATAAAAAGCTGGAGGGGTATCGATGGCAGGTGATTTACTCAGTGTGACCTTCGAAATTCTCTTCACAGCTTCTTTATCAGAGTGACCTGTAACACTGTGGCAGGACTGTACCATAAGTTCAGCAAACAGTGCTGAGACTCCATTTGTTTTTGATAATGCAAACCTTTTCATCTTGTGAGCCTACTAAAATGTCTCACATCTGAACCAGTGATGTGTCTCAAAGAGGCCAAGACGCTGAAATTATGTGAATACGGGGTGACAAATGAGGCAAAATTATAGTAAATATGTGGTTTATATAAAGATGTGGAGTAAAAATGCAAATGCATGCATGCATGCTACTTTATTCTCCAAAATTAAGTTTGCATAAAGATCTTAAAAGTTCAACACGTTGATCTGTAAAGATTTTTTAAGAGTTTATTTTTCTGCATCAAACCAAAGCAAGTTCAATTTTTTATTGTCCCTATATAAAAAAAAAAGACTAGACAGTGTGTCTCTACGTCAAAGCTATCAAATGTTTCAGTTATTGGATAATTTGTATTGTTTCCCCCTAAATTTCAGCAACTGTACCGTGACTTGTGCGTTTCATGACAGCTGAAACAAACCACAAAAGGGATTTTGATGCATCCTTTGTAGCTGAAACTATGTTTTTGTGTGTGTTTTGCATGGATTTAATAGCTTAAACAAAGCAGCAAAACCTTTTCAGATGTACATTCAAGTATTTTTGACTTTTTTTAATGCTGCATGACGTCTTTCTGTGTTAGAAACTAAACAGTACTGCATTCGACTAAAAGTCAGCGGCATTCAAAATCCAAGGAGACAGAACATTTTCTTTGTCTTTATTATTTTTACAAAACACGTGTTACACCATGTCAAAGGAATGCTTCAGTTTCTGTAAAACCCTGATTATATATTTTTCTTATACTCAGCATTAAACCTTTGCATTGTAAAACATACATGTGTAATCAATCGCACAACAAACTGTTCTGTGTCAGCATATAAAATAATACAGTGAATAAAAACTCTCAACGTCTCTGACACAAAACATCTCTTGGCTTGAAGCTTTGGTTCATACATGCACAACTCGACGGTAATGCATGGATGTTTTTGCAATATTTGGTCTCAGACAAACTCGTTTGGATGTTGTGAATCACAGCTGCTGCCTGCATTAGAGAAAAGTCATTTATTTGTTATTAGCTCATAAAATCTGAGCTGTCAGCGGCCTGTGTGGTGACACAATCAGATTGATCCCACATGGACGTGTGTAACTCGGCCACTGATGTAAATTTCTGATACAGCACCAAATAACGTATTGTGTAATAAAATTGAATTCAGTTTTGTCAGGAGGTTCATGCAAGATCAGTAGTCTCAGGTGAAGCCTACAGACATTTGACATTTGTTATATGCGCAGGAAGCACAAGCATTGATGCAATAGTTCAGATTTTTAGAAGTCAGGCTTTACAGAAAGGTTATGATAAACTTATATACCACTTGCTATAAATATGAAATAGTTCAAATAGTTTATTTCTGATCTAACACACAAGCTAACAGCTAGCCTGAAGGAGTCTAAGACCAAAACGCATCGCTGTTATCTTAGAACAACTCCAATCTTGAAAATTTTATAACAGTTCTGCAGGCATTCTTTAAATAAAACTTTAAATAATCAATTTCACACCACCTTTTGTTTAATTGTACAAGGAACTCTATGGTTTTACAAGCACATAAAGCTAAATTGTAGCATTTCTAGTACAGCCTGGGGCTCTTCTGGCAGAAATAACACAAAAGAAACCTGTGAAAATAACCATCTAATGTGAAAATACAGGTTTATAACATCACTTTTACATTAGGTGCTATGAGATTTTTAAGACTGAAGTTGTTTTAAGGGGTCAGAAACATAAACTTGAACTAGCCATTAGCTCATCAATTTAATCTGAAAAATAAACTATTTCTTGTGGTCACAAGGAGCTATCTACAATTATTTTTTCATAAACTTTCTGCAGAAGCTGACTTTTTAAATGTAATTCACCCAATTAGAAAGGCCACTGAATTAGTTTAAGCTAAGCTGAACTGAGCAATTAAGCAGCAACCCCTTGTAGCTTCACAATATGTATACAAGGAATTAGAATTTCTCATTAAAGCAAAAGATTAATTAAATCTTAAAACACCACAGTTTGGATTAAAAAAAAAAAAAACATTTCTGAAGGCTTCAGCTGATGCAGAATGAGGTTTCGTTTTGAAACGAGGCAGCAGGACTAAAACACAAAGCCAGTCAGTGGCTTTTCTACAAACGATGTCGTACAACATCAATGTGTGAAGATTTTGTTATAAAACATATAATAGATGCAAAACAGTGTAAATGTACAACATACATAAATACAATTAGATACAAAGATATTACTTTACTAATACTATTAGTATGCATTGCACTCGCACACTAACACACACACAACATCTCTACATGTCTTCATACAATTTATACAGTCGCTGTTTTGGCTTTACAACTCTAAAATGAGTAAACGATTCAAAAATCAGCTGGTGTTACAAACTGCTTTAAGTGATCTTTAATCAGTCCATCAGAGATGATCAACTGTGGTCTTCAAGTTTTTCTATGACTAAAGCAGAACTCTGTGAATTAAGATACTGAACTGGACAGAGGGAATAGCAGATCTGCAAAGAGTCATTTAGATATCGTGCATTTTAGATCAGTGGTGGATTTTCAACAGCCACAGCTGAATATTCAGTGTCGGACACGTTTGTGGTCTCGATGAGCCGTGCCAAGCCAGTCCTAGTGGAGTATTTAAAAATAAAGGCTTTCATGAGGTCATAGCGGTAGTTTCTGTTGATGAAGTTGTAGAGGATGGGATTGAAGCAGCAGTGGAGCAGGGACAGGCACTGAGTGAGACTCAACGCCATGAAGAGCACGTTCTCCAAGCCGCAAGTCAGAGGCACCAGTTCCAGCAGCACCAGCGCATCAACAAGGAGACCGGCATGATAGGGCCCCCAGCAAGCCAGAAAAACCACGATGTAGGCCAGAATCACCCTGCGGCTCACACGGCGCTCCTGCTCCACAGGGGAAGATGAGGAAGACGATGAAGAAGAGGTGGAGTGGGAGAATGCTCGAGCCAGCAGGGCATAAAACATTGCAATGACTGGAAAGGGAAGAAGAAAGCCCAGCAGGATGAAGTTCAGCTGCACCCCCACCATCCACTCCCTGTGGCTCTCCGCTGGGTACTCAGGCCTGCAGATCATGGAGCCTTCATGCGCTGACTTCACCGTCCGCAGGAAGTAGGTTTCTGGAATAGAGGCCACTAAAGCAAGAAGCCACACCCCTAGACATACACCACGGCGGATCAGCTTCCTGCGTGCGCCTCCCTCCTCCCCATGCTTCACCACGCTCAGGTAGCGGTCCACGCTCATGCAGGCCAGGAAGAAAATGCTGCTGAAGAGGTTGACGGAGAACATCAGATGCGTGAGCTTGCACGCCACTTCGCCAAACGGCCAGTGGCCGTGCTGGGCCAGCGAGCTCACCCACACGGGAAGAGTGGCGCACACGCACAGATCTGCGATGGCCAGGTGAGCAATGTATGTGTGCGTCTCGGGGCGAGGGGTGGAGTCCCTCTGAGCGCGGATGTTCACCCACAGGACCAGAGCGTTGGCCGCCAGGCCGACGACGAAGATGAAAGAGTAGAGGACACACACGGAGTACAGCAGAGCGCGCCGGTTGAACGCTGTGGCGCACACGGTTACGTCCACCCTCGATATGTTGCCATAGATGTCGGAGAAGTTCAGGTCCCCGAACGACTCCCACAGGTCCTCCAGTTCACTGACGCTTAGACTCATGTTTCAGCTGTGGTGGGGGGGGGGGGGCTGCAGACCACTGGGAGGTAACACACACCACCTCAGACTGGGATGAATCCTGTGAAAATTACATTAATGTTTAAATGTTGGTAACACCCATTTATCTTGATAAACACAGAAATGTTAACAGTTTTATCTGCTTATTTAAGGAAAGGGTTCCAGGACTTACTTTATCAAAGTGAACCTGCTGAGCTAATAAAACCTAAAACCCACTTGAGGTTTGCTACCAGATCCTGCAGAATCCTCATGTAGTCAACTTGTTAAAACACTGCAAGGAGTTACTAATGATGCTTTGTTATCATGTCATAAACGGAGGGCATTTTAGTGATTGATGTGCACTCTGGGAGCTGCACAATAAATGTTTACCTACACTCTATTGGCTCTGAGTCCAGACGGACGCAGGGAAGTGGGATCATGAAACCCAAACAGGGCTGAGTTTCCGAAACATTCTGGGCATTCCAAGATAAAACGCTGCTCATGGTGGGAAACCTGATGCCTCTTTAAAGTGATTTTTTTTTTCTTCTTTTCCCCCGTACGATGCTTGTTATTGTAAAACACAGCAAATCCCCCGTCTCCTCTTGGCTCGTGAAGCAGGAAAAGCGAGGGCATGAGATCAGCTGTCGCTGCCCAGATGATCAAAGAAAATGTCTCGAGTACGTCATTTTACAACATCTGAATCTCATAACGCAGGATCACAACACCAGTTTCGAACAGAGGTGTGTGTATACGAAGAGGAGGGCGATTGAAGCCGCATGCCAGATTGTAAAAATAGCAGACTGGAGCATTTTGGCACTGAAAAATACATTTGAGCCTGATGGGCTCATAAAGATTTGGCTGCATTTGAAGCATTTTGCTTGAATCGCTTAAAAACAACAATTTCCACGGGATAAACAAAGTTCTATCTTATCTCTTTAAAAAGTCTCTCTCAGGAACTGTCAGCCTGCCACAGTGTGAGAGGTCAGAGGTGAGGGGTGATAGATCAAAACCAGAACACGAGTGGCTTAACCCTGCTGTCGCCCCTTGACTTGTACACCCACCGAGTTGAATTGTGTGCAGAAACCAGCAGGAGGCTCGCCGCCTGCGAAATGGTCCAGCCGAGGTTAAAAAGAGGGTCAGTGATCAGCAGTTTGCCACAACATGACAGCAGGGATGTGACCGTGTCAGGCATGTGTGTGTGTGTGTGTGTGTGGGAGACTTTGACCAAAAATGAGACAGTTGTCCTGAAGACACACAGGATTAAGGAAAACTGGAGATAAAAAAGAGGACACCTGGAACATATTAAGATATGCAGCTGTCAAGTGATTGACTGTCTTTGCTATCTGCCAATGTTTATATTTAAACCCCCTTTTTTTTTCAGGGGCATGTGAACTTTTAAAACAGCATTTAATCAACAGCGACATAATAAATCACTTTGCACATGCACATTGACAGAAGAGTTTAAAGAGCAGAACGTTCGACAAAGATGATTTTAAACTTTAATTTAGCAAGAAAGGAGATTTAAATCTGTTTTTTTTTTTTTTGCTTTTAGACTTGAGGACATTCTTGTGAATGAGGTAGAAAACTACTGTATTAGGTTATTTTTAATGATGTTTTTCAGCATCGTCGTCATAAATTACTTTGGTTTTCTTCTCAACAGGAAATCAAGTGCAATGCAAAAAAGACAGTGAGGATTTTGCTATTAACCATTAATCTGTCTGAGAAATAAATAACTAACTGTGTTGATGTAATTTACCCTAGTGCATATTAATATTTACTATTGCTCCTGTGGTAAAGCTGTTTGTGTTTATTTTTTTTACTTTAAATTAATTATGATGTCCTGAGATTTGTTCAGATTATGGGGATTATCTAGTGTTTCTAATTCCCTCTCATTATACGGAAAAGAAACCCTGGAGGTGCCAGGTGACTTCAGCCTTTACCACCCTCCCCATCAGATAGCACAGCCTTCTGCGCGTGCAGTCCACACCTCTCGTGCTCTCGTTCCATTTGAACATGTTATCTCGTCACAAAGAAACGTCACTTGTTTCTAAGTACACAAACAAAAGCAAAACGGATGTCGACAGGTGCTTGTTAGAAGTTTCTCCTGTCAGTCTCGACCGACAGGCTTTTGAGTTCAGAGTAAAATCTCCGAGGGCAGGACGCGACGATTCCGTGATAACCGGCTTTGGTGCGTTATTACGCATGGGCGCCTATGGAGAGATCCCGGAGCGCTGCTGCTCACAGCAAATACATCCAATACAATGTCATTGTAGTCATTGTTGGCTTGTATCAGGATGTAAACAAAAGTGTTATCTGATGTGAGCTCACAGTTGTCTGGCTTCAGATTTGAATGGAGAGGCAAACAAACCGCGCAACACAATGGAGAGAAAGCGAGAAAATCACAACTCCAACAATTCCCCTAAAGCTTTTGCACTTTATTTAGCAAACACATGTTTTTAACAAGAAGCAAGTGGAGCATCTTTGTGGTAAAAAGCCGAAAAACGTCCAAGTTTGTCTAAATACTAAAAGCTTACCTGCGTTTCTTCTTCTTTTTTTAAAACTCCCTTTCTTCTGATTTGAAGAACAGATACCTTTTGCTGTTTAAAGTTCAGCTCTGCTGCAAGAAGCCAAAGCGTGCGTGCGTGCGTGCTTCTCCTCTCCGCCTCCTGAAGTGACTGGAGCTGAGCCGCACTTGTTGCTCCTCAGGAGCAACGCCTCTGGGGCTGGACCAATGCGTATTGACATGGCACCGTCCCAGAGTCCAGGGGTCTGCAACCTGCGGCTCTGGAGCCACATGCGGCACTTTTCTCCCTCTGCTGCAGCTCTGTCAAACTTTGACCAAACCTAACATCATTTTATTGGTTGTACAAAACACAAAAAAAGGATTAGTTCAAACAGTTTTCCTGTTATTTATTTTGCAAATATGTGAACACTGGAGCGAGTACAAGGAGTAAAACATTTAACTTAATGCTTTATTTCTTTATGAAGAGCTGTCTACATGGTTTAATTATTTTTTCATTTAATAAAAAAGGTGGTAAAGACTGATTTCTCCCTATTCTTTACAAGAATCTGGTATTATTATTATTATTATCTCTGGTATTGGGGGAGTGG
Source organism: Simpsonichthys santanae (assembly GCA_031762415.1). Taxonomy (NCBI): domain Eukaryota; kingdom Metazoa; phylum Chordata; class Actinopteri; order Cyprinodontiformes; family Rivulidae; genus Simpsonichthys; species Simpsonichthys santanae. The sequence continues at coordinate 21,072,658 of JARVLU010000255.1, forward strand.
TGGCGCAGTGGTTAGAGACGGTGGGCCTGTGATCGGAAGATCGCCGGATCAAGCCCCCATCTCAACAACATCAAAAAATGTGGGTGGAAAAAGGTGAAACACCCACACCTGCCTCCACTCTCATT
>JARVLU010000255.1:21075309-21098688 GCA_031762415.1 Simpsonichthys santanae
GGACTTACGGCGCCATGTGCGTTCGGCTCCGAGTTACGGCAGAATCGACCTACGAACGGTTCTTAGGTCCGGAACCCCTTCGGAAGTCGGGGACTACCTGTATTTTATTTATTTATTCAGATAAAGCTAATTTGATTCTTCTAAAAAAAAAAACATTTGTCTTTCAAATGGACATATTTGGCTACATTTGAACCTCTTGTCTACAATTAAACAAAGAAGAGATGAGGTAAACTAATTTTTTGGTGCATTTGTGTGAATTCAAAATCTGGAATCTGATAAATTATGACATTTTTATGGCATATTTTGCACACGCTCACGATCATACACCAATTATACTAAAAGAAAAAAGAAGCTATTGCGTTTTGTGTCTGTCTCACTTAATCCTGATCTTGTCTACATTGATGATGAGCTGAAAAATAAATAATATCTAAGGGGAAAACATGTAAAAAGTAAAAATAATTTGAGTTAAAATTTTCTATTTTTTAACCAAAGCTAAAAAAAAAAATTCTGTGCGTTTTGATATGTACCATAGGCATTTTGGATGCTCTTACCACTTAGTGGTGGAGCATATGTCAGCATTTTTGATACTATCCACAATTTTGAGCCAAAGTTGGGTGTTGCTGTACAGAAATCATGCTTATGGGGGGAAATGGTGCTCAAGTATCCCCTAACTCTGATTTAATTATAGCAATTCCATGTCTTGCTACAATAATCTTCCCACTGGAGAAAATATTTTACACTTGTTGACTTTCTGCCAGGTGTGGAAGATGACGCCCCAGCTGTTCTTGGTTACATTTTTCCACACTTTTATTTCCTGTGCCAAACTCTTTTCAGTGTTTAGGATAACTGATCCAGTCATAAAATGTGTGTTTTGTGTTGTACATGTTTAAACAAACATTTAGATAAACCTGACATGACTTTTTGAGACATATTAGGGTGAAGGTTGTTCATTTTTGTTCAAGCTACCACAAAATACTAAAGTTTTCTTGGTATGTTTTTGACAATGACAAGTTCATGGGATTAAGAAAACACTTCAATGATGATAGTAAAGGGTAGGCAAAAAGAACAAAAACAAAATAATAATGACTGGGGTTGGAGGTGAGGTAGAAACAAGAAAAAAGAAGCAAACAAGCAAGGAAAGTTGCAAGAGTTTCTTCAAATGGCTGGAGTTTCCATTGTCGTCTAGCCTCATACATCATGGTGCTGAGTCTGACAGACATGGTCTATTTTTGTGCAAATGTCCATTCAGAGGGTCCATCTCAATTTCTTTCTCACCCTCATTGTTGTTGATTGACCTCCCCTTCTGCTCGGAGGCTCCCTCAAGCATTTTCCCCTCAAATTCCTCCTTATCCTGCTCTTTAGCATCTCTCATTTTTCATTTAATTACTTATTCATTTATTACGGTATGTCCCAAAGAGGGGCAGGCCTGTGTGAGTGAATCTGAAAGTTTTGTTTAGAGAAGTGTCCTGGTGGCAAGGATTTTTTCCCTCAAATCAATCATCTGAAAAACTCTGCGTCCCCTCGTCGTGTCCGCGGAGGAAACACAGATTTTTCAGATCTTGATTCGAGGAAGAAATACTTGTTGACACATCTGCATTCAGTGTTTACATGTGAAAGCAGAACCACCCTCCACCACCTTAGTCTGCTGTAGTTACCATGCCAGGCCAGTAGTTGGCGCTATGAAATTTGGGCATTCACCTAATGCTCATGCGAGCTGCCTGGGACTGGTAAGGGCTTTCCTCTGGGCTGACCAAAGCCCAGGTAACAATGAAACTTAAGCCGGATTTTGGATACGAGTCTATGGATTTGACGCCAAGCGGGATCGATTCGTCTAACAGCCCGACACCGGTCGCTGAGCGAACCACCACTGATGAGAATGGTGTCTGATTTCCCCGTGGTAATTAGTAGCCATCGAGCAATGCTTCAGCAGGTAAATTCATGTTCTTGATAATGTTTGCTTGTGTTGTTTGGTTACACAACAACAAAGTGAGTTTTTATTTTTCTTGATATGAGAAGCTGCTCTTCCACCAGAGGGACCAGTTCCAAATAAGAGCACTGCCTCTGCAGTGCAGGAGGACCGAGAGATGTTGGAGCAACTATTCATTTAAAATTCTTCTCAGTTCTTTTTCCAATTCATCCAATGTTTTAAGCTTCAATAAGAAAAGGAGTGACAGCCTGAACAAGCCAGATAAACAACATGGCATCATGCAGCTTCATTTAGCTCAGATAGCTTTATTACGTAACAGAAATAGTGTTTATTATTGTTACTGTTATTATTTAGCACATTTTGTATGTTATAGTCTAGCGCCACGCGTGAAATATCCACCTGCATGTCCACCTGCTTCGACAGGCTCATTAGTGATTTTGAACTCGATCCGACTGCCATCTCTTTCCCAACACAGATGTCAGTCACAGCACATTCTGGCATAGATTAACTATGAGACCCAAAATATATTCCAGTTGTAGCACAGAAAGCAATATGTGAACTCCACTGCCATTGTTGTTGATAAAATATGCCATTGGTCTACGCATGCTTGAAATATATGCCTGGTGCACGTGCTTTTCACACTTTTCAGGGGGCTTTTCGCACTTTTGCGGGGGGTCCCCCAAAAGAAAAACTTCTGGATTCAAGAGAGGTCGTCTCTTTCCAACACAGATGTCGACCACGCTGGTGTTGTGTAAATGAACAGCAGAACCACAGAGAGAAAGATGCAGTATCACTCAAAATATGCATTGTTTAAACGGCCCCTAATAAAGTTGCGTCAGGTCCTCTGGATGAGTTTTTTGTAGTTCAAATGTTTCATCTTTGATCTAAATTACTTTTTCAGTCTTTTGGATTGACTCAACCTTGTTAGATTTGTCCAGAGAAGTTTTGCTTCTCAGCATTTTTGAACAAAAAGAAACCACTGGACCTTTAAAACTACGGTACATAAAAATGACAGCCATTTATTATTTTCAGTTATTGCAGACATTCTTAACACTAGATAGTATTTATTTTTATCTGAACATTCATGCATGTGCACGTTTGGCAGAGAAAGTGTCTCTGTTTAGTCAACAAAGGCCCAGTCCTCATAGACACCCACCAAAAAGTGGGAGCACTTAATTAAAATTTTGAGAAAAATGGACCAAAAGGTTTTGTGTTCAGGTCGGTGCAAATATATGTAAATTATTTCAAATATTTTCTTACTATAAATGAGTGAAAATAGATTATTATCTCTCAAATGCAGCTTTTTAAAATACAGGCAACATTTTAAACTTTTAAACTTCCCAGTTACGGTTGGGTTTTTTTGTTGTTGTTTTTTCTGATATTTTGTTGATCCCATTTTATCCCTTTATTGTTGCACATTAATGTCTGAAATTAGCTTTGAAAAGATCAAGGATTCAGTGAAAATGGAAAGCTCAAATCTGACATGAAACTGTGTGCTAATGTTTTTTTTTTTTTTTTTTTTTTTTTTTTTTTTTTTTTTTTTTTTTTTTTAGCTCATTCACAACCAAACATAAAGTAAAGTAGTGTAAAGTAATAGTAAACACCAGATAAAGTCAGTACTGTACAGTGGAGGCTTACACAGAGAAAACTACAAAATGATGGCACCTGTTCAAACTATTTCTTTTTTTTTTTTTATCTTTTTACTGTACCGTACTGCATCCAGTACTGTCTCAACCACATGAGTAATAGTAATTAATTACTATTTTTGTCCAATATTATACACTATGAACTGTATGTTCACAAACTGAGACAGAGAGCGTCTGCGAAAGTCGAACCTTGAAGGAACGAGGGACTACAGTTATTATAGCAACAGTTTTGACTTAGCTAGCTAAGTAGCATTGGTTTCTATGGCTAATATAATTTGCCAAAACAGCAACCATTTGTAGGTAAGAAGAAAATATTACTGTTTATGTAAACACAGTACAGTATATGACTGATGTGATCAACTGTTGTGTTCTTACATTGCAGTACAACAGCTATACTTTTCTCAGGACATCTGTGTACTTACCAAATTTTTTGGCCTATAAGTCACAGTTTTTTGCATAATTTACATGCCCTGTGACTTATAGGCCGATGCAACATATTTATGGAATTTTTTTCCCCCCATCTTTATAAACCAATTATTGGATGCGATATGACTGTTTTCATTCATTCTGACTGAGAAAAAAATATATGAACAGTACAATTTTCAGCCACTAGATGGCAGCAGAGTATTAGTAACAGCATGACATGCCGTTGTATCATGTAATAGGTAAACGTGGATATAATGACAAGTTCAAAAAAGTTCAACACAAAAACAACTGAACTTTATTTATTATACTTTATACATTGTTTTAACCTTTTTGAATTTGTCATGTCCTGTATGACTGAGAATCTTCACCAGCTATTAATGACGCAATCGGCCTGCCACAGTCCCCCCCCCACCTTTGTTCTGCTCGCTGCTTGGAACCGTCAAACCAGCTGCACCGCCTGGTGAAATGCAGCTAATTTGACCATTGAGGTGCACATATTAAGTAAAAGTTCGACTGATACACACATTTGCTATAATTTCGAGCAAACAAATAATTGTTTTTAAGTGTTAATCTTGTTAAAGTCCTCCTGTGCAGGCTCCCGCGGCCCCATTTGGCAGCCCATCGATTTTTGGTGCAACACCGGCCCGCATTTCCAGGTTCGGTCCATATTTCCGGGTTGTCAGCTGTGACGCATAACAGATGAGACGAATACCGTGAAGCGACTTCTTCATGGATTTTTCCACTTTTTAGACAAATATGGACTGATGCAACTTATGGGGCGAAGCGACGTATACGGCAGAAAATACGGTACCTAACACAAGATTCTGTGTGTTTGTAGCTAGGAGCACATACAGTACTGTTCAATCTTAAAACACTGCTCACAAGAATACTATGTTATTTAGCAAGGCAGCTGTACTCACATGAAACACTTGTGCCCTTCAATTTGACATATTTTTACTTTTAGTGTGTTGTCTTGTTATTCAAAAGGGGCCACAAAAGGGTAGGATTGATGTAAAACTACAAACCCACCTGTCTCTCAGCACAACAGGAAATGGCACAACATGCAAGATGTTGCATCATAAAACTGTTCGAGTGTTACAAATATGTTATCCCATCAAACAATGCTGCAGGTTTCTAGTCCTTAACAGTAAGTGTTATGACTTAAAGCAAGAAATGTAAGATAGATTGTTCAATGGAATGTGGAAATACGTTGCTCTTTATTTAAACAGTTCGTAGAATTTTTGCTGGTGTTGACCAAAGGCAGAGGGTTTGGGCTGACATAACAAAATCAAAGAAGAACATGTATTTTTCTAAAAAAAATAAATAAAAAAAAAAAAAAAATAACGCATTTCTACTTTTTAAATTATCAAAACATCAAGCAGATTTTTATTTTAAATCTCTTCTTTAGAAAAAAGGTTTCAACAGATCTGCTTCCAGTGATCTGAAACTTTGTTTTGATGTGGGCCAAAAGTCAACATTTTTTCTGAGCTTCTTTTTTCTACGCCAGCAAAAAAGAAATCAAAATTTAAAAACTCTCATCACGAGTGCTGAGACGACCAAAGAGGAATTTCTTTAACTGTTTAGGAAACTTGACGTTTGGCTCCGTCTTCTCTGTCTCGATGAATCTGTCAGTGCTGTCGTGCTTCGCTGTTGGCCAAGAAGAGCTGCAGCTCATTGATTTTGTCTCTCATCTATGTACTTTATGATAACTCAAACAAAAAGAACAAAAAAAGTTGAGCTCTCACCAAGCTGTATGGTTTCAGCAGTGCCAGTTTTCCACCCCTCTGCTCGCACACACTGACCCACTGTGGTATATCTTTTTTCAGATGAGCCAGGTCATCATAGACGATGGGAGATAGCTGAGGAAAAGCCTCGCCTTGGGGAAGAGCGAGTGTGTCTGGTTATGGATTAGTGAATGACAGAATCTATCAACAAGCTCAAGAGAAAGTCTCGGTCTCTCTGCAGACCTGGGCTCTGCAACTCTAATCCTGTAATCCTATCCCAACAATCCTGATGTGAGCTTCACCAATGAACATTCTGGCTTTCTGTGCTGAATGACACAGAGTTCACAGATATGGTGGGTAACTTGCACCCCTATTGTCCTGTCACGCCAAATGACAAATGGACCATCAGTGCTGCAGGAATGTGGTCATGTTTTGGACAGGCCTGCAGCAAAACAGGAGCTTAAACCAGACACGTTACTTGTCTGCGTCTTGCTGAGCATCAGAGTGATCAAGTTCACGGTTCAGGTAGAGTTTTGAACTTGTTTCACCAGAAAAACTCGGACGATTTGAATTTTCTCTTTCAGGAGCGTGACAGTAAGCAAAACAGTGCAGGCTTTAGTGGGAATAAACACAACTGCACTCTGTACTCAAACAAGATAATAAAATAAATATTGCAAGTAAACATGCCAACGGAATAAACTCTGACTCATTTTAACGGGAAAAGAGCTGAATGGGAATATATTGCGTATGTAATTTTTTTTTTTCAATTTACAAAAATGCCTCTGAAGCACTAAAGGAATCATTTTAATAAAATAAAAAATAAAAATAATGTAAAGCAACTTTATTTTTTTATTTTATTTTTTAAAATACAGATGGTTTTGATTGAATGTTTTGTAAGTGAACAGCACAGCAGGGGGATTACGGTCAGGATGTGGCAACCCGAGCAGCATCTGGTGTTCTCCATTCACCCTGGAGCTCCTGGTGAGGGGCACTTCTATTCATCTAGTCCTTCTTTTATAGCCTCATCTCTGAGCTTAGTTATTACACAGACAAAAACACATGAGGTCATTAGTTGCCTCTCATTGTTGAGATGTGTAAGAGTTGGAAAAAGAGTTGGGGAAAACACTTGAAACCAAAGTCAAAAAGCAAAAAAGAACTCTGTGTTGGACGGGATCCGCTGTTCACTTCTCTGTCATGTGGTGACGATCATGGAGATCTGCTTTTCATTAGATTACTGAGACAGATTTAAAGAGGAGCGTAATGGCTGACTGAGACTTAACGCCGTCACTCTGACACCTCGAACCATCAGGAACGGACCCCCCCCCAGCCATTTACCTTGGCTTGTAAATACAAAACAGCTTTGCAGCCTCATGTCGGCCTCCCCAGTGCCAGGCTCTCCATACATCTGTCCGTGTATGGAATCCAATAGCGTGATGTCTGTCCATTTATCAAAGCAGAGATGTCAGACCTTCCGTGTAAGAGTTACAAAGATGTGAAGCGCAGACTTTCCTCAGCCCAATCGCTGCCAGCCAAGCTGGGAAGCATGTCCATCAGGAGCAGTTGTGAAACGTGCTGTCCGATCCCATGAGAAATGTGTCTCCAGTGCGTATTTGAATCCCCAGAGTGCAAAAGATGTGTGAAAAGTCCCATTGTGGTAAAAGTTTCCTGTGTATTTTCACATTGGTGAGAGGAGACGACAAACACAAAAGAAGGATGGAGATGAGGATAAATTGAACGGGGGGATGAAAGACATATCCTGCAGGAGTGCATAAAAAGAGGAAGGAGGTGGTCTTTGTTATTATTTGTTCACCCGTGTTTTCTCCCTCCTTTACTGGAGCTCCATCGGGCCTCCTTGGCTCTGTTTGTGGTCGTGTTCCTCCACAGCTGCTCTAGTCAACAACTTTTTTATATTTGTCCTGACCAGCTGTTCAGGCTGCGATCACAAGCATGGGGGCTTTTGAGCGCCAAGTTTTATTATCATCCAGCCACAGCAATAAAAGGAGAGCCATAAGGTAAGGGCCTGTGTGTGTTGTGTGGGTGTGCACGTTAGTTGGTCTGTCGGTCTGTTTGCAAAATATTTTATGAAACAACTGACAGATTTCAATGAAACTTTCAGAACGTAATCAATGGATGTTCTTCTACAAATAATGAACTTTTGGAGTCAATAAAATTCAATATGTCCACTTCAGATAAGAAATATTAGAAAACAAACACTAAAATGGCTCAAAGGCATGAAATCAACTGTGTTGTGATCAGAGCTGAGGGTGATTCCCAAAACACACCTCAAGTGCTAATAGATTATGTGCAGAGTGAATATCTCTGGTCCATGAAGATGGCGAGCATACAATGAACACTTTATGATACAAGGTAAAGTGAAGGGGAAGGACCGGTTGGAGAGCTTAAAAGTTAACACCAGTAGTTCCATATTTCAAACGTTTTCCTGCTGCCAATCTTAATATAATCTCTGCAATCTGGGCCTCCGATTTTTTGTGTGAGCACAAATGCATTCACTCTTTCACGCACATTGGTAAAGATTGACAAGTTGTATTTTGGTGAACTGATTGAGTTTTAATGTAACGCTTGAAAGAGCAAGAGGATGGATGGTATAAATAGTTTGACTCATTTCTCACGTGACCTCTTTCCCTTTGCCTGTTGGGGGCCACAGTGTTTAATGGCTGGCCTGCTATTAACCCTGTGACTTCTGAAACAAACATGTGGACTGATTTATGAGGTAATGAACACCCACATAAGTCCAGAAGGAAGAATCAATGGCATCTGTCTCACAGTGTAAAATTGAGAAAGGTTATATTCTTCAGTATATACATTTTAATAATGTTGTTTAGGATGTTAATCATCACAGCCTTGTGTAAGTCAACATTTCTTGGTTTTGCTATGAGCTGAAGCTCTTTCTGTTTAAGCAAAATGTCAGAAGTGGGATCTTTATTTGTAATAATAAAAAGTGTTGTCATTGTTATGAAAGAAAGATTTTAAAATACATTACCTCTAAAACATATGGGAAAAATGTGAACCGGACTACACCTGTAGTCTTCAAGTGTCAAGGCATTTTTCATTTGAATTAATGTGTGTGTGCGTGCGTGCATGTGTGTTTGAGACTTTAGTGAGACAAAGCTGTTTTCCCGGAGACTATTTCATTCATAGTGCAAGACGGTACCCACTTCCTTCCATTGAGCCAGCCAAAAATGGCCTTCCACGCAAAGAGGGTGGGAAAATTCGGAAGCACAATGGGAGGACAGGATAGATACCACATCAGACTGCATGGCATACATTTTATACACAAACCGTAAGCACCAACAAAAGTAGCAATTAGTAGTTTTCAACGCCATAGTTTACCATCTGGGACAATTTCTGCAAGAAAAGGCACCTCTGTGCCTATTGCAGAGTTTGTGCAATTTCAGAAAAATATAGCTGAAACTCATTTACAAGACATTTCAACAAAGAGCAAATTGAACCACTAAATATCTCCTGCAGGTATGTGGTTACCTCAAGCAAATGTTTCAACCACAAAGACAGGTGATTATCTTGCCTCGGCCCGATTTAAAACAAGCAAACACATGGTGACCTTGTGAAACCTTAAGAGAGGCATGCACAACATCGAGTTCTTACATGTCACAGGCTGGGGTCTGGACATCAGAGTGCAAGGCCATTTCCTTAAGTGTGCCTCACCCCCTCCCCTGTCTCATTTCCTTCTTACCCAAACAAAAGCTGCTTCTCTGGGAAAAGCGCTCAGCCACTTGTTTCTTTTTTGCAGAGCCAAGTCCTGCTAGCAAGCAAATACGTATCTGGCCAGCAATGTGTACTTCACAAGGTAAAGAACAGAAACTGTGAGCTTCAAGCCATCCATACTAAAGCAGATTGTGCAAGCTTTCAATAAAGCAGAGTTAATTACCTTCCATTCATCTGGGATAGGAGGCATTTCACCAGGTGGGTTCTCTCTCAAGCTGTGCTATCCATTAATGAACTTGAAAACCTTTTGCACTTGAAGTGCACTGACAAGCCTCCCAAGAGCACTCTGCATTTGTTGCAGGACGTCAGTATGGAGAGGACCGTTTCACTCAGCAATGAGGAATAGTGTTTCCAGGGCCACAAGAGTACGAAAGTTCACATTAATAACCCTCAAGTATTTGCCATCAAGTTTAAATTTTTTTAGTCATGAGATACCAAAAGCTTCAAGTCTAGTGCCAAAACTAGTGGTGTAATGGTACATGTGGATGTATTGAACAGCGTCGGTACGTCATGTTCGGTTCAGTTCATGTGTGAACCATTTATTTTTCCACCCATTAAATTTTATTAATGAGAAATTATGTGCCGTTTCAGCGTGGCACTATTAATTGTTGCATAGTCTTGCAGCACGTGTAGCATTAGCATCCTAGCAGGCAACGAAACAGCCAGATATTGAAGAATCTTTCATCACCTTGTGGTCTCCTGTTTGGGAACATTATGGCTTCCTCGTTAAAATTCAACAATGGGAAAAGATAAGTGCAAATAGCCGTGTGTCAACTTTTCACAGAGACTGGATCTGCAGCAGGCAACACATCTAACTTGTTAACGCACTTGAAACGACATCATCCGAATGTGAATGTCTCTTCTAGCAGCTTGGTGCAAAGAGAACAGCAACATTTAATCAATCTTTATCAGGTAATTCAGATCGGTCCAAAGCAATAACACAAGCTGTAAGAGTTTTTAATAGCTATGGATCCATGTCCAAATTCTGTTGACGCATCGGCTTTAAGCATATGATTAAAGTTCTTGAACCCCGCTGCCTACGACATCTCATCACGTCAACACTTCAGCCAAAAAGTTGTATCAGCACTTTATGAAAAAGCCAAAACTGATCAACAAGCCCTGGAACTCACATTTAAAACTCTGCGCACATCAATGAGGATGAACGAGAGACCTCGTAACAGAAATGACTATGCAAGAAGAGGTAATGTTATTGTATTAGTAATCCAACTTTGATTTGAGATTATTAACTCAGTTTTTACCCGTGTTTGCAGTCGGAGGATGTCACAGAGATACCAGCTGAGTCTTCTTCCTCTTCAGGGAAATAATCTCCATTTCAGTGGTCTGTAATAACTGAACTCTTTGAAATTTTCCAGGGACGGGTGGGAAGTAGCAAGTCACAGGAGCAGGTCCATGAAGAGGTTTGTAAGTGCAGAGCTTCAGGGTGCCCTTCCCTTGAAGCTGACCCTCTTTGGTGGAACAATGAGGTTAAATATAGGCACATTACTGCCAACGTATTGTCGACTTGGCATATTTTCCCAAATTAATGTTTTGCAAGTCTTCCTTTTGGACTTTTTTGTACCGAAAAATTATCGAACCCTCATTGAACCTTAATGTAATTTTATTGTACCGTTGCACCCCTAGCCAAAACAGATTAATAAGGTAACTTTCAAATGTGAATGTCTCTTCTAGCAGCTTGGTGCAAAGAGAACAGCAGCATTTAAAAAAAAAAAAAAAAAAAAAAAAAAAAAATAACACTTTCAGGTAATTCAGAGCGATCCAACCAGACTAGTTAGAGGTTGGACGTACATTGATGTCAAAATATTAACAGTAAGAATGTAATTAACGATTAAACACGTGAAACCACATGAAGTGTGAGTTAATCTTCTCAGTCTGTTTTTGGTTTTCTTTTATTTCCCCCTCTACAGAAACAGTTACCTTGTTAGTCAGAACAAACAAGTTTTTGAGTGTACAAAACAATTATGCACAAGTAGTACATCTGCATTCAGCTTTCATCTGGCTGTGGGGGGGCAGAGGCTTGTTCAGGTGGACGCCCACAGTCAGACCAAACTCCTCACTGGCATGTTTTTCCTGAACATCAGGCTTCAGCTGGAAAGTCTTCTCATCAAAGCAGCAGTCCAGAGAGAAGAAGGACAGGGGCTTCTCTTCCAGGAGACCCTGCAGTCGTGCACGCCAGGCCTCCAGCATGGCTTTACGATCCTCCTCAGCTGCAGAGGCTGGAGCCCAGAAGATCTGAGGGGCCAGAACCTGGAAGCCACAGTAGTTCAGGATGCCATTCTGTGGAGAACAGAACATTGGACCAAGTCACTGTGTGCCAGTTTTAATGAAGGAGGTCCATTTGAAGTCAAGACAGTACCTGCAGAGGCCACAGAGTGACATTCATGTCTCCATTAATGCCAGTTGGGCTGAACATGGATTTAAGAGACCCAGTGGTGAAGGACAACATCGTTTTCTTGTCCTGAAATGGACAGACAGGTTAAGACAAGTTCTTGTGATGCCAGTCCAAGTCTTGTGATCCAAGTCTCACCTTGAAGACTCCCTGGCTGTAGCGCTTCTCCTGGGAAAAGGCAAATCCATGAGTGAGCACCCGGTCAATCCAACCCTTCATGACTGCAGGAAGTCCAAACCAGTACATGGGGAACTGAAAAGGCAGATGGTCAAGTTAAAAAAATACCATAACACTTTTAAAGCACTTCAAACCGTGAGTGCACACCAAAAATGCTCAACAGGGACAGAAAGACCAAGCACACAACAGGAAACAGCGTTTTAATAGAAAAAAAAAATAAAAAAAATAAAACAGCAAAGTATGTACCTACTGTATATCTAAAATGTTTTGAGTGCATGTTGATACACTACTGTGCACATTAAACAAACCCAGCAATAACTTCAAATGACCAGTACATTGTGTCTGTCAGTCATGGGCTTGACATTTCTGACCAGGGTTTGATGTCAGGTGTTTGTCACAGTCAACCTAAAGTCTTGATAGACATCAAGTCTGTTGTAGCTTTTGTTTTCATTGACAACAGGCTGAAGGCTGCCTCAGATAGTGCTGAATTGAAGAATAACCATCAGTGTGGACATTATGGGTGCAAAGATTTGTGCTTTGTATCCATTTTCTTGGAAATATTTTTTGGAAACAGAATCAGCTTGGAGGTCAAAAGTCATTTTCACAGCCAAGGAGACATGCGGTCGGTGATTAGCAAATAAATCCATCCCCACCTGCTTCTTCCTTTTCGGGTTGGGTGTCACTGGTGTCCATGTCCAGCAATCACTGTGCAAGAGGCGGGGGGAGGATCTGGACAGGTCGCAAGTCCATTTCTAACAGGTGATTCAGCGGACGTGCACAGCCGGTGACAGGTTGTTCATCTGAGCTTAACGCAACTTTTTTCCCCCATAACCGGCCAGTTGGACCTGCCTCCTCAAAAAGTAGCTTAATTGATATTGTGCATTTGTATTTAGTCCTTTTTTTTTGGGGGGGGGGGGGGGTGCTATGATTTGTAAAACAGCATCAAAGCCCATGACCGGACCACACATGGCCCGGATTCGGGCTACAGGTTATAAATGACAGCTCTGTGGTTACGTTTGTTGTATACTAAAACGTGAGCTTAACCAAAAACAAAAATTTCCTACCTCTTGTCACTCAGGCAGCGAAAGCTGAGAGCAGGACTGACATCCTTAAAATGTGTTCAGTGTTGGATCAGGATTAGGTGAAATTTCAAACATTTAAAATAAAAGCAGATTTTCTGAAGTTGTTACTTTTTTCCCCTCCCCAACCTGTTAAGCAGACAAATTATGTGTTAGAATGAGATCCTGTGTGCCCGTGTTGTTGGGTGGGACCAATTACATGTCATGTTGAATTGAATGAGTCCAACAAATCTAGGAAGTCCTTCACTAATGGCTTCTCCTGACAACAGAGATGAATATTAAAGTCCCCAATGACTAGAATGTCATCATATCTCAGTGTAATACAAGACAGAAAATCAAAGGATTCACTTATGAAGTCCTTGGAATGAGGGGCACGAGAAATAATTGCGCACAGAACCAGAGGAGTTCAAAAGGGCTCAGCTCAAAGCTGGAGTAGGGCATCATGGTGGGCAACCATTTACAGGCAAAGTTTAATTTAAAGAGTTAATCTACCACCCCGCTGGCCTGATGTCCACAGGGAAGAGAGAAAAGAAAAAAGAAAAAAAAGTCTTGTTGGCAACAGGCCTTGTGTTGATGAGAAAGTTGAGCCAGAAGTTTTGCTTCAACATTACTGATGGTTAAACAATACCTGAAAAATGATCAGATCTGCTTCAGTGAGTTTAGTTTGCTCTTTAGTGATGTCATCTGACAGTCTTCCTTCCTCCCAGGCAATCCTGCTCTCCTTCAGGTAACAGAAGTTCTCAGCATCCTTCACTTCTCCTGAACAAAGCAAAAGCAAGATGAATCCACAAGGATAACCACCAATTAAAGCAACTAACTTCCACGTATACCTTTGATATCCTCAGCAGTGGCTGTGGCTTTAAAATTCATGGCATACAGGTCTGACACTTCTACTGTACAGCCCTGAGCAGTCAGAACCTCCACAGCAGCATTTTTAGCTGCAGCGTTGAATGAACCAGAGCTCTGGTGGGCATAGATGATCAGCACCTTCTTTGCTGCAGGACCAGAAATGATAGACATGAGATTCAAACTCTCAAAATAATAAACAACAATCAAGATTCAAGCTCTCAAAATAATAAACAATTACCCATTGTGAAGCAGATGACACAATAATAAGGAAACCCTGTTTGTGGAAGGGAGGGGGGGAAACTAAAAGAATTGCTGATGCAGTCAAACAAGCACATGATGTATTTATACACCTTTCTCCCCCTGTTCTCTCAGGTGAGGCCAATCATCAATCAAAGTCACCAATCAATCAGCTGGCAACATATTATCTTCAGTATTTCTAGCAAGTTTGACTCAAGTCAACAGGACAGATTCTTCTTTGTTGAGGTTACCAGGTTAGAGGTTATAAAGGTCAAAGGTGATTATTGAGCATCAGGACATCTTCAGCCTTTATCTGATTGTTCACTGAAACTGAAAAGACATTTCCATTTATTATATCACTGAAAATAAGACGCTACTGTCAAACACAGTACAAATGTTTAAACCTTACTCATCCAGGGTTGTTACTTTACGGTGTTTTATTCCTTTCCCTGACCACAAAAGGCAGCGCCCAGATGTGTCCGTTTATGTGGATACACGACATTCGATAGCGTGATATGGTTGATACGCAAGTCTGTGTTTGTCTGTGTCTAAAAGATGTTTAAAATCTGTCTGCCACTCCCCCGTGTCTTGAACCCACATGAAGGGAGCATGTCTGAGTTAATCTTCTCGGTCTACTGTTTTTGGTTTTCCTTTACATTATTTTCCTCTACAGAAACAGTTGCCTGTGGTCGAGCCCACTCACGAATGTTGCACTCAACGATGGGTTTCAAAGGCAGGCAAGAGCTGGTTCACATCTGCCTCCAAATACAGTTGTCAAAACCACCCATCTGTGTGTGGCGGGGTGGAGACATATGAGCACATGCAGGGAGGCAACAGTTTTGGTCTGTTTTACAATTACACAAATTGATTTGAGTTTAACTGTGATAGAAGCTTGTCAAACCAACTAATGAGTACAAATTCTGGTATTTGTAAGAATGTATTTTTTTTTATATACCGGTACAGTATCTACATTATAAGTATACACACTACCCCAGCACACACACTTTTTTGCCCTCTCCCCTCAGGCAAAAGGTTGAGGAGCATTAAGTGTAGAACCACTAGACTGATGAACAGCTTCTACCCTGAAGTTGTTAGACTCATGAATCTCTAATCAGGATTATTTTGAAAAAAAAAAAAAAATCACTGCAATGACACTTGATTGTTGATATGCTGCTGACTATCCATGCTGCTGATCTCATGCTGCTGATTTATGTCATGCTGCTGTATTCATTCATACTCATCTGTTCACACAGACTCGTGTTTGTGCTGCTGTTGTTCAGCATATTGTTGTTGCGCCATTAGTGTTTATCGTATTCTTAGTTTAGCATATTTCTTAGTTCATACCTTAGATGTTATTACTGTTTTTCTTTTACAATTTATACTTTTGTTGGATGCAACTGGGATCCTGTGTACACAATTTTGTTCCACCTCATGTACCACATGTAAATGACAATAAAGGACCTTGACCTTGCTTATTTTTACACAGCACATTTAAATGGGTAAAGTGCTGCACACAAAATAGCAACAAAAAAAATCATAACCATTATTAGTAGTAGTAAGATGTAAAAGAAAAGAGTCATAAATGTCAACTTTCATGCTGTATTAAAAGCCAGTGAGGACAAATGTGTTTTAACATGAAGCATAAAAACAGAGTTGAAGCATGTTTGATTTTAATAGAGAGCTCGATTTAAGCACGATCACCTCTGCCTGGACCTGACAACACTAAAAGCAAATGATCAATGAGAGATCTGGAGGACATGAGGTTACAGGAGGTCAGACAGATATTTAGGAGCCTGCCTGTTTAAGGCCTCATGGATCATAGAAAAAAATAGAAAATCTTTTCTAAAATGACCAGGGATCCAGTAACCAGCAAATATGTTCACGTTTTTAATCAACACGTTTATTGTCGCCTGACACCATGAAAAGCTGGTGAACTTTGTGTGCGTCTGCGTGTGTGTGTCTATGTTGACAAAATATCTGCTGATCCACTGGAAATATTTTAATGAAACACTCAAATAGTAATTGCTGAATCTACATCTATACCCTAATAACATTAGAAATTAACCTAATTCAAAATAGCTGTCACATCTAAACATTAGCAAATGCATAAATGGCTATAACTGTTTAAATAAAAAAAAGGCTAAATTGAAATATAAGCATCCATTTTGGGTTCCTATACAGTATGTGAGCATATGATTCCAGACGAGTCAGCCTCACCTGTCAAACCTCACCGCACGTCACTGGTTGTAGCTGAGAGTCATCAACGTATACAGTACTCTGAACACTAACAGATAACATGATTTGTTTATGGCATAAATCACATTTGGTGACATGCATTCCTTCAAGAAATGCAACTTGTCTTTTTTATGCCTTCAAATCAATTCTGTGTTGTGACAGGAGGGATCTGTGTTCTGCTTTGGAGTTTTCAAATATTGTCATATACCAAGGTGCACAGTCTCAACTAATACATATGTTCTAACATTGTGCTTTGTGCTCAAGGTTGTGTTTCACATTTTTGAACACAAGGTATTTTGCATATAGAATCCAAGTTAAGTGTCAACATATTTCATTTGTTAGGAATAAAAGTAATTTGTTGCTCATCTGTTTTTATGTATACATAAACCCAATGTACGTACATCATTGTGTACAAGAGCTTAAACATGAGCAGACTTCAGGGGATGTAGTATGAAAATGCACTAAGGTGGTTTACAGTGCCATTGTGTGGCCAAAATGAGACTGCTGCTGTAAATCATGAAACACCTTTTCACCAACAGATTTATGTAGACAAATTTTCATTAAAACTTTAGATTCCTATTCCCAAGTACAATAAAGGAGTTTTCTCCCCAAAATGTGTCAAACCTATAAATTCCTTACATAGATCACATTTTAGGGTAGAATGTTGATGGGAGAACCTTATAAGTGAGACTGCACACTTGTTTAAGACAAGGTCCACATCAAATTTCAGTCAATTGATTCATCAGGTTAGAATTTCAGCTTTTAGTAAACAAGTTTTTCTACATCTGTTAAAATGGCAATTCTTAGATGATCCAGTGAAGATTCTTTAGTGTATTGAGGGTTAAGTAAAAGAGCAAGGAACATGTGACCACTACTAAAATCAAAGTTGGTTACACACATTTCATGGGGTCAAGTGACAACATTTTTGAACTACTGATGCAAATCTGGAAAACTTTTTTTTTTTAAAGAAACCACAGATGTAAAGTTTACCTTTTGACAAAATTTACCAAGGCATTACTACAAAGCTGCTTAAAGTTAAAGCTTGTGATAAAATTTATGGTACCGTAATTGACAAAGCTTGACCCCCCAACCCCCATCAGAATTAGACACATTGGTTTCGATCTTACAAAGACCAATAAGTTGAAAAACCATTTTATTGATGAAGAAAATGTGCAACAAGTATCAGCATCCAGCTTTCATCTGGCTGTGGGGGGGCAGAGGCTTGTTCAGGTGGACGCCCACAGTCAGACCAAACTCCTCACTGGCATGTTTTTCCTGAACATCAGGCTTCAGCTGGAAAGTCTTCTCATCAAAGCAGCAGTCCAGAGAGAAGAAGGACAGGGGCTTCTCTTCCAGGAGACCCTGCAGTCGTGCACGCCAGGCCTCCAGCATGGCTTTACGATCCTCCTCAGCTGCAGAGGCTGGAGCCCAGAAGATCTGAGGGGCCAGAACCTGGAAGCCACAGTAGTTCAGGATGCCATTCTGTGGAGAACAGAACATTGGACCAAGTCACTGTGTGCCAGTTTTAATGAAGGAGGTCCATTTGAAGTCAAGACAGTACCTGCAGAGGCCACAGAGTGACATTCATGTCTCCATTAATGCCAGTTGGGCTGAACATGGATTTAAGAGACCCAGTGGTGAAGGACAACATCGTTTTCTTGTCCTGAAATGGACAGACAGGTTAAGACAAGTTCTTGTGATGCCAGTCCAAGTCTTGTGATCCAAGTCTCACCTTGAAGACTCCCTGGCTGTAGCGCTTCTCCTGGGAAAAGGCAAATCCATGAGTGAGCACCCGGTCAATCCAACCCTTCATGACTGCAGGAAGTCCAAACCAGTACATGGGGAACTGAAAAGGCAGATGGTCAAGTTAAAAAAATACCATAACACTTTTAAAGCACTTCAAACCGTGAGTGCACACCAAAAATGCTCAACAGGGACAGAAAGACCAAGCACACAACAGGAAACAGCGTTTTAATAGAAAAAAAAAATAAAAAAAATAAAACAGCAAAGTATGTACCTACTGTATATCTAAAATGTTTTGAGTGCATGTTGATACACTACTGTGCACATTAAACAAACCCAGCAATAACTTCAAATGACCAGTACATTGTGTCTGTCAGTCATGGGCTTGACATTTCTGACCAGGGTTTGATGTCAGGTGTTTGTCACAGTCAACCTAAAGTCTTGATAGACATCAAGTCTGTTGTAGCTTTTGTTTTCATTGACAACAGGCTGAAGGCTGCCTCAGATAGTGCTGAATTGAAGAATAACCATCAGTGTGGACATTATGGGTGCAAAGATTTGTGCTTTGTATCCATTTTCTTGGAAATATTTTTTGGAAACAGAATCAGCTTGGAGGTCAAAAGTCATTTTCACAGCCAAGGAGACATGCGGTCGGTGATTAGCAAATAAATCCATCCCCACCTGCTTCTTCCTTTTCGGGTTGGGTGTCACTGGTGTCCATGTCCAGCAATCACTGTGCAAGAGGCGGGGGGAGGATCTGGACAGGTCGCAAGTCCATTTCTAACAGGTGATTCAGCGGACGTGCACAGCCGGTGACAGGTTGTTCATCTGAGCTTAACGCAACTTTTTTCCCCCATAACCGGCCAGTTGGACCTGCCTCCTCAAAAAGTAGCTTAATTGATATTGTGCATTTGTATTTAGTCCTTTTTTTTTGGGGGGGGGGGGGGGTGCTATGATTTGTAAAACAGCATCAAAGCCCATGACCGGACCACACATGGCCCGGATTCGGGCTACAGGTTATAAATGACAGCTCTGTGGTTACGTTTGTTGTATACTAAAACGTGAGCTTAACCAAAAACAAAAATTTCCTACCTCTTGTCACTCAGGCAGCGAAAGCTGAGAGCAGGACTGACATCCTTAAAATGTGTTCAGTGTTGGATCAGGATTAGGTGAAATTTCAAACATTTAAAATAAAAGCAGATTTTCTGAAGTTGTTACTTTTTTCCCCTCCCCAACCTGTTAAGCAGACAAATTATGTGTTAGAATGAGATCCTGTGTGCCCGTGTTGTTGGGTGGGACCAATTACATGTCATGTTGAATTGAATGAGTCCAACAAATCTAGGAAGTCCTTCACTAATGGCTTCTCCTGACAACAGAGATGAATATTAAAGTCCCCAATGACTAGAATGTCATCATATCTCAGTGTAATACAAGACAGAAAATCAAAGGATTCACTTATGAAGTCCTTGGAATGAGGGGCACGAGAAATAATTGCGCACAGAACCAGAGGAGTTCAAAAGGGCTCAGCTCAAAGCTGGAGTAGGGCATCATGGTGGGCAACCATTTACAGGCAAAGTTTAATTTAAAGAGTTAATCTACCACCCCGCTGGCCTGATGTCCACAGGGAAGAGAGAAAAGAAAAAAGAAAAAAAAGTCTTGTTGGCAACAGGCCTTGTGTTGATGAGAAAGTTGAGCCAGAAGTTTTGCTTCAACATTACTGATGGTTAAACAATACCTGAAAAATGATCAGATCTGCTTCAGTGAGTTTAGTTTGCTCTTTAGTGATGTCATCTGACAGTCTTCCTTCCTCCCAGGCAATCCTGCTCTCCTTCAGGTAACAGAAGTTCTCAGCATCCTTCACTTCTCCTGAACAAAGCAAAAGCAAGATGAATCCACAAGGATAACCACCAATTAAAGCAACTAACTTCCACGTATACCTTTGATATCCTCAGCAGTGGCTGTGGCTTTAAAATTCATGGCATACAGGTCTGACACTTCTACTGTACAGCCCTGAGCAGTCAGAACCTCCACAGCAGCATTTTTAGCTGCAGCGTTGAATGAACCAGAGCTCTGGTGGGCATAGATGATCAAAACCTTTGCTGCAAAATTAAAATAATTGACTTTAATCTTGTGTGCAACTTTAACATGAACTACACTCTCAAACTGTGTCAAATACACTAAAAACTGTGAAACTATGAAAGCCAATACCCATTGTGATGCAGCCCCCACTAGACCTGATCAACCTTGAAAAGCCGGTTCAGTGATGCTCAGCATGCAGCAAACTGTCATCCTGCTGTTTTTATACACACTTTTAGTTCAGGCTCACTCAGGTGTTGTCACTCAGCAAATCAACCCATCAATCAATTAATCAATCATTCAGCTGTCCCTCTTTCATATCAAACCTCGTGTGGACGTGTGACCCTATAAAACATATATGTTCTATTAGACTGTCTCCTCTCATCTGTGTGACCTCTGCTCTTTATAACATCACCACACTAAAGCTTTGGTATCTGCTGTTTTGAGACATTAGAAAATCACAGAAGATCTGATGTGGGAACTGTACATTTAAAGCTATTTCTGTAGTTAAACATCTTTGTAAAAATTAAAAACAAATCCCAATCATGTACATAAAACAAGTTTTTATTGAAGAAACACTGAATATGTGCTAAAGATAGTTTAAATTATGGTCAACAATCATTATATATTTAGTTAAAAGGAGATCATTTTGATGTGTATACATATAACAATGTGGAAATTTGATCCAATTCAACTAAACAACAGCTCGAAATAAAAGTATTAAAGGTTGAGTACACGGGGAAACATTTCCTGCTTACAAATGAACCGTGAATATTTAGTGTTTGTTTTTAACACACTTTTTTAATCTCTCTTTTTAACCCGAATGGATCAAAGAACATTTTATTTAGTACAGCTGAAAAAAACCTAATAAAATGCCAACAAAATTTCATAAAACATCCCAATCATGAACTTGTGCAAGGTTTGTTAATAGATTCTAAACATGTCATCTTTCAGAATAACAGTTTAAAAAAATCAATGCAAAAATATTTTAATTTCTTTCAGTCCTAAAAGTAATACAGCATTTTTACTCCTTCTTTAACTCTTGAAAAGCAGTTTCTAGTAAGTGAGAACATTTGAGTAAAATATTTATAAAACTGATAGATCCAGTTTTTACACGTTAAAAAAAGTGAGTTTTTTGACTTTCCACTTGAAAAAGGAACATCAAATCTAACGTCAGCTTGTTCTTGACAGAAATGCTAATTTACTTCCTATCATTTCCTTTTTCATTGTTCTTGTGGCGCCATCATGTCATTTGAATACACTGCTTCTTAATGAGATGCTCCACACACTTGCACTTATTTTATGCATTTTTTTTTTTAATGAACGTCAAAATCTCATCAAGACTTGTCACCTGCTATGATCATCAGGAATTATAATATATATTTTTTAGATGCATGTATTCTGCATCAGGAGGTTGTGTCTCATGAAAACAGTTTGGTCTAATTATTAATTCAGAGAAATTGACACCTGTCAAACCCACTTTCACCTCCAGCCGAAACAGGAGTATTTTCTTATTTTAACTGTATAAAAGCTTTCTGGAAGGGACTTGTTTTATTTGAAGTAAGAATTCTGCAAATTACTCCAAATTGCCAAAGTTAACTGGGGGAATAAACCTCTGGAAAGTAATTCTAAAAAAGTAATAATGGTTGTAGTATCTCCTAGCATTTTTACTTTTAAGACTCATTGTGAACTCAAACACAGAAGCTCAATTCCAAGACCAGAGATCTGACCACTGAGCTACTGCAACCCCATACTTTCCAAAGTCATATAAGTGAGTAAGAACCACCTGTGTGCTATCTAAGTTTAAGTAAACACTGAAAATAGGCCTACCATGTTAGATAAAACGTATTGTTATATCTGCCAATGTCCTCAGTTTTCTGTGTTGTATTCATGTCCACACTATCTGCTCTGAGCTGCTCACCGTTAATTTGTCCTAATATTTATGTCACAAATGGATTTTTAACCAAATTATCTCCACTATTGTGGACAGCATGCACACTTGTTCTACATTAGATATATTACAGGGTCCAGAGTTATTGGTGATCATATCAATGAGCTAAAACTAGCAGAATGTGTCCACAGGTCCGAATATTTTAACTAAAACTAAGCAGCAATCCATGTAAAATGATTTACATTAGGAACTACATTGAGGGATGATTTTAGTTGTGCCCCACCACACCTGGTCAGTCAGTAAAGTCAGCTGCCATTTTGACAACTGTCTTCATGTCTAAATGCTCCCACAGACTCGGGCGGACTGTGAGCCATGTGGAACCTATGTGCAATGTCTGCAGACGTTAAGACTTCATAGTTGAGCGTACACCCTGACTGGCTGCAGCCCAGCTCCGCAGGCTAGGGGCGTTTACCCTCGGGACAAATTGAGTTTGCCCATTGGTCATTTGCTGACACGCCTACTGGATTGATTGACAGGTCACAATAAAAACACAAAAAAATAAAATGAGAGCTGGTAGCCCAGCAGCAGCTGTGTTATGTGTTTATATGTTGTTAATGAAAAGTTCTAAAAAAAAATAAATAAATTAATAAATTAAAAAAACAGAAAAGGCCATTAAACCAGACCACTGATGAAGAAGGGGAATTTCATACATTGGTGTCGCATACAAAACAGTCTGTTGCCGGGCAGTTTATTGTGCAACATTGAGTACGAGTATGCATACATGGTCGTAAAAATGGATATTTGCGTGGACATGCCTTGCAATCGTCCGCTTCAAGTCTGATCCAGTACGTGCAGACCTCCGTGGACTGAAGTACGCTCGAGTCTGTGGGAGCCCTAACTGCATCTACATATCTCCTCTTTGTCTTTTTCCTTGGCAGCTGGCATTTCTAACATTCTTCTACCAATATATCCACTGTCCCTCCTCTGGACATGTCCAAACCATCTCAGTCTGGCTTCTCTAACTTTATCTCCCAGTTGTTCAACGTTTGCTGTACCTCTGATGATCTCATTCCTAATATTATCCATCCATTCAAGTGCATACCTCCACCTCTTTACGTTCTCTTCCACCTGTTCCCTGTTCTCACCACAGTTCACGTCATCTGCAAACTCCATAGTCCACAAGGATTCCTACCTGTCCTCATCTGTTAGTTGGTCCAT
>JARVLU010000255.1:21171074-21187180 GCA_031762415.1 Simpsonichthys santanae
ATATATTATAGCTAATCTTCCATTCTTCCACTGCAATGATTTTATTAAAATTACCATACTCTAGTTTAGGTTAGAAATCATTATTTTTTTAAATACACACCATAAAACAAACACACATCCATAATCCTGTCGTTGTTATAAGCTGTATAAACTGTGCACAGAGAAGTATAAACTTTACTGCTGACCCCTGATGAATTTTTTGTTCTCCTTGGCTCATTGCCAACATTCAGGCCCATGTTTTTGTCATGGTTGTGTGTATAATGTGCTTGTCGGTGTTTGTGAGAGAGGGGTGGTGTGGAAGGGGAGGAGGCATGTTCAGGGGTGGAGGGGATGTCAGCTCATTAACCTCCATTCTTCCCCCAGCAGAGTGCTGCATAAAATCACTATGTAACTCTTGTGTCATTACTCCTCCCCCTCCATTCGTTTTCTGGGAGTGACAGGAGCGCAAAGCAACAGGAGAAAAGGAGAAACGTTCTTTACTAATGCCCTGCTTGTACCTTGTTACTAAAACCCTGGCATCTTGTTTCCTTCCCTACTTTTGTCCTTTCTTTCTCTTCCTTTACCTGCTGTCTGTCTCTAACCACAGGCCCAGTACAGTGTTAGGCTCCACACTGTCCCCCCATCAGGCATCAATCCATCTAGGAAAAGACTGGCCATTTCTATGGTGAGATACAGCAGCTAAAATCCCTAGAATCTCTTAGAACCTCATCTGATTTGGAAACATGAACATGAACACACTAGCCTGCAGAGTTTTAGACATCCCAAAGTGTCTATAGCTAAAATTAAGTTAAAATTACTTATCGAGGGTAGAAATACTTCACATTCTCAAAGATGCACTTATTGATCAGCTACACCTGATGAAAAAATGGGATTCTGTGGGATTCTCATTTGCATGTATGATATCCACTTTGTTCAATCCCAAACAATGCCTCTGTCCAACCATTGTTGGTAGATAATGAGATACAACTTAATATTCATCAAAACGCTTCTTTGTGCTGTACAGTTCACTCTGGACTTCATGTGTAGCCAGCGGAAAAGTGTGCTCATAGAAATCATCTGCAAGTGCAACACCAAAAATGTGTTGTCTATTTAAATCCTAAGTCAGAGAAGAACTTTAAAACTATTCAGACCCTTAAAACACCATCAACATTTTGAACAGTCTGTTCAGTCTGAAAAAAGAAAATGGCAATGTGACTAAAGCCCAAAGACATGCATGCATGCTAAACATGGTTACCTCAGCTAAAGTTGGGCAAACCACAGTTTATTTGTGGTTGGATGTTTTGGATTAAAATGTTCTGTGCAGTTTTCTGGATTATAAAAAGATGGAGAAATGGTCCTGTGACCTTGACTAGTTGGAGCCTTAATTAACAGTAAAACAAATTATTAAGCATTTTAGTTAAATTACTATTAAAGAAATCTGATACAATTTTGTGTAATTTTATTGTACAGAACTAAAAAAGAATTGGAAGCTTTTCAAAGCTCTGTAAATCAATTTGGACCAAGAAGATTAAATAACAAAAATTCATTTGAATTACGCAAACACATGAGAAAGATAGTATCTTTTATACATACATGTGAGGTCAGTTTGTTTTATTATCTTCATCACATGACTCAGATATTATGTGTATTTGAAGCAAAAGGCAGCTGTTTTACAAGAATTTACAGATGATGCCAGAAGTTGGAACATACGGTATGTGTGAAACCATTCAAAGGTGTGAAATACGCCTCTGTAGCTTTTACAATAAGATCCAGCAGTGAGGGAAACTGTTAAAAAAAAACATAAAATTGATCCTGAATGTACATTTACCTCTTTTAAATGAAATATTTACAAACTTTTTATATTAAATGTTATTACCTTTCAAACGTCAGTCTGTTCAGGCAGAAAATGTATCGGGTTTAGTATAAGTGAGGGTGTCCCTCAGGGGTCAGTCTTGGGACTACTATTCTTTATTTATGTGAAAAGTTTAATTTTAAAGTTTCAGTTGCAATGTTTCCTTTTATGCAGATGATGATTTGGTATCCTGCTTGGCCTGTATTCAGCCCTCTATGAGCTGTAACTTCCATTCAGAAAAGTGGATAGCAAATTTTGTTGTCTAAAACTAGTTTATCACCAAAATATAATTTGAAATTTTATTGCAAAAAATCCCCAAAACATTTCTTTCATTCAGAGTTCCAAACAGGCTTATAGCCGCCATGTTTCTGTCTGATTTACATAGGCGGACGTTTTTATTTTAAATATCCTTCATGGGTTTGGTGTATGCTTATGGTTGACCTTATCTCCATGTAATCTGTAAATGCCATATTCAGTGCTGCATTTGGTTTTCTTCCCTCCATATTTACAGATTCATATGTTTAATAAAAGCTGGGGATATTATTGTTTTTGTTTACCTTATAGACTCCTGCTATGTGTTCCCAAAGCCCACACTGAACTGGGAAAATTGCATTTTAACTGTGCTGCTCCCTTTCCATAGAATCAACTTTAAATAGATTTAAAATCAAATTAACTGTTTTAAGAAAATTACTTGAAAATTTTTTATGTGATTATGAGGTGGACACTTAAACTGAATTATAATTTTGTTTCAGCTAAAGTTGAGAACTGATTTTGGTGTTTATACTGCGACCTATCAGCTAATTCTCATTTGACTTATATTTCATATTTCACCCTGCATTTATCGTGTCATTATGTGTAGCCATGTGGTGATTGTTTCTGTCTTTTCAACAACACTTGATTCTATTGAGATTTTTCTAGGCAAAGATAAGATTATGAAATCATTACATTACTGTATATTGATATAGGCAACCTATTTTACATAATCAATGTCAATTGTGAATTGTGTACAAGAAGTACCTTTTGATATTTTTACAAACAATTTTGTAATGAGTTCAATAATTTGTTGTCATATACTGTACTTCATACTAATTTTTTGAAAAAAGAAAACCGTCTGTAAACTGATCACATGCTCATATCATGCTATATTTATTGTATTTATTGTATGTATTGTATCATTACAGCCAGTAGTAATTGTTCTTCTCAGGTTTATTATTGCATGTTAGGTTCACAGTCCGTTGAAACCCAAAAGACAGATTTACGTGCTTCATGATGATTTATTTCGTTCGCAGCCAAAACAGTCATGTTTGAGACTTATTTTCTTTGTTTCCGTTTGCGCTTCTATACTGTATTCTGTGAAGCCAAAGAGCAGTAGATTGCAATAAGATAACCAATTATATGCTAGAGGAAACCAGACTTTTTATTCACTTCCTGCTGCAGTTATCTGATGCTGCAGTGAGCAGAGGCAAAGGGCTGGGGTAATGTGACGTTTACTGTTCCCTTTATCCTCTTTTATCACTCTTCATCCCAGTTGGTTAGAAGTGGCTGGTGCTCTGCATCCTCTCTAAAACATCACTGGTAGAAACTGTACGGATGCAACATTGTGCAGTCCGTCAAATACAAAGTAGATGTGTTTTGGGTTTTTTCACACTGAAGTGTAGTGTCAGGTTGTGTGATAACTACTGTTCTTTTAGCATGGCCCCTGTTGATACGTGTGGCACCTTAACACCTGCTGCTTCAAAACTATTTTGATTGTTGTCAAAAAAGCGTTTCTGAACTCAGGCAGTTGAAGGGCACCACATCAGGATGAGGGTAACCATCTGGGTGGCACTTTGGTCTGACATGTTCCTTTTCTTTTAAACCTTTGCACATGTTGCTGACACGTGGCTCACTTGACGCTTGTGACCTCCTTTGCACTCTGCTTTAGTTACTGCATAGACAGACTGATGATATTGATGATACATAATTTAAGGTGCATGCACACCTCTCTGAGACAAAACAAACTTAACTCTACCAACGAGTCAAGCTGCAGAGACGCTTTTATGCTAAAACAAGTTGGTCGAACGGAAAAGTAAATAGAAACAAATTCCTATTACGTCATTTAGACAAAAATGTCAGCATATGTTTAATTGTGAAGTCATCATTATAAAATAAAATGATTACTCATTGTGATTTTTGCCAAATTCACAAAGAAGTCAACACATTTCTCTTTGACTCTTTCTTTAATTTTTTTTTTCTTCTACTTTACGGAAACCTGAAACTTTTTCAATATTTTTTATAGAATTGGTATAGAAGGTTTTTCCAGTACAACTCCTTAGCCTTAATCTAAAAAAAGTTAAGTCTGGTTCTCTGGACATTCATTCAACCTTTATTTAGGCAGGTTAATCTCATTCAACAAAACAAAATAAAAGTCGTAGAAACGTTTCATCTTTCCTCCAAAAGACTTCTTCAGCCTGAGGTGCTGTATTCAGCTCAGTCTTATAGATAGCTGAACACAGCACTTCAGACTGAGGAAGTCTATTGGAGGAAAGACGAAACATTTCTACATTTTTGTTTTTGTTGTTGTTTGTTTTGTTTTGTTTTTTTGACTGTCCGGACCAGACTTAACTTTTTTAGATTTTTCTACCTGGATTATTGAGCATGCATCAGGATAGCCTTCGCCTTAAACTTTGTTGAGAGGTGTAGTTTTGTTCAAAAACAGAATAAAAGAGACAGTGAAGTAATTTGGGCACAGTTGGTAGAGCTGCTGCCCCCCAGCAAGAAGGTTGCTGGATCAAATCCTGACAGGTGGGCCATTCTGGCTGGAGTTTGCATGTTCTCTCCGTGCATCCTTGGGTTTTCTCCAGGTACACTGGTTTCCTCCCACTAACCAAAAACATGCATGTTAGGCTGATTGGTAACTCTAAATTGTCCCTAGGTGTGAGTGAGAGAGTGAATGGTTGTTTGTCCCGTTTGTCTGTATGTGGCCCTGTGATGGACTTGTGACCCGTCCAGGGTGTACCCCGCCCCTTGCACAGTGATTCTGTACATGGGCACGGGTGACCCCCGTGACCCAAAATGGAAGAAGCAAAAAGATAAAAGGATGGATGAATTTCAAAATTATATATTTTTTTCTATCTAAGTGCTTACTTGAGTTATTTTGCTCACGTCAAGTAGGTTATCTTCTAAGGGAGCTGCTGAGTATCCATTTAGCTGATTCTTACCAAATGCTAATACACTGTATTATATTACATTATATTATATTATTATTGTTTAGCGTATATCATAGATCCTTGTATACTTTTTTTTTTTTTTTTTTTTGTAGTTTATATTATTACTATTTTGGGGTGGAACTGGGACCTTGAGTACACAATTTTGTTCCACCTCATGTATCGCATGTGATGCGAATGATAATAAAGAACCTTGAAAAATCCAAACATTGATAGCGTCAATACCAAACGTCACATTAACATGAAGTGATCAAGACTTGGGTTTATTTCTGTCCTTTTAAAGTAAAATTATCTAAAAGGGCTAAAATGGGGAGTAGTGGCACAGAGGTTGAGAAGGTGAGCCTGTGATTGCTGGTTTAATTCCCCGGACCAACATCAAAATGTGGGTGGGAAAATTGAAGCACCTACACCTGCCTCCACCCTCATTTGCCCTACTCTGGGTCCTTGAGCAAGGCCCTTAACCCCCACCATCTGCTCCCCCAGATACCCTATGGCAGCTCTCTGCTCCACACAGAAGGCTGTGGTAGCTCGGTGGTCTGGTTGTGTCAGGAAGGACATCCAGCGTAAGAACAATCACCAAGTCTTCATGTGAGTTAGTTCACTGTGGTGATCCCTGAAGAAGGGAGCAGCTGAAAGAGGAAAATAAACGTGTATTTGCTTAAAGATATTGTCAGGTGTAGAATATACCTCAAGCTACACGCGTAATACTATGTAAATATCAATGAAGAGATGATTAAAATCTGAATGCCACACTGCTTTTGAACATCCGCCAAAATGTGATGCACAGTTACACCCACAGCAATGAGAAGTATGATAATTTAATGAGAATGGCACAAAGAAACGAGTCAAGTGGAGCTGGCGTTCAGGAACTAGCCCGACTTGTCAGGTAGATCATTACAGAGATTGTCTTGGTAAACTCTAATTCATTTGCCTCACAAAGAACTAGATTCACGTCGCAGAACCTGCCGGATCTGTCAGCAAATATAGATTTAGCAAAACAACTTCCAATCCTATCTTCACTCATTGTTAATTAAAGATAAAAATTAAATTATTTACATAAAAAACGCCTTTAACACCTGAAGCATTTCAGCCTCTGTTGACATCAGAACATGTAAAATCTTATTGTTTTACTTGAATTTTTAAACAGGCAAAGTTAGATGTTTATTAAAACACTCCCCATTAACTGGAAATACAAGTAAATAAGTCCACAGCTTGTTAGGTCATATTTCAGATGGATATTCAAGCAAATATTGAGAAAATCAACTTATTATTAATTAAATAAAAAAAAGTTACCTGGATTATTGAGCAAGGACTTTGATGTTTTGAACCACTTTGGCTACGGCTACCTCAGAGGAGTCGACAGGGGAGAGGGTGGGCACCAGAAATCATCTTATCATCAGCAAACTGGGTTTTCCCACTATGGGAGTGTGCTGCTTGTGGGACTGAGTTTGTTTGTGGCTCCTCGGATTGATGACGTCCTTTGGATGAAGGACGAAACATCTCAAAAAAAAAAAAAAAAAAAAAAGAAACCGTCCAGATGACCCAAACTTTGTTGGAATGAAGCAAAGTATTTACTCAAACTCAGCAACAGCTTATACAAGTTATAATTAACCTATTAAAACAACTGAAAGCAGAGATAAAAACACAATTAACGCCATTCTGACTCATGAGCATCTGAAATGCCAGCACACCTTAAATAACAAAGCAGCAAAGAGTGTTATAATTACACGAGACAGAAGTCACGACCGCAACGGCACACAAAATGTGTAAAAAATAAAAGACAGCTGCGGGGAAATGAAGACGTGACAGATAATGTAAGCTCAATTTAATATGGCTGCCGCAGCTAAATGACCTTCAACAACTCAAAAGATATTTAAAACTAAGTCAGTTCAGCAGATGTTGACAAATCTGTTAAATAAGTTTGCAGATGTTGATTTGATGTGGCAATAATGGAGACTGATCACATCCACTGAGCACTAACAGATTTGTGAGATCTAAAACTGACCTTCAGGAGAGGAAAAAAGCTACAATGCAGTCAGCTTTATAGAAATTGTACTAAGACTTAGTGTGGTAGTAGCTGAGAGTCATTCACAACAGACACTCTGAGCATGACATCTCCCAATATCACATGACAATGTTATTTTTAGGGTTTGACTTTTGATTTTTAGGGTTTGACTAAAACGGCTACAACTGCATCATTTCTCAACATAAGAAGATCTTAGTGTAAAACTCTGACATGGTGATATGCATTCAGTCCAGCATGATTAAAAAATATCCAACACATGACCTATTTTCAGTCACTTCGGCTCTTTTCTTGGGTGAATAAATGCACAAATTTGTCTTTTGTTCACCACGTTATGATTTTTGTTTTGATTGGTCTTCATGACTTTGCAGTGAGTCAAACCCTTAATATTAAAAGTAAATTGATAACTTCTTCTTTCGACTTTTCCCTCTTCAGTGGTCACCACATTGAGTCATCCTCCTCCATCTCACTCTGTCCTCTGCATCCTGTCCTCACTCCATCTACCTCCATGTCCTCTGACTGCATATGTTCTCTGTCTTTTTTCTGGCAGCTGCATTTCTAGCATCCTTCTTACAATATACCCTCTGTTCCTCCTCTGGACATGTCCAAACCATCACATCTGGCCTACTTTATCTCCCAGTTCTTCAACCTGTGCTGTATCTCTGATTATCTCACTCCTAAGCGTATCCATCCTTGTCCCTGCTAAGAACCTCAGCATCTTCATTTCTGCTACTTCCAGTTCTTTCTCCTGTTTTTTTTTTTTTTTTTTTTCCTTCAATGCCAATGTCTCCAAACCAGGCGCCTGCAACCTTTACGATCCAAAGAGACATTTTTTTTTGCCTTTGTTCACTACATTAAACTTGTCTGGAGCCACAGCAAC
Organism: Simpsonichthys santanae; assembly: GCA_031762415.1. Taxonomy (NCBI): domain Eukaryota; kingdom Metazoa; phylum Chordata; class Actinopteri; order Cyprinodontiformes; family Rivulidae; genus Simpsonichthys; species Simpsonichthys santanae. Next base: position 21,179,015 of record JARVLU010000255.1, read on the forward strand.
CTGCTACACCTGTGGTTATCAACTGGTGGCCCGTGAGCCATTTTGGGTTTGCTGGAGGAGGCTTTTGTGGCCAGTGGAAGTGACTTTATAAAGCAAAAAATATCTAATGATTTTAACATTTATTAAAGTAAAAGACCAGATTCTTGTAAAGAGGGGGGGGGGGATCAATTTTTACCATCTTTTTTAATTAAAAAAATCTATAAACTACTGTATTCCGACAGTTCTTCATGTAAAGAAATAAAGCTTCAAGTTAAAGTATGTTCTTCCTGCCAATGGTCACATATTTGCAAAAGAAATGACTGGAAAACTGTTTGAACGAGTCCTTTTTTGTTGTTAGAACAACCAATAAAATTCAGTTTTATGTCACGTGTTGGTCAAAGCTTGAAAGAGCCACAGCAGAGGATCCAACGAGCCGCACGTGGCTCCAGAGCCGCAGGTTACAGACAACTGCTCCAGACCACACAACATAGCTGATCTCACCAGTGTCTTGTAAACTTTTCCTTTGACCTTTGCTGACACCCTTTTGTTGCAAATCACTCCTGAAACTTTTCTCCATCCACCCCATCCTGCATGGACTCACTTTTTCACCTCTTTCCATCCCCAGAAATTTTTGAGTAGATGCCATTTCCTGCATTTTGATGTATTTTTACGGGTTTTTAAACGCCCATGTTAACTTACATTTGTAAACACTTGATTCAAGAACTATTTCAAAGTAGCCTGACCAGCAGCTCTCCCTGTGTGAATAGAGCACGCTTTGCTTCTCTCAAGCATCCTATCTATCCCATCTGCAATTTAGTTGTGTTGTTTAATTATGTTTTTGTGTTTTTATCTAATTGCCCATCACTGTCCTTTTAGGAGCAGAAGTTTTTTTTTTTTTAATGGTAGAAGCAGAAATGCCCACGGGCCAGCTCTTATCTAATATTAGGAAACTCATAAATGGCTGTTATGTTTAAAATTAGTGTTTATGTAATTATTTGTAAGATTACATACCGGTATATAGGTTTTATTTGTTCAAGGCAGTCACATGTTCATAACTTTAGCAACAATTACCTGAACGCACCCTGTCAAAATAGAGTTCCCAGATCCTGTTCCAGCAGGATCCAGCTCAAATTAAGCCATGAATTACACATTTTGTGCCATTTTAATCACGCTTACACAATACAGTATTTGGCTTGATTGGGAATAGTGTGCTATAATTTTTAGCATGTGTTTCTACTTTTGACTGAGTTATTAAACTTCACTGACAAAATGATTTTCCATACAAATGCATTGATTCTTCCAGTTTCTTCAAAAACATTACTCACAGAATCTACTTCACACATTCTGATTTTGTCTATACTATACCTCGTTTAGCTTTTAGCTAGTCACAATTTAACACATTTTTAGCTTTTAGCTAATGTTGGGAAAACTTCAGCAAAGTTTTACTCGTTTTAGTTTTTTGCTGCCATTCTGCTATAGTTTTAGTTCTGTTCTGCTACTTTTAACTTTTACAACTCGGTTTTCATTCTGCATTCCCACTGTATTTTTGCAGAAAATCCCAATTCATCTAGTTTAAAAGCTCTTCCGGTAACCGACATTTAATTATTTAAGAATAAAAATTTAAGGCAGAGTAGTTAGTTAGCTCAGTATCTTAAACTGGTTACAGTAAAATAAAGCTGGCTTCATATCAGTAAATTGTTCAGATTGTTACCAATTCATTCAGAAAATAAAGAATGAAAAAAAAAATTGGGTCTCAACAAAATCTTTATTTGCAATCTCTAAAAATAAAGTCCATAAAAATAACAATGTATTTTCTCTCAAGGTAATGTTTTAAAGCTCTTTCCCATACAGCAACCATCTATTTTATCCATCAAACATGGGATGCCATGAGTAAAGCTTGGCCTATCACGTTCACGTTGACATTCTGGACTGAGGTAAAGTCAACATTGGTGTCAAACTCCAGATGGATTCAAGCAGCTTTTTTTTTTCCTTTTTGTCTGTGCATTCTGGGGAGTTAGGTTTTTGAGATCTGGACATGCTACAAGGTAGAAATGATGACCACAATCCAGAAAAGTCAGCCAATTTAAAAATTAAAAAAAAAAAATCTCACTGACAACATTATGACTAAGCTCCTCCAGCAAAGTGCTAACCCTGACATTTTTGTTTTGTCGCCATTAAATGAAAATACTGCATGAAAACAATATTTTTCACAGATTCAAGGAAACGTGGTATTCACTGAACAAAATCAAGACATGAAATAACGTGTTCTTCGTATTTTTCCATATATATATTATCATATTAGCGTTGCACAATAAGACACATTCGGTAGTTTTATAGAAAACGCACTTGAAATGAGAACGTCATCTCAGCACTGAAGTGCACTAGAAATACATTGACACACAGAAGGTACGAGACAGCCGACTAATAGTGGCTGATGAAATGAGCCCTGAAATCTTTGTACACATTGACAGAATGCAAAAAATCTTGGCTTTATTTTTATGTGGAAACAGAAAATGAGAGCAAATAAAAATTTACATGGAGTCATAAAGCATCAGTACTTTAGTTGGTACAACACAATATTAACAACTGATGTGAACTATAACGCAAAATACAACCACAAATATTTAAAAACACAGTAGTGGAAAACATATAAACCATTAAAAATAGCAACAGAGCTCCAGATACAACTGGAATTTGGTCATAAGTGACACTACACGCTCAATCCAAATGTACCATTTATGTTTTCTCATAAGAAATTGACAAAACCTTCAGTAGTCATATTGTGCTTTTTTTTTTCACTTTAAGCTGCAAAACCTGGAAACATGTCTTAATACTAAGTAGTAATGGTATGCTTGAGTGCAACTATGCAACACATTGAATGGACTAATCAAACCAGTAACTTCGATAATCACTGAAAACATTACAGAGTATGCAACACCAGCAGTGAAATAAACCTTTAGCTGTTTTCCCCTTTGAAAAAGAGGTCTGGATCACACTTTAACTTATTCTCCCAAGCACAAAACTAACAAAAACTACATTTTTAAAATAAGGCAAATATTAAATTCACTTATAGAATATTTCTAAAAATCCCAGATGTTTTAAATGCAAGTTTAAAAACAACAGGATTAAGTCATGTAGAAGTATATTCTTAAGGTGGACTCACCTCACTTGACTCATTTAAAAATTATAAGAATAAGCTTATACCCAGGTTAGAGCTACAAAAAACAACTGTAAATATTACAGACAAGTATTTTTATTTTTTTATTTCAATGGTGTAACAGCTCAAAACTCTATTCTGACATATCTTACACCATCGTAACATTTCTCACAACAGTCCCAGCTAGCTCAGTGCGAGGTTCGGCTACAGTGAGAAATAAACAAACATAAAAATTCCCACAGAGCAGACAACGACCAGGGCCAAGTTGAGGAGGAGTTTTATTCTTGGCGGCTCGTACAGCATCTTTGCAATAGCTTGTTCATCTTCGTGTAGAACTTTCTGGGGAGAATTCTGTGGTTCTTCTTTATATCCACAAAAACATTCAAGTAAACGAATGAGCATGTGTTTCTCAACGTTTCCCTGACGGCCTTCCTCGGCTCTGATCGTCTCCATCCTTCTTTCAGCAGGGGTGCTGGCGGGGGACGTTTCTGTGCTGGGGGTTGCTGGGTCATGATCTGTGTGTGGGACCAGAAGTTTGACATCAGCTCCATCTAAGCACATCTCCTTTTTGACATCTGGGGGCATCTCTTTGTAGATACTTCCGTTGCCGTTGCATTGGCTCTTCTCACTCAGTGGATAAGTTTCACCTTGGTTGCTCACGGGAACCTTCTTGACGTAACGGAGCCCCCAGACTGTGGTGGTGCGCACCCGTTCATCTTCTGGTGGAGCGGTGAACAGACTGACCACCACTGCCACCAGCCCTGAAATCCAGAACAGCCCAGCTGCAAAATACATGTAGTGAACGTGAACAATGAAGGCAGGCCTGTCATCTGGCTGGTCACAGCGTGGCTGACGGTAGACGAACGCTAGGATCAGTCGTACAGATCCAAGGGTGAACCCCGTCATGCCTCCCCAAAAGGCACCAGTCTCATTACACCTCTTCCAGAACACACCAAGGAGAAAAAGGGCAGCGATGGGTGGGGTGAGGTAGCCGGCAACTTCCTGAATGTAGAGGTATGTCTGGCCACCTTGCATCTCAATGATAACAGGGACCCAGGCAATGCTGATCACCACCATGACCACAACAAACATACGGCCCACAATGAGCAGCTCCCGCTGAGAGGCCTTCTTCCAAATAGTTTGGTAGATGTCCAGGGTGAAGATGGTGCTTGCACTGTTGAAGATAGAGTCAAGATCACTCATCAGAGCAGCAATCATGACGGCCATCATTAGACCCCTGAGTCCCACAGGCATCACCGCCATGACCAAGCGTGGGTAGGCAATGTTCGAGCAGCCAGCTGAAGACCCGCATACAGACATGCAGTGTTCCGGCCCGATGCAAGCAATCTCATCTGCAAACATGATGCGGGAGATCATTCCTGGAATGACTATCACAAACATGGGCAGGATCTTGAGAAATCCAGCCATGAGAGTTGAGCACTTAGCGTGAGCAATGTTCTTCGCAGCCAGTACTCTTTGAACAATGACTTGGTCTGCACACCAGTACCAAATGGATGCAGGAGTCTGACCCAGAATGAAACCTGGCCATGGGATATCTTCATCCAGGGGACCACGAAGGATGCGTAGCGAGTTTGGTTTAGGATGAATGCGACAAGAAGATGAATAAGTGAAGTTTCCAGTCGCCATGATGGCAGTAACATTAGGAACTGCCTGCATGTACTTAGTTCTGACACCTTCTAGTCCACCCACCTTGATTAGGCTTATGATGGTTAAGGTTAGAGCTCCACCAATCATCAACACAGCCTGAAGGGCATCTGTGTATAGCACTGCCACCAGTCCACCAGTGACAGTGAGCAGAGCAGTCATACTGATGAGCAAAACAATAGAAATATAAAGGTTCCACCCCAGAGACTCTTGAATAAAGAGAGCGCCTGCGTACAAGTCCACAGAGAGCTTGGTAAAAATGTAAAGTAGTACAGACAGGCATGCAAAGTATACCTTTAACCTGTTCCCGCCAAAGCGTTTTGACAGGTAGGCTGGCATGGTGTAGACTCCTGAGTGGATGTACACGGGGATAAACACCCAGCCGAGCAGCTGCAACAATAAAAGCGCGTTGAATTCCCACGCTCCTACAGCAAAGCCGCTTGCTGCTCCTGACCCCGCCAACCCTATGAAGTGTTCACTGCCAATGTTGCTGACAAACAGTGACGCACCGATCACTACCCACGTCATGGAGCGTCCAGCCAGGAAGTAGCCGCTCACAGTGCTACGATTGGCTTTCCACATGGCGAAAAGCCCGATGGCTAGCACCAGGACAAAATACACTGCTACCACTGCAATGTCCGCTGCTTCCATCCCAGAACGCATTTTTACGGATCAGGTCTAGAAGCTCCCAATTAAATGAATGCCTCCAAAAAAATGTGGGAATGTGCTCAAGGTTTTAGTGTAGATAAAAGAAGCAATTGATGTGATTAGTTTTGGTTTGTTTCCAAACTGAAGCTGGAGAGGGATCCACAATCCAATAAAAAAACACTCAAGGATGTGTTCCACGGGCACAGAGGTCGTTTTAGTTTTAGGAGAACGTTGCAGGCCACTGGTCTAGAAAAGCTATGGTTGATTATTCCTGCAAAACAGGAAAGACAAACACTTCATTAGCATCTTGACTTGAAGAAGGAAAAACACTGAACACAAATGTATCACAAAGTGCTGTGCTAAGCACACAACAAAAATAAAGTAACTAAATTACAGACTTCGAATTGAAAGTCCACACACAGACACATAATTCAAAACACTCAAAAGCTATTAATAAAATAGATTATGAAATATAAAAAGATGACTAGGATTTCACAGCTGTAATCGAGTTGGGTTTGTGTGTGGCAATATTTTTCCAGTAGCACTCAGAAGTGGGCTTAACATCTCTTAGATTTTGCGGTCCATCTTTTTAAATACAAATGAGGCCATGCCAGTGTTAAAGCTTCAAAGAAACATTATGCAAGACGAGCCAAGAAAGCAGAAATCTATAACTGCTACACAGCTCCTACACTGTCTAACATGGATGAGGACTTTTGTCTCTAAGCAATAATAAACATGCCTAAATTTAAAATAACCAAAAATATCTCAAAACTTTATGTATACCGGTAATCATTATATAAAGGTTTAATTTTTTTAAATACAGTAATGTTTATTTTTAGAATCTACTGTATCTCTTGTATGAACCTTGACTGCAAAATAAAATAATGATATTTTATTATTTTATTTGTGGATTTCTGTTAAGTGTTTTCCTTTATTCCTAGGATGGTTTAAAGACTGTTCTCAAAGATAAGTGTCACTCTTTGATGTGTCGTTAAAAAGTGAAGTGCCTCCAGTCTCAGTGACTGTGGTCAGCTTTGCCCAGTAAGTGTGACTGAAACTAAAGAGACGTTCAGTTTGATGCAAGTTTTGCAAATGCAACGTCACGTGTCTGAACTGACTGCTAAATGAAACACAAAATAATAAACATGTCATAACTTTTTGTTATTCCTCTAGAATTTCACATCGTTCTTGCACAGTAAGACTCACAAGTCTGAATAAAAATTTTCCGACTTGTGACGTCCAACTCAACTGCACAAATGTAGATGTCAAAAAGGAGGCTAAGTGATGTAACACTAAATAAATATATAAAAAAATGTAAAAAGCGCCTTTCATATCGGTGTTATTTTGATAGAATGGCTGATGTCCGATATTTAACTTTATCGCTAATATCGGCAGATACCGATACCATGCCGATAATATCGTGCATCCCTGGAGGGGGCTCAAGTTCAAACAGATCTGATCAAAAATAATGGCTCAGTTTTGTGAGTGCAGCCATTCTACTGTACCTCTGGAAGTGCTGAAAGTATTTTGGACTTGGTTGACCTGAGATTCTTGGAATAATTCAAAAGAAGGCATTCCTACACCGCAAAAAGAAGAAAAGAATTCAACATACAAGTATTTTTATGAAGAATAAAAAACCCAATTACATTTATTAAGTCTCTTAATATTTTAGAAGGTCAATGTATTTACATGTACAGTATCAAGGTGACTCAACATTGGGCTGTCATAAACAGGTTCAGGTGCATGAAAATGTGTAATTCTTCCCCTTAAAGCAAATATGTGAATACGTTATAACAAATATTTTAAAACAAATACGTCTCAAACAGGCCTTTCTTGTAAGAGTCCTCATGACTCAGTGAGAATAACCTGTATAATAAAAGGCTGAAGAATGAATGCAAATACTGTATAACAAATATTAAACACACATACAAGTACCGGTATAACAAATAACATGACGAATATATTCACATATTTGTTTTAAGGTGCTGCTACTTAAACAAATTAAAAATTTTGCCTTTTATGCCCTTTGTTTAAGCAGTAAGTCCTGGGTGAGTGGGATGGGCCGGGGATCGAACCCGCAACTTTCCGATTAACACTTTAACCCGAACTTGAAAGCTGCTTACTTTATGCGGGACGTGAATCAATCTTGAGCGACATGTAACATTTTTAACAACGCCATTTTCCGTTCTTAGAGTTTAAAAAGAGAGCCGCTGGTGCATCACAGCTCGCGGCCGTGGAGAACAATGACGCTTTAATCAATGGACAGATGCGAATGACAGCCAGAGACTGCCGCGGAGGAAACAGAGCAGGAGGCGACGCCGTCGACGCTGATGCACCTATCAGGTGGCAGGAAGTTTCGAGAACAGCCACTCATTCATTCACAGACAGAAAACCCTGCGCACTCCTAAGCAGCTCGTATTTATCATCGTCTTTCAGTTGTGTCGCTCACGTGCGGACGTTTTGGCGTGCTTTCTTTGAAGTACGCTAAGATTTTTTTTAACAGCTTCCGCGTTAGAAAATAGTCCCGAGACGTTTAATGATGGCTGCCCTGACAGAAAACAACAGCTTCACGTGTTCACCGTAGACGTTTTACCAATACATTACAAGTGAGAGGGAAAAATGAAAAGGGGGTTAAACTCACTCACCGGCTGCGTGGGTAAAGCACTCAACAGACGCGCCTGAAGAAGCCTCTCCACGCCCCTTAAAGTGGATGGGGG
>JARVLU010000255.1:21198654-21209086 GCA_031762415.1 Simpsonichthys santanae
TTTTTTTTTTTATTTTTTTTTTTTTTTTTTTTTTTTTTGGTTTGTTTTGTTTGTTTATCACATACACTCCAGTGCAGTAGGTGGCGGTAATGTACCTTCACAGTTGGTCTGCCAACCACCATAAAACAATACAAGAAGAAAAAGTACTTTGGCTGGAGCATTACCCTGCTTTATGGTTTCATGCTCTCAGCCCTTTGAGTGTTACTTGAACATTGTGAATATTTACCTGTGCTATATGATCTTTCCAGTGAGCCCCCTGTGCCCTTGGATCCCCACGTGAACCTCTGGTTGGGTCACTAACTATCTCTCAGATCAGAGGCAATGTGTTCAACATAATGGTACCTCTTCCAGTTATCTTACTGTTAACAATGGTGTACCACAAGGCTCAGTCTTAGGACCCACCCTCGTCACACTCCACATAGGTAATGTTCAGAGCATCTCTGATGCATCTTTACATTTCTATGCTGATGACACAGTTTATTGTTGAGCTAAAACAGTTGCTAAGGCTTTCCAGTTTTTTCAATCCACTTTTGACATCATCCAGTCAAATTTGTTCAGTCTCAAACTTGTCCGAAACGCCAACAAAACCAAAGGGATGTTGTTTTCAAACAGGAAGTCTGTTCCAGCAGTCTTTCCTTCTACAAATTATTTTATCTTAGAATAGTGCTCCCTATTGAGTTTGTCAATTCCTACAAATATTTGGGTATCTTGGTCAATTGGCTTCTCTCTTTTAAGCTCCACATGGGAAACTTGGTGAAGAAACTAAAAGTTAAACTGGGTTTCTTTTTCAGAAATGGATCCTCTCTAACTGAATGCTAGGAAATGCCTTTTAACTGTGACTTTCCTTCCCTCCATTGGGGACCGAGATGAGCTAGAAGTAGGGTAGCCGACTCGGGATCCGAAAGCCCCAAGCTCGATCCCCTGCCACTCCCACATGTCGTGGTGTCTCTGAGCAAGACACTCAATCCACAAATGTGCCCACACAGCTGCCTACTGCTCCACCTGTGTGCATCCAAGGTGCAATGGGTTAAATGCAAAGAACTAATTTTGCCATTGTATGGACACATACAATGATGACAACACATAGCACTTACTGAATGCACCTAGCACCCTGCAGATGTTGGACACTGTCTATCAAGGTACGCTAAGATTCATAACTGGCTGTAACTACTACCATACCCACCATTGCACCCTGTATTCACTGGTTAACTGGTCGTCATTACTTAACGCAGACTCTCACAGTGGTACATTTTCATCTTTAAATCACTTCTTGGTCTGCTGCCTTCAAACATCTCCTCTTACATGTCTCTGTGTGAGTGCAGCAGCTATAGCGTGCACTCCCAGGACTTTATTACACGCAGTGTACCCTCAGTGAGGCCTGAACTAGGCAAAAGGGCCTTCTCCTACTCCACCCCTGTTTCCTGAAACATCTTACAAAAAGATCTGAAGGTCTCAACCTTGACCTCCAAGTGGCTTCAAACATCTTCTAAGTTCGTGGCAAAACCCAACGCAGACATGTTTCAGTTTTTATTTTCTGTATCACTTTTCAATGTAGCTGTTTTTGTTTAGTTTTTTAACATCATTTTCTTCCATTAATTTTTTTTTCAATTTCTATGCTTTCTTTTATGATTGTCTACTGTTGTCATTGTCCTCTACTGTTGTCATCATTCTTTGTTAAAACAGGTCTCTTGTAAATTAGTCCTCAAAGCTCCATGAGACTAACCTGTATAAATAAAGGTTGAATGAATGTGCCCCTTCCAGCTGCTCTCCTGTGTCTCTAGTCACACGGTCTCTAGAGATCTCTGGACTCTTTCTTTACTATAAAGGGTTCAGGAACCCTAACTATCAGCTACCATCTATCAATAGGGACATTGCATAATCTGAGCAAAACCCCCTGAGTCTTATTCTGGACCTAAACCCATCTCCTTGCTCCACAGGGTTCCTGTTAAGTCCCGAGTTGAACACTGTAATATAAAAGCACTGAGTTGAGCTCTCTGTGTCTGAGTTATTCATCTTCTGTCCTTTCACAGTGGATATTCTGTCATTGTGACAATTTATAGGTCCATTTTGGTATTTTGGGAGTGGGGGGCGGCTATGGTAGCTTGGTGGTCAGTGCTGCCATCTTGTAATCCTGAGATTGCGGGCTTGAGCCCACGCTTCATTAGGAAGGGCATCTGTCGTAAATCATATTGTCAAATCTTTCATGAAAATTTGCTCGCTGTGGTGCCCCCTGAAGAAGGGAGTAGAAACTTACTTTTGGTATTTTTACTGTGTCAAAATTTGTTGGTTCGTGTTTTCATTTAGTGTTTTATTTACATGTTTAAATAACTAAATTGAATTTGATTGGTGCTCAAGATAATCAATCATGGTATAAGACTCTTATGATTTCAGTGACAGTATTTATTGGTTCATGACATTTTTATCTCTTTTAACTTGATAAAAGTCAACTTTAATAGCCAATGTTGCATTTGGCAGCATGACAGCTCAGTGGTTGTTGCCTCACACCAAGGAGGTTCTGGGTTCAATTCCTGGTTTGAATCTTGCATATTTTTGTATGGAGTTTGCATGTTCTCCTTGTGTTTGCCATGATTTTCCCCGAGGACTCTGGTCCAAAACATGAATGTTGGGCTGCCTTCAGGCTCATGTCTCCCTTGCAAAAGAGATCTGTGATCTCAATGGGATTTGCCTGGTTAAACAAAAGTTATTACTAATAATTGCATTGAATTTAATTTATCCTTGCAGCATCACTTTAAAACAGATATGAACAAAACACATCCTGTGAGCCAGAAGCAACCCTTTAACCAAAGCTGTCCATCGCTGTGTTCCCTAAATAACAAAACATTAATAGTTAAATTATTGAAAACAAACATTCTGAATATTTAAGCAAATGCAAACAGTTGATACTGTATTGCATTTATCTGTTTCCTAAAGACAATGCTGTTTACATTTTAGAATAAAACAAGCATCAAGTTCTTTGCTATGGTGTTTGTGTCGTCATTATTGGGCTAAGGGTACATAGGAAAAAATTAAATAGACAAGTTTTGGTATAATATTTTATCATGAAAATGCTAAATGTGTACAGCAAAATTTATTTTTGCTTTATGTTTAAAAAAGTGACCTTTTAAAATGTTAAATTTCAAGGTTATGAAAGTGTCTTCCAACATGACTAAGTTTTCTTATTTATTTACATTTACAGAAATGTCAAGAAACTATAAAACAAACACTGCAGCTACTGTTCTCACAAAATCCCATGCATAAATATCAGCACATCACGCCCATTCTGTCCTCATTGCATTGGCTCCCTGTGGTTTTTAGAATTGACTTCAAGATTTTATTGTTTGTTTTTAAATCCCTGAATGGTCTTGCACCATCATATCTATCTGAGCTTCTTTACTTACCCCCTATATCCCTTCTTGCAATCTCAGATCTTAAATCTGTTATTACTTTCCACGCCCAGAGCTCTACTGGTGACAGAAGGAGGAAGGGCTTTTATGGTCAGCGCTCCTATTTGTGGAATGCTCTCCCTCTAAATATTAGACAGGCCTCTTCATTATCTTCTTTTAAATCACCAGTTAAAACTTGCTTGTTTAATAAGGCTTTTAATATCTGAATTTCTTCCTTTTTGTCCCCTTATATAATGTATTTTGATTGATATGGTATACTTTTGTGTTTCTGATGTCATTTCTGATGTTGTTTTAATTGATTAATTGATCCAGGTCTGTCTTGTAAATGAGTCCTCGGGACTCAATGGGATTAACCTGCCTAAATAAAGGTTGACTGATTAATGTGAAGCACTTTGTAGCATTTGTTTGAAAGGTGCTTTACAAATAAAGTATTATTATCATTATTATTATTATTATTATTATTATTATCATTATTATTATTATTATTATTATTATTATATAGACCAAGAGCTTTATGAAGATTAATGTCCAGTTGGGCATAATGTTGTACGCATGTTTTAGTTTGTTTGACTATTCAAACTACGTCAAAATGGCCCTTTAGAAATAAAATGTACTCATTTCTACTTTACTAACAACACAACAAACGCAGCATATGTTAACACTGCATGTTCGAAGACGTCTGCCAGCAAGTAGTGAGATTAAAGGTTTGTCAACAGGCACATCCTGGAATGTACCAAAACAAGAAAGGGGGAATATTTCATCAGGTTTGCATTAATCTCTGAAGTTTCAATTTAAAACGATTATATAAAAGTACAATTATTTTACTTAATTTATATAATGTGTTTTAGTGTGCAATAAAAATTATAAATACAGTTCAAAATATTATTTTACTTGTAAATTGTTCCGGTGAACTCCCCTTTCAATATTCAGGAAGTGAGCCGGGCCGGCAGCGCTCAGTTCAGGGATCAGCTGAGTTTGTGGATCCCGCCCCGCTGTGAGCGCCACAAACCCCTTTTCTCCGGAGCTGGTTCGCTTCACATTTTTTTATTCTAGCATTCGTAGCCTGAAAGATGCCCAACCCTGAAGCGGGATGTCTGCTGTTCGAGTCCGGCTGTTTTGAAGCGAGTTCCCGGGGCATCTTGAGCTGCGTGTTTTTCAGTCGGTGAGTCATCAGGATGCACCTGATTTTAGCTAGCTGTGTTTCCCATGTTTCTTACTCTGTTTGTTGTGTCCTAAAAGTCAGAAAAATACAACATTTGCGTCTTAACACAGAAAAATAAACCCATTAATTACCATATTACGTTTTAAAGCTAATTTGCTTGCCTCAATCTTGATATGCATTTAAAGTGTTTAAGCTAGCTGTGGAGCAATGATTTTAACTGGAGTGCAAATGGTCTCATTGTCTTTGTTGCAGTTTGATTACCATCCAGCTTGTGTTCTGGTGGTGTGCCGTTACATAACAGTACTGTGTTCAACACTGATACTAAAACCACAAGCCAGAAACACAAAACTGCAGCAGCCAAGTGTAATTTGGCCTGAGTTTACATTAAATCTTGTAGTTTTGGTGTCAGTCAGGTGACAGCTGTTATGTGTCCACCCTCAAAGCACACACAAATGCTTGTAGAAAGTCACAAGTGCATATTTATTTAATACTGCATGCCTTTTTTCCTGATGCGTTCAGTAGGGAAGTGAAACTACATGAAGGCATGTGAGAGCCTGAACCACACAATTTGCTTGTCAAGGTGTAAAACGCTACCAGACGTGGATTTAAGATCCTTCTTTTGTTTATGCTGACATGAAAATGTGGTCTAGAAACACTGTCAGCAGAGCTGTTCAGTGATCAGCAAGGCCTTATTTCTTGTTTTAACACTTTATTGTTGAGCTCTTACAGGACTGTAAGTCTTGGGGTTCTTTGTTACTTGAATTCTATTACAAAGGCAGTATGGTTTAATATATAAAGAATGCACTTTGATGCACATAGAATGTATTTAAAACTTGGCATGAATGCCTGGTCTTTGCTAATTGTTGTTTTCTTTTTTCCTGGTTCTTAAAGATGGGATTTTCAGACAGACAACCAGAAAGTCTTACTCCTTCGAATCAAAGATAGGAGTGGTTTAATTTTTTGCATTCTACTGGAAAAACCCTAACACTTTGGAACATGAAGAGCCTGAGTAACAGATTGTACTATGTCCCATCATGATGCTTTGAGCAAAAGTGTGTCTGTCAATAAAAAGATAAAGCATCAGCAGAATTATCCGTGTACGCATTTTCTTTAAAGTGTTAGGTGATGAAAGACCCTTAAATGCAATGCAGATGTAACAATAAAGCAGGAGTTTGACAACAACAAAAACTCTTGTGATCAAAACACCTAAACACATTTAGTATTTTTGACTAAACCTACTTTATTCTCTGCCTTAAAGGGCATTTTGTCAAAACTAAAACAAACTCAAACTGTGGCGTCGGCGTCAGTATATGTCTGACTCTGACCAATATCATTGACCTGTTGTATCTTACAGGAGGTAAACATGTCACTGTTGATATGCTAAATAGGTCATGCATAGGGGTTTTTTCCCCACCACAGGCTTACTTTGTATTTTAGTTAGTTTAAATGGGGTGTGTTTGCATGCATGTGTGTATGTTTGTCATTTTAGCAAAATACATCCTGAACCAGTTGACAGAATTTAATGAAACGTTTAGAAAGGATTCTTTAGATGTTCATACAACTCATTCCCCATTTCACCTGCCAATGGGTTAAAGATTTCCTCACTGATCAACCCTAGATGGTGAAACTTAGCCATCATTTATCCTCTACCCATATAGTCGGCACAGGCTCTCCACAGGGGTGTGTACTGGGATCCCTTCTCTTCTTCCTTAACACCCATGACTCATAAAAGTACCACCATAGTGAAGTTTGTGGACAATACTACGGTGGTGGGATCAATCTCAGAAGGAGACAAGTCTGCCTACAGGGGTGAAGTCCTGAGACTAAAATTGTGTCGCAATCTTGCTCTGACCATCACAAAGACCAAGAACGTCAAGCCAGATTTATTTATATAGTACAGTTAAATCAGGAACTGTTACCAAAGTGCTTAACAAAAATATCATAGCATCAAATAAAAAGTAATGAGATAGAATTACAGCATATGGAACAAAAAAACATAAAAACACAAAATATAATCAGAAACAATGAAATGCTAAATCGGATCACGCTGTGTTAAATGCCAATGAGTACATGTGTGTTTTAAGGAGAGATTTAAAAGCAGAGACTGAAGTGGCCTGTCAAATGTTGATGAGCAGATTATTCCAGAGTTTAGGGCCCATGACTGAAAAGGCCCGATCTCCTCTGAACTTCAGTCTGGTTTTTGGTACAAGCAAAAGCAGCTGGTCCAATAATCTCAACGCCTGAGAGGGAGCATACGGATGAAGAAGGTTGAATAAGTTCGAGGGTGCAGGACCATTAACACACTTAACGTAAATGTCAGCAGAAGAATTTTAAAATCAATTCTGACATGCACAGGAAGCCAGTGAAGGGAGGACAGACCCATTAAAATGTGCTCAAACCTGCGAGTTCCAGTTAGTAGCCGGGCTGCAGCATTTTGGACAAGCTGGAGATGTGAAAGGAAAGCCTGATTGACCCCAGCATAAAGCGAGTTACAGTGCAGCCGGGTTGTAATGAATGCATGGACTCATTTTTCAAAGTCGGATCTGGACAGCACGGACTTAAGCTTAGCTGTCTGCCTTAACTGGAAGAAGCTTTTTGCAGAACAGAGTTGATCTGCTTATTAAACTTAAAGTCCAAGTTTAAAACTATACCAAGATTGGTAACAGACTGCTTTAGATGTAGCTGAAGGGAGTCCAGGTTTACTGGGTCAGTGATGGCAGAGTTAGGGTTAAACACAATGACCTCAGTTTTCTGATATTAAAACTTAAGAAGTTTGTAGTCATCCAAGTCTTGAACCATGTTTATTCAGGATAGACTGACCCCAAGGGGAGCAGATACAATGAAAACAGAAGGGGTCAAAGAATGGAGCCTTGTGGGACCCCGCAGGAAAGAGGCACAGAAGCCGATTACCAACAATAACACAAAAACTATCACTCAGATATGAACAAAACCATTCTAACGCTGCACCGGTAATCCCAAACCAGTGTTCTGGGTCATCTTGGACTTCACTGTTAAAACTGAGGTTAGACCCCATCTCCCATCCCCTCACTACATCAATGGCAACTGAAGAGGGTACACAGCATCAGGTTCCTGGGCACCCAGATATCTGCTGACCTCTCCTGTCCGCCAACACAAAAGCCATTTTGAAGAAGGCTCAGCAGTGTCCACTTCCTGAGGGTGTTCAAAAGGAATAATGTGTTAGAGAAGCTCATGGTGAACTTCTACCATGCTTCCATCATTAGTGTGCTGACCTACTGCATCAGTGTGGTTTCCTCACTGCACTGAGGTAGACCAGAGAAGGCTTCATGGGTAGTGAACACCACACAGTCCCCATCATTGGCTGTCCCCTCTCCTCTTTAAAGTCCATCTTTACCTCCTGGTGTCTCAGTAGAGCCACCAACATTTCAAAAGACAGTTCATACCCTGGTTCCCATCTCTTTGAATTGTTGCCTTCAGGCAGGTTCTACAGGGCCATTAGGACCCGGACCACCAAACTCAGGAACAGTATTTTTCCTCAAGCCATCACATTCTTGAACACACACATGCATTGACACACTCATTACAGCTAAACACACTGTTGTACACATCATATTTTATTTTTATTATTTTTAACTTTTTTTTTACATTTAACAGTATACATTCAACATGCATGTGCTATGCTAAGCTGTACACCAATCAAACTCCTGTACACGCACCTTGGGAGAGAGGCTCTGCAATATTGTTATACTTAAGACAATGACCAATACAGCTTCATTCATTCATTCATTCATTAGTTTAAAACTCTGACATAAAAGGGGGGATGAGATATGGATTTCTTCAAGGAATGCTGGGTGTTTGATTATGTATTGGTTATAGATTAACTATTTCAACACCAGTACACAGTGTTTGTGTTCTCAGCTGTAAAGCTCTGTCAGCTGAGCTGTAGGGACTCCAGATGTCCATCTTCCTCTAATCCTTTCTTTCTGATCTCCCCACCCATCAAACCAGAATATAATGTACCATGTAAGCACTGCATGTTGTCTTTTTGCAATAAGGTTTAGCAAAAGCTATTATTTCTGCATCATTTAGCAGCTGTGTTCTACTTGAAAAAGTGTTTAACTTCTTATCTCTACAGCATAAGAATGTATTAAACTATTTTCATTATTTTTTCAAGTATAAAGTTATTAATTTGTTTATTTTATGAATGGATTCTAAATGGATACATTTTCTGGTAGTTGATCAATACAAGTAACAAATTTCAAAATCCATTAAAATGTTAATTCCCTTTGTTTTGGTGGCACAGCTGATAAATTTACTCAGTTTATCAAATGAAGATTGATTTGCTCAGTAGGTGAGTACCAAAACAGAAGGAGAAGAGTAACTGTTGACTGAAATGCAAATACGAGTGTAGAATTTGCCCTTTGAGTTAAAGTTTACAGCAACAACCTAACAGTCTTACATTCTGAGACAATAGAGAAACAAAGTGTATCTCCCTGAGTGCTTACATTCAGTCCAGATTGTGTTTTTCTCTGACATTGCACTCATTTTGTTTTAGGATTCATTCCTCCTCAGACTGACAGAGAGCTCAGTCAGAAAAACACAAATTATTCATGAAGAGATATTTGTATCTGCCACCTCAGAGCTTGCATATAGCAATGAGCAGAGCTAATTGGCTAATTTTGTTTTATTCAGTCTTTATTTTATTCATCCAGTACGTTTCAGACAGACTGATTCTGTTCCTAACCTACCCTCTTCCTTTATTTTTCCTCAGATGTGTTGTGCTGAACATGTTGTGAGCAAGTTGTAAGATGGATCCTGAGGAGCTCGAACTGCATAATGATTACCGTTACCGTAACTATGCGGCGGTCATCGAGAAAGCGCTACGAAACTTTGAGTCCTCCAGCGAATGGGCTGATCTCATCTCCTCCCTGGGCAAGCTCAATAAAGTAAGAGTAAGAAGATGCTGTCAATTAATTTCCTCCTTATGATTTGTTAGTTTTGTAGCATGCAATCTGATAGTTCAGTGTATTTTTTTTTTTTTTTTTTTTTTTTTTGTTGCTGATATTTTTACCTAAAAGGTTTTTCCAATTCTCTGCAGTTTTGTATGTTTTCTATTCCTCTTTCTCTTGTACAACTGTTCCAGTCCTCTTACCATTTATAACAGGAAATAAAAGTGCCACTGTTCTGTGATTTTGTATATCACATGTTGACTTTGGAGTGCCTGTGTGTTCATGAAAGTGTGCAGAAAGCTTTAAGGAGAGGTTAAATCTTCTGGCAAAATTAATTTCGTTGGATAATTGTGTGCATTTGAGTTTGATTGAATACAAATTACTGTATTTAGTTATTTCTACCTCAGTTTTGTTTTAAACTTATTTTCTGTTTCCATCTTTCAGGCGTTGCAAAGTAACCTTCGCTATTCACTCTTGCCCAAGAGACTGATCATAGGGAAGCGTTTGGCTCAGTGCCTGCATCCAGCACTGCCCAGTGGAGTGCACCTCAAGGCTCTGGAGTCGTATGAGGTCATCTTCAAAATCATTGGAACAAAATGGCTGGCCAAAGATCTGTTCATTTACAGGTACTGAACCAAATCATTTACTGCAGCAACAATAATGACCTTGTTTGAACTAGTTTCAGAATAAATTGATGTTGGTCCTTTTTTTCAGCTCGGGGTTGTTTCCACTGTTGGGCCATGCATCCATGGCAGTGAAGCCTGTTCTGCTGACTCTGTATGAGCGCTACTATCTCCCACTGCAGAGGGCTTTGCTGCCCAGTCTGCAAGCTTTCATAACTGGACTCTTACCAGGTCTGGAGGAAGGTTTGGAGGTCTATGACAGGTACATAACTGTTTTTTTTTTTTTTTTTTTTTTTTTGGAGGGGGGTCAAAATA
>JARVLU010000255.1:21276338-21287100 GCA_031762415.1 Simpsonichthys santanae
TTAAAATGTTACATTTACTCAGATTAAACTTTTGATCTGTCATCTATGTTCTATTACGAATAAAATATTGACATTTGGCACCTCCACATCATTGCATTCAGTTTTTATTCACAATTTGTTTAGTGTCCCAACTATGTTGGAATCCGGTTTGTACTTTAAGACCTTATGAGCTTCAGCTGTCAAACAGCCTCACATTTTGGTCAAAAGAGAACTTCACGGTCGACTATGTAACTGATGCAGATCAGGTGCAAATCATCGCCCCTCCACCACCGTGCTTGACAGTTGCTGTTAGAAAGCCACGACCTCAGACCCCTTGGATCAAAACTCAACCAGTAATTTCTCCTGTCGATGATACAGCCTGTTCCATGAGGCCCAAGGTCCACTTCCACCTACTTGACTCGTATAGAGTTAGCGTGCGACCTTCGCATGCCCTCTGGATGAATAAGATTTGAACTGTGCTCTGTCTTTATGAGAAGAAGGTCAGAAAGCACTTGACTTGTCTATTAGCCAGAGGAACACCCAAACAACACTCGTGTCTTGATCCTGTCGAAGCAGCAATGTCCTGCCTGTGTTCCTCTTACTGTCAGGGGTCTTTTAGCAGCAGACAGGTGGGGGGTCACACTTGGACCTACCTCTGCACATATGGTACTACATACATGAAGATCTCAGAAGGAAAAAAGTAGCTCATCAGAGCCTGGGACTCACCCAGGAGCCACTGTTTCAGTTTTGTACGCACAGGCAAAGATTTTATTAAAAGTAGATGTTAATAAAAAAGTGTTGTGCACTTAAATTAGGCTGTAGAAAAATCTAAATGATATAACTGCATCCTCACAAGTCTACTGCCTCTACCTGTCTCCCTGTGTTCTAAAAATTAAAAGACAATAAGAAACTTCAGAAGATAAATGCTGATCCTCTCTCGTCGCCCCTGGGCCAAAATGACCCAAGGTCACCAGGAGATAATCACCGTCAAAGCCCAAAAGCCCCAAGAACCTCAAAGTCCCAGCTCTGTTGTGCATAAACTTTTTGTAATCTGTCATTGTGAGAGTTTTTCATTAATGTTATCATTTTAAAAACACTGTTCAAAGTTGATTGTTTATCATGATGCGCGTGGAAAACTGACAAAAGGATCATTGGTCACGTCGGAACTGTCGTGTAAAATATTTATCTGAGAAGACCTTTTGTTCTAACTGCAGAATGTCCCAACTGCTCTGCCAACACGTATCTTGTGATGAACAGAAGTTGATCTGAAACTGCTGTGTCTTGTTTTCCACTCCCACTGACTGCTAAATAAAAGACGAGCAGACAGCAACAAGATTTTGAAGTTCACAGTGAGCAGCTTCACAGTGTTTGCTGTGGCTTCCCTTTCTGCAAAAAGCTCCGTTCAAAATCTCACTCTGTTGTCTTGTGTGAATTAACCTGCCTAAATAAAGGTTGAATAAATTATTTATTTAAAGGTTCAAGGGGAAAAAAAACCCTATCAGTCATAATTATGCATACACAAATAAAACATACTCCTTCATGTTTGAACATGAAGAACCAACTAGATTTACTTCATGATTATGCACAAAGAACAGGCCTACAGACACCTCCTTTCTCTGGTTATGAAAAAAGAAAAACACACACTTTAAACATGCACATGTCACATAGTGACTCTTCTCTTCTGTCTCCATTTCTTCTGGTCCAACTTCTTACCTTCAACACTGTTTCCTCTATTGGCTGAAACTGACAGCTTCCAAAATATACAACTGCATTCTAGGCTGCTGCAGCTGTAAGGGAGGATCTGATAATGTCTGGTTAACAAAGGTTGGCCTCCATAGGGATACACAAGGTGGGGGCCAGGTATGGGTCTGTGCCTGGTACGGTCCCGTAACCAGCAGGAGCAGGTTGACCTGGGACTGACCTTTGATCCTGCCTGTTCTCATAAGCAGTCTGTCAGTGGGTCAGTTCCTGGCTGATAAAAGTAGTCAGATGAAGGCTCACCATTTTTATATTCCGCCGTCTGATGTTTGTGTCACATAAATGTGGTCTCTTATAAAAGTAGGAGCGTTATTCAAGTACATGGATAAACATATTATTTACAAATGGATAAAAAAAAATCCATGATCAGGACTGCAGCAGCAGTACAGGTATACGTACATCCCAAATCAAAATATAGAGATGAAGAAAAGAACAACAGATAACTTGTTTGTCAAACAGTAGAATCATTAGCAAAAACCATGGGTTTAGAGTGGATTGAAAAGCACAATGGTCAAAAATTTGTAATTGCATCTGACAATATGGCAGCTTTATTAAGCATTAAATCAAGTAAATCAAAAAGAAAATACATTATTGACCAAATTTACCATCTGGAAGGTATGGCAGGAAAACTGGGACACAAATGATACAGGAAGACACTTGTATAACATCCAGAAAACCATAGGCTGTACAAGGAAAGCAGAACCAGAAAACTAGAAAAAAGTATTAACCATGTCAGAATAGGACATACAGGTCTCAATAAATCTCTTAAAGTAAAACATGCAACGGGACTGCGTGACAAATGTAATCTCCCTGAAACAGTACAGCATGCTTTATTTATTTATTTATTTATTTATTTATTTATTTATTTATTTATTTATTTATTTATTTATTTTTAATAGAATGTGCTGGTTATTGATTAGAAAGAAGATATTTCCAAAACGAAATTAATAAAATGAGTATTAAATTTGCAATTAGATACATTTTAGTAGTGATGTTAGTAAAGTAAAATAACAAATTATTATTTTATTGAAAAGTACAAACGTAATAAAGAGAATTTAGATGAATTATCGGTGTTGTTATTTCACAGCATAAGGTTGTTTCCCCCCCCCCCCCCCCCCCATCTCCGTCCACACTCCAGCTCAGTAGGTGGCGGTAATGTATCGTGCAGTTAATCTGCCAACCGCCATAAAATAAGACAAGTGGAAGAAGAAGAATTCCGCCGTTTCGTCCAATCACAGCCGCAAAAGTGACCGGAAGTTATGAGCAAAACTTACGCGGGAGTTTATCAAGTCTGAAACAGTTGCTCAACAGACAGAGGAGGTAAAATACTATAAATATATATTTATATATCATGTCTTGAAAAAATGCTCGATATCTTTCAGAATCCTTATTCGCACGTTTTTCTCTTCGGTGTTTTTCGCTACGAATCCTCGTAACAAATCCGCTAACATGACTGATGCTAAGGCTAACTAGCGCCCTACATTTTTTTGTGTTTTGTAAAATAGTTGCCTCGTGTAATGCAAAACAATGTGTCTGTATTTGCTGTTTGTTATAGAAAGTTTTTAGCAGTAAGTAATTACTAGCTTCTTCTTTTTTTATTTTTTGCTACCAAAGTGTCTCTATTAGTCCATTTATGTCTCACAGATTAAGGAAAATGAAGGTGGTAACCTGTGAAATAGCATGGCACAACAAAGAGCCGGTCTACAGCCTGGACTTTCAGCACAACTCAGATGGACGCTTTCACCGCCTGGCCACAGCTGGTGTGGACACCACAGTCCGAGTGAGTGGACAGGGTTCAACATCTGCGTCATGTTTTGTCTTCCTTTAGGAACCATATACGTTTTCTCTATTACATCTGGAAAAAAAACTCCTGAACTATATGTAATATTTTAATGTTTTGGTTTTTATTATTTGCATAGAACAAACATAAAATCACAACAATTAAGAGTAATAGCCAAGGGAGGTTAGAAAGACCTTGTGGTAATACTATAATTATAATTTATAAAGTTTTTGTAAGTACCGTAATTACAATAGTTATAAATTGTAATTTTTAACATGTTCTTGAGGTATTGATCTCAAGACTTTTTAAACATTTCAGATGGTTTCTTTAGACACTGACTGCTATCTTACTTGTTTTCCATCCAGATTTTCAAGTAATGCTTTTCTATGGATGTCCCAATACAGTACTTTTTTTTTTCAGACTGAGTACAAGTATTTCAGTTTGAGTACTTACTGATACTGAGTACCAATACTGAATAGTTAATAGTTTATGACTTAAACCTTACACAACAACTTTACAAACACATTTCTTTTATTACGAACAAAGCAGACAGTCTGCTGTCTTAACATCACCTATGTTTATCTTAAAACATCTCAAAACTATGCTTTAAAAAAATTACATTGCCAAGAATAAAAACTGTATCGGACCTAAGTATCAGGGTATTTTATTGACTACAAGTATGAGTACATGAGTCTGGTATCTGGCCCAATACTGGTATCAGCATCAGGACACCACTACCTTTTTTTAATGAATTAAGCTGATCTGTACCGATTTCAAGCTTCATAATGTATCTATTAAATTTAGTTCTAACCCCACTTAACAAAAACTATAAAATATGTTAAAAAAAATCACCAAACAAATTATTTTATAAAAATGTTTTTTCATCTTTATTTTGCTGTTCATCAATAAACTTGATTAATATTAATTATGGGAAGAAATAACTGTTTCTCTGAACTTTAAAAGGGCCCAGTTTACTCCATCAGAAGCCGAACAGTGGACTTGCGGTCACATGGTTGTGGGGTGTTCAATTTGCACACACCCTTCATAGTCCATGAGACACGGACTCCGAGCTCATCGGGAACCCCTCCTGCTGCTGTGTACGTCACCACGCAGGTTTCTTCCTGCCAGAGTCTCCACTCCGTCCCTGCATCTGCCATTTGGCCACAAATCTCTCAAGAAGGGAGCGCCACAGTTTACAGCAGACAGACCCCTCCATGCACACTGTGCACAATCTCATCTAGGAGATTTTGGCCATTTGACTAATTTAGTGTTTGTTTAGTCATACAGCTGAATGTCTGAGCGCATTTCCACATTGACATACACCCCCACAAACTTCAGACCAATCACGCAATCCTTGGTGCATACGCCTGTGAGAAAAAGTTCGGCCAGGCCTTGTGTTGAGAAGGGATGGGCGAAGCTGCTCTGAGAACAAAGCAATGCACTTTTCGTCACGCAACTATGTCAATGAGAGCAGATTTTGCCGCTTCAGATGGAGGATGCATGGCTCTTTATCCTTCTAATCACTTGTACTCTAATAGCAGTGTCTGCGACCTAACTCATCTATAAACTAAAGTAATTGATTGGCAGAATGTGTTAATTGTTGTTGTTTTGTCTTGGATTTGTTTTCCCGATGCTCTTCCAGATGTGGCGAGTAAACACTGGCCCAGATGGGAAGGCAGCGGTGGACTTCCTGTCTAACTTGGCCAGACATACGAAGGCTGTCAATGTGGTCCGCTTTAGTCCTAATGGAGACTTCCTAGCTTCAGGAGGAGATGGTGTGTCACCTGGAATTATCTGTCTAATCCAGGGCAGTAAAGTTAAAATAGTAAATCATATATATTCTTCTTTTTTGTACAGATTCTCATATTCTTTTGTGGAAGCTCAATGACTGTAAGGAGCCGGAGCAGACTTCTGTTTTTCAGGAGGACGAAGATGCTCAGCTTAACAAAGAGAGCTGGTCTGTAGTCAAAACACTGAGGTATGCAGGAGCAAAACGATCAAGTGTCTGTACATTTATGAAATCTGTATGAGTCTGTTTCTGCATCATCTCGCTTTATCCTCTCAGTAATGACATGCACTTCTGTCTTGAAACTGATTTGGAGAGCTGGCTCTTTGCTAGCAGTTGTCCACAGCACTTCTGCTGGACTTTAGGAGGAGTTTCTTAAATGACTCATATGTAAATCCTCCAATCGATTCACAGCTGAAACAGTGTTCAAACATAGCACATTCATGGCAAGTGTGTGTTCTGGTAAGAATTACAGCCGTGCACTGTTGACTGGAAAAGAGACAATGCTGTGCCCATATCCTTCTAAAGATTGCATGTTTTCACATGTAAAAACAGCTTTTACGCTTAGATACTTTTGCCTGTTAGCTCTGACGTCTGTTAATTTTATTTTAAAGAAACTTAAGAAAAACATTGCATTTTAAATGTTATCTTAAAAAATATTTCACAGTGTTTTGGTGCCAGTCCTCTAATTTGTCTGCTTGTAGTTGTAATAAAATATATTATACAAACTATCACTCTGCAGGCTTGTGCAATGCTTTACTTTTATTTTCTGCTTTGTTTTCAGAGGACACCTAGAGGACGTGTACGACATCTGCTGGACACGAGATGGAAACTTCATGATTTCTGGGTCTGTTGATAACACTGCAATTATGTGGGACATCAACAAAGGTTTGTACTTGTGTGTGTTGGATACATTTAGTTTCTTTAATTAGTGACTTAGTTGATGTTAGTATTTATTTGTTATTGTCTTATCTGCATATTTTTGTATTCAGGACAGAAGTTGTGTATCTTGAATGACCACAAAAGCTATGTTCAGGGAGTGACCTGGGACCCTCTGGGCCAATATGTTGCCACTCTCAGCTGTGACAGGTAATTAAAAGCTGCCCTGTGTTTTCAGATCATATTACGTGTGTTGGGTGTCATCAGTGTAGTCACTGACACTCTGTTTTCAGCAGGTTTATACTATTTATTTATTTTTCTCTTCCAGGGCTATGCGTGTGTACAACACTCACACAAAGAAGAAGGCTTTCTGTGTCAGTAAAATGAGCTCAGGTTCACCTGCAGAGGGAGAGGTCTGAATATGTCGATATTTATATAATTTTTTGTTTTTATCTCAGACAAGCTATGGAAAGCCATTTCATTCAAAATTAAATAAAGAAATAATGTTATTTAATAAATGCCCTGATGCATGCTCAATAATCCAGGTAGAAAAATCTAAAAAAGCTAAGTCTGGTCCTATGGACATTAAAAAAACAAAACAAAATAAAGCAAAAAAAAAATAAAAAAAAATGTCCAGAGGACACTGAATATCCAGAGGACCAGACTTAGCTTTTTTAGATTATTTAATAAATATTCCATTAAGTACCGGTAACTATATGTTCCCATGAAATAAAACATTAAATAGAAATGTTTAGGTTTTTTTAATCAAAGATTTATTTATTATTTATTTCAAGATTAATTTTTTATTTATTTTAAGATTTATTTTAATTTATTTCAAGATCTATTTATTTAATAATGGAGTTTCATTTTTTGACAGTTTTATTTTGTAAAGCTACATTACATATTTCAGGGGCTTTTATTTTCTAACCCCGTTTTTCATTTTAAGCACTTTTTATTTCATGTTCTTGTATTCTAATATTTAATGGACTATTGATTAATACTTTTTAAATAACACTGTTTATTTATTTAATTTTGATTGAAATGGCTTTCCATAAAGGACAAGGTTTTATATTTTGACACTTATGGAGTTTATTTTGTAACCTGACATTCTGATGCTCTATCTCTTGGCCTCTTTATTAAAATATGCACCAAAACCCTTACTGAACGTTACGTTCTGAAACTTTGTTGTGCTTATTTTACATTTCTCTCCTTTCTAGAGATAAAAAATAATTACTGATGGTCTGTTTCTTTTAAGCAAAACAACTGATTTCATGTAAAAAGTAAATTTTACTTTGGCTATAAGATAACGTTGGCTGCAAGGTGCACAAAAAAGTGAACTTCAAAACGCTTTAAATTTGACTGATGGAGGTGTATAAAGCTCCATAAATGTGTGTCAGTCTCACTTGGGCTTCATTGTGTTTAATTCTGCAGTCCAAGCAGTACAGGATGTTCCACGACGACAGTATGAGGTCATTCTTTCGTCGTCTTTCGTTCACACCCGATGGGTCGTTCCTGCTTGCCCCAGGTACGCTCACTGCATGCACCAAAATTAGATCGTATCCTGGTGAAATGGTTAAAATAAAGCCAGCGCTCTTATTCTCTTCTCACCTCTTGGAACCATAGCTGGATGTGTGGAGGTTGGAGAAAACGTCATAAATACCACTTACATCTTTTCCAGGAAAAGTCTAAAGAGGTAGAGTTTGTGGCATTTTTGTAGCTAAAGTTCTTACAAATCCCTGTAATTAAAGTAAACAAAACAACTTCTGCTCCTTTTTATTAGACCCATCGCCCACTTGCCATGTCCATCTAAAGCCACTCTGGCTGTGCGCTGCTGCCCCGTCTACTTTGAACTCAGGACTAAAAAGGCTGAAGGTAAGAACAAACATCGGTGCTTGTGGAGGCTGTCTGCGTTTTTATTTATTGTGTGCATGCTTGTGAAGCATGTGCACTATAATGATCCATTTTTCTTCCATACATTTTCCAGCATCTATCTTGTTCCTCAATTTTTGTGCTATTTCAACAAATCATTAATCAAAATATTCAGCTCATTCAGCAGAAGGCTGCTTTGGCTTTTGGTTTTGGTGCAACTGTAGCTTTTTGAAATATTTAGCCTTTTCGGACACTTTTTCTCATAGAAAATGAATTGAGCTCATCCTTCAGCTCTTTAGATCTGTTTACAACCTTTTATTGCTCCTTTCACATTTTGTTCTGCTTCAGCTTCCTTGTGCATAATTTCAGCAGTTTTTTTCAGCTGATTTGTGCTCCTTTCAGAATCGTTCTGCTTACTACATTTTTGTGCTTCTTCTAACTTATTTCTGCTGATTTTAGCTTGTTATGCTTCTTTCAGCTTAAAAAGTTTCAGCTTTTTCTACTATTTCAGCTACTATTTAGCTATTTTAATGCTAATTTTAGCTGGGGTTTTTTTTGTTGTTGTTGTTGTTGCTAATTTCACATTTTTCGCACTCATTTAAACTGTTTTCAGCCTAATTCAGCCAAAATGTGCTCTCTCCACTTCCTTCTGGTAATTTAAGCTTCTTTTAGTTTTGCTCATTTCAGCTTTTTCACAAAAAAATGCATTTTAACATTTTCAGATAATTTCAGCTGTTTAAGATAAATTAAGTTATTTTTGCCAATTTCAGCTCCTTTCAGCTTTCTCTGCTATTTCAGCTATGTTTTAACTGTTTTGTGATGAAATTTAGCTTTTTCGACTAATTCCACCTTTTATTTTATTTGTTTATTTATTTATTTTTTTAATCTCATTTCAGCTCCTTCCACTTCTTCCTGGTAGTTTAAGCTTCTTTTTGCCTTTTCAGCTACTTTTATTTTTTCAGCTTTCTTAGCTCATTTTGTAATTTCTTTGATAATTTCTGCTTATTTACATCTAATTTAACAAATATGTGTTCTTTCTGCTTTCTTCTGCTAACTTGGGCTTGTTCTACATTTTCAGCTACATTCATGTTTTAAGCTAATTTCAGCTGTTTTTCAGCAAGTTTGTCAGCAATAAGCATTCACACTGCGTTTTCGCAGGAATTAAAATTTCTCTAGTTTTTGTTTTCACATGTGTGCCTCTCCCCCCACTTCTGCCTAACAGATGGTTCGACCCAGGCTCTTCCCAATTTGTTCCAGTTGCCGTACCGCATGGTGATTGCAGTGGCCTCTGAGGACTCTATCTTCTTGTACGATACACAGCAGAGCCTTCCATTTGGCCTTGTGTCCAACATCCACTACCACACACTCAGCGATCTGACATGGTAAACCTCAAAATCCTCTCCTGGCTTTTATTTATTAGAGTCACTGGATTAAAAATGAGCATATGAATTGCTTCAAAGTCTGTGGCTACAAGACTGGACCTCCTGAGTTGCTTATTAGACAACAGGAGAGTGAACAGACCATTGCAGGAATTATATTTTTCTTTTTGTTCACTTTTGTGCACAGTGCAGATGACATGTATTGTAGATGTCACTGATAATCGGAAAACAGGCAACATTAATGTGGTTATATTCACCCACTACAGTTCTGTCCTGGGCTGTGCACAATACAAACCACTTGAAGATATTTCTAGTTGGGCTGTGTTCTGTAGAAGAGAGATGAGTCTTTTTGAGTTAACATCCAAGCTCCAGCTGTCAGAAAAATGGTCTCACTTTTAACTAGCATATTTTATTAAACAGTTCAGTGAATCCAAGTTCAGGCCATATACAGAACAACACCAAACCATCATTCATCATGTTTTGACCATCAGTACGAGCTGTTTGTGCTAATATGTGTTTGATCTTTCACAGACATGAGTCTGTGCAGTGTGACTAAACAGACTCCTCTTTGGTCTCTCCAAAGACGTAGTTCCAGTTTCCTGTTTTGTTCGACGGTTGTTTTTTTTAAAACACAGGACTAACACTAGATTAACAATCTAGACAAGCTTTACTCACATTTTATGATTTACTTCAACTGTGGCATTCTCTTTGCCACCTTCTCCTTGAGCTTATACTGGTGACCAACTTGGGCAACAGTTGTTGTATGCACATGTTGTCTCTCCCGTCTTATGTTGTGTCTTCAGAGTGGTCACAACAAGTGTCGTGATTCCCCTTATTGCATGGTCACTCAGTTTGTGAGGACGGCCTGCTCTTGGTTGATATAATCATCCCATATTTCTTCCATTTCTTGATGATGAATTTAACCAAACTCACTGGATGTTTAAGATTTTGGACATCCTTTGTATCTGCCTCCTGACTTGTACATTTCAGTAATCTTTTGAGCAGGACTTAATTTGTAAACTGATCAATGCCAGAATGTAAATAGTGTGGGGGGGTAGAGTTGTATTTGGGTCAAAAAAAAAATCCAACCCAGCCCGTAGCCATCATTTCTGAACCCCACCCGATCCAACAAACTAACAGTAATTACAGTTCCGAATCCCAAAGAAATCCCCCAGCATTTTTAATTAAGCTTGGACTGTTTATATAGTTAACGGTCGGCTGACGTGCGCAGCTGAATAAAGGGGGCAGCAGGTCAGAGCTGAGGAGCAATCAAAGTGCATAAAATGCTTCTGCCTGCATTGGACCCTGCTCTGACATGTCAGATATTTTATG
>JARVLU010000255.1:21356720-21371666 GCA_031762415.1 Simpsonichthys santanae
CTTGTATATGCAAACATCTCTCTGTGTGGGTGTAGCTACAACGTGTGCTCTCAGGACATTACCTGCGGTGTTCCCTCAGTGAGGACTGAACTAGGCAAAAGGGCCTTCTCCTACTCCGCTCCCATTTCCTGGAATATCTTGCAAAAATATCTGAAGCTCTCGACCTTGATCTCTTTAAATGGCTTTAAACATCTGTTGAACTCGTGGCAAGGACCAATGCAGACATGTTCCTGTTTTTAGTTTTCTACATTCACCTTATAATTTAGCTGTTTTTTGCTACCCTTGTGCCATCTTATTTTAATTAGTAAATAAATAGATAGATAGATAAATAAAGCTGTATACCTCTTTTATAACTGTCTATTGTTTTGGTTGTTGTCCATTGTTGACATAATTTTTTGTTGAAATCATGTTTCTCTTGTAAATGAGTCCCCGAGGCTCAATGGGATTAACTTGTCTAAATAAAGATTTAATGATAGATGGATAGATAGATAGATGCGAACAACTTCTCTTTCCTTGTGTTTTCTTTTCCTTATCTAACAAAACAAAGGCAGCGCCTCTCATGAGGCTGCAGCCTCAGGCACCCCGTCTACCCATGTCTATGTTGTTTGGTTGCTTGTGTTTCTTTGGACAGGTTGTACTGAAATGATATTGTGTTGTGATTCTGTGCAGTGACAATAAATGCTGATTCTGATATTAAAAAGATCTTAAAGAAAATGTACTTTAGTTATCTACAAAAAACTAGCTTGAATTAAAGTAATTTAATCCACAGAGATCTTGGGAATTACAAATTCAGTAAAGCTTCTGTTTAGGAGTTTGTGTTAGTGCTCAGTTTCTAATACAGTATTTTGAGACTCGTTTGAATTCCCCAAACTAGGTCAAGACAGTAAACCACCAGAAACTCCATCAGAAATTAAATAATTGGTTTAATAAAGTACTTCTTTTGATTTAAAGATTGTAATCGAAGTTTAGCCGTATATATTGCAGACTCAATTTAATGAGAATTGCCTTTTTAAATCAAACTGAGTTGGTAATGCTTATTTAAACCCACCCACAGCATGTCTGCATCTAATTATTTTGCTCACTGTACTCTAATACTAAAAGGACACTAAGAACAGCTTTGTCTTTTAGATTTACTTCAACTATTGCCACAAAGATGGGCTCTCCTCTTGGGGGATAAGGCCATCAATCTGCCTTTTTCACACTTTCCGCCTCTTCACCCCACTCCCATCGTTCAATGCAGAGGTGGACATGCTTGTTTTTCAGTCCCTGTCTAAAACACAACAGCTAATCAGAGACATTTTATGGGCAAAGTGCTAATTTAAGTTATTGCTGTGCCACTTTTATTATAAGACAATAGTAGGGAAACAGTTAATTAGGTTTACTGACCTATATAATAGCTGAGTACAAAAATAGCTAAACCTAAGGAATTTATATTTAACCCGAGAATGTTGTGCTAGCTTCTCATTTGACCTTTGCAGGTGTTATTATTGGCTGTGTGCTGTTGTCGTATAATACATAGACAAATGTCACAAAGATTTCTTAGTGAGATGAATACCACCAGGTAATATGCTAAAGAAAAAACAATTATCTCCACCACCTACAACAATGTATTTTTTTATACTGTATATATGTACAGTAAGGTGGCCATTTACAGCAAATTGCTTTTTTAATATAACAGAAACAAATAAAGGCTCAGCAATATTTGAAAAAAAAAAAAAAAAAAGTATATTACCACTGCTTTCATCAAGTTTTATATTAAAAATAATCATATTGGCAAATTGTTTTAGACTGGTCGATTTTTGAAATCTTTTTCAACCCA
Source organism: Simpsonichthys santanae (assembly GCA_031762415.1). NCBI lineage: Eukaryota > Metazoa > Chordata > Actinopteri > Cyprinodontiformes > Rivulidae > Simpsonichthys > Simpsonichthys santanae. The sequence continues at coordinate 21,358,540 of JARVLU010000255.1, forward strand.
CCTGACAAAGAGTGACTGTAAAACTATATTAACCAATTAAAACTATTAAGTTTAAACAAAGCTTCCTAATTAAAAGTAAATTTGAAATACAGGTGCTGGTCATAAAATTAGAATATTATGAGAAAGTTGATTTATTTCAGTAATTCCATTCAAAAAGTGAAACTAAGTTGTATATTCATTCGTTTCAATAATGAGTTTACATTTTTTTTGTTGTTTCATGTTAACCTACTGTAATAAAACCTTTGTAAAATACACCAGAATGCAGGAAATGGCATCTATTTTATCCAAAATTCTCTGGGGTAGGACCTTCAGACCCCCACCCACCCCATTCCCCCCACCCCCCGTCCGTGAAAATATAGTCTGACATTAAACTGGTCCATGGTGCAAAAAAGGTTGGTGACCACTGCTCTAGAAGTCTGTCTATAGCAGCATAACAAGCCAATCCTAACTATAGGATTTATCAAAAAGGAAAGTCTTAAAACTAGACAATGATCAGCCTTATGGACAGAAACTGGAAGTTGGTTCCACAAGAGAGGAGCCTGTTAACAGAAAGATCTTCCTCCCATTCTGCTTTTGGAAACTAGGAATCACATGTAAGCGTGCAGTCTGAGACTGTTAGGAAATATGGACTATACTATAAACTAAAGCTGCAGCTCCCGCGGTCGCCACAATAAGGCCGGAGCGGCGCTTTGCTGCGAGGCCCTCAACACCGCTTGCGGCTTTAATTATTATTATTATTATTATTATTTTTTTTATTATTATTATTTTTTTTAGAGAAAATGGAGAGCAATGACAAATGAGCTACAATTGTTTTGGAAGAATCCTCATCTAGACAAATTTTTCTTAAATGGTGAAAAAAATATTTTAAGATTCTGAGTTGCGAAGTTGGTGCCCAACTTGCATAATGATTTTTGTTAATGTTAAGTTTTATTATTATTATCAGTTTCAATGCTTATAATACAGTATTTGTAGATTCCTACAGGATTAAATGCATTTTCATGACATAATTTGAGGCATATTTTATAACATATATTTTAGTGAGATTCAAAATACTACATTTATTATATATTTTTGTGCGAACCTCTTTGGAGCCATGCTCTTTTAATGACTTGTGATTTTTGTAATCTTGTGTGACACAGTGTTTGTCTCTGCTCCTGAGAGTTGGCTGTTGCTTCTTCACAATACACGGTTCATTGCTGATGGTTGCACATTTAGTGTATTCTTGCAGAAAACTATGAGGAGAGGCGGACATAATGCTTCTGATATTGCTCTGAACAAATAATGAGCTAAAGCAGTTCTTGAGATGGAGGCCGAGCAGACGGAGAGCGGGTAAAGGAGCAAGAAAGACAGTTCAACACTATTGTGACTGAACTGCAAAATGGGATTTGCATAAATAAGGCTCAAACATCTGCAGGGCATTTTTACAGCCTACAGCAGGGCTGACAAGATCTGAGAGGGAAGAGGTGGTTTGTGTGTTTTTCTCCCATTAAAAAAGCCAGTATTGTTGCTTTAAAGTCAGTGGTGTAGTTTGGTGGCATGCTCAGTTTTCCTTTCTTCTTGTTGATCCTTCACCTTGATGGTGGACTGTACTCTGGACAGCTACAATATTACTGAGCCCTCTACTTCCCCTCAGAGGTGAATCAGTGACGTACTGTAGCTCAAAAGGGCCCTTTCTCTACAGTGACTGTTACATAAGCCTGACATAAATTGCATATTTTTACCACCACCAAAATAATCAAATTCACATTGAACTGTTCTCTACCCATTTTTTAGAATTGTATTTTATTTCTTCAAACTTATAGAACCTCCTTGTCTTGTTTCCAGTTAATTAGATTAAGCTTCAACTTCTAATGTTCATTGTAAGGGTTTACTTTATGCTTTTAGACATGGGGGGTGAGGGTTGGCAGATGCTCGGATTACTTGTACGATGCTTGTTTTTGTGTTTGTATTGTGCACATCTGATGTGTGTGTCAGTGTGTTCTTTGGCATTTGTATCAGCAAGCTCTCCAAACGGTGTTGGGTTACAGAGAACAGGTGATTGACAGTTTATGCTGTTTGTCTTTTTATATTTTTGCGTCATTTGATTTGTGTCTGATTGGCATCAGGGCTTCAGTGAAAACCCTCAAGGGCATACATTGTTAGTCTGCCGGAGGCTGGCTCCTTGATTAGTCTACATTATTATTTTTTCTAGGGGTGTGTGATATGGCTCAGGTATAATATTGTGATATTTCAGAGCATTCTGACAATAACGATAAATTTGTGATATAACAAACAAAACAAAACAAACAAACAAAAAAAAAACCCCCGATATCATGTTATTCATTATTTAACATGTTGCTTGCAGTATTATATAAAAACTTTTAAAAAACCAACAAGGGTTAATTTTACTTCAATTACTTTATGTAGTAATGTATTCTGTCTCAAAGTATAAAAAAAAAAGGTCCTTCTGTTATTTAGATTGAAAAAAATCTGCACAAATTATAGATGAACAAAATCCACCCCAAAAACTAAAGTGCATTTTCACTTTCCCCAAAAAAATAAAATGAAAGCTCAAGATCTGTTGAGCATAAATGTAACATACAACAAAAAATATGTTGCCTTTTAATGAGGTATAACTTCCACAACTTGTGCCAAGGTGTCTTCAGCTGACCCTGAAGCTTGTGCTGTTTTAGCTTCATCTATTCTTGCAGGAATGATTCATTTATCTGATGCTCTGTCTTTGATCACCTGTCTCTTTTCTTGGTCCATGGACTGTGGAACTCAAGAGACACAGGGGGGAGGGGGTTCAGCGTGAGTGATGCCTTTTAGCTTTTGAGTTAGCTAGTATTGTGCGCGGCTACCTTAGCGTTATGCCAGTACCGGTGGAGTGGTAGGGGGTGCACAGTTCGGTTCTGTTAACAAGGTGGGGTGCCCCACTTGTATAGGGGAAACACTGACATCATGAAATTAGCATATCATGATATAATTTATTTTCCCGGGCAAGTTTTTTTTTTTTTTTTAATCGGTGTTATCGTGAACAATATGATATGGTCCAGCCCTAATTTTTTTCAAATAAAATGTTTTCAGTGGATCATTTTTTTTTGGTATTTACAGTTGGATTCTTGACCACATGAATTTGAGCATATTTGCAATAGCTGCAAAAGAACGAACGGCAACGAACGACAGCAGGAAAAAGATTCAAATGGAAATTGTCGCCTGGTTGTCCTCAAGCTGGTTCTGTGAATAGCAAGCAGCCATCAGTGGCCTGACAAACGATTGTTAGACTAATAGTCCTCCTTTTACATGTGAAGCTAGTTTCTGGAAGCCCCCCAGTAGACTGGTTTGATCCACTTTGAAAAGGTGCTATTTATACGACTAAGTTTGTGGCAGGCCTCAGACTGATGAAGTCTTTTGGATGAAAGACAAAACGTTTCTACCTATAATCTGTCCAGATGACCTGACTTAACTTTTTTTTTTAACATAGGGTGAATCCTCAGACTAATTCAGACACCGGGCTGTGGACACATGAATAAGTTCTTAAAGCTTTAAGCAATATGCATGTTTGAAGTGACATCGCTCCCCTACCACTTTCAGACAGAATAAAAATAAATCTGAGCATTTGTGACTTGTCACTAAAAATGGTCTTTAATAGTTTTTTAATGTTTGACTTTTAAGTCATGGCTAGTGCTACACAATGCTATAATGTACAGGATATGACTAAATGGAAGAAAAATGCTAAAAATTTAGTTTAGGAGACTTTGAGAACTCCTTTTTCCCCTTCAAGCCCACAATTTTTTAAAATCAAACTTTACCACATCTGTTTTCAAAGTACTGTACTGTCTCATATATGAACGCAGAGGAAACCCCTCTGTTCTTCTGAGGATCGGGTAATTTAGCTACTTTTTTAGAAGTACAGTACTGTTTAGGAAATAAACTGCTAAATGTCACTGAACAGTACTTAGTCATTTCTCAGACTAATTTTTAACAGAAAATGCAGAGAAATGGCAAATAATTTATTTGTATTTTACCCAAAGCAATGCCTACAAGGCTGTTCTGTTCATATAATACAGAATTGTAATGTTTTTGCGCAACTAAAGCCTCACATTTTAGGATGTGCAGTTTGTCCAAAAGATTACATAAACATTCTTTGGACGTAGGGTCATAATCTATAATCAGAATCACATTTTAGATATAGCAGAACAAGGATTTATTTGATGAACTGTTTTGTTTCCTGGATCCAAACTGCTAATACAACAAAACCCTGTGTCATAATTATTTGCAGTTTTGACATTTTTTATCCATTTATGAACATTTCATTTTTTTATAGTCCCCTCCTTTCTTTTCTCCAACTTGCCCTCAGAATATTGTTCACCTCATCACAATTTTGTCTGTTTCACAATCCTTTAAAAAGACAATATTTACTTAAAGAAGAAAGGAAACACCTGGTTTGGAAATGCTACACAGCTGTTTTCTCCACAGCCTTGCATACACGAACACACTAATAGTTTTTTGTCTTTAAAATATGACTTATTATTTATTTTATTTACTAATAATTTGCATTTTCTGAAAGGAGTAATCAAAGTGGGCGGGCTAAAAGAAATCAAAATAAAAAGTACAACTTTAAGGCGGCACAACTTTAAGCCTGATAATCCACTGAAAAACATCCCCAAAGACTGTTTCTTTTAATATTTATTTACTTTTTTTTTTTTTTTACAGAGCTGTTGACAGTCCAGCACTACATTTACTTTGGGTATCCCACAGAAAGGCATTTAAAGTTTTTATTTTATTTATTTTTTTAATTAACCGGAGTGCATCTTTATTTTTGTCTAGTACCTACAACTCACAGTCACACAAGAATGAGCATGTTTTTGCACACACTTCATGAAACAGTTGAGTGAAACAGTGCTCTTTGCCCTAATTGTGTGACAACCAACCCCTCTTTGGCTTAGTCTGCATTGGAAACTGTAGAAATCAGTATCAGATTGATCATTGAAAATTAGATCACATTCAGATTGTAATAGAAGTCACGTGTTTCCCAGATATGTCTGGATCTAAGTCCAGTTTGTAGGCAAAGTTTTTCTCCTCTGGCAATGATAAAACTGCATATTGATGAAGTTTTGCAGAATAGCTGTTCAGTTCATCTGATGCAGAGTAATAACATCTGCTGTGTTGCTTTTCTCATTATTTTAGTATTGTTTTACAGCTTTTGCACATTTGGATCTAAACTAGAGAAGTCACTGAATGCTGATATTTTGTTATTATTTTGACTTTAATTTGAGCTAAACCCCCTCATATCAGGACCGTAATTTACTCAAAATCTCCAGCATGACCCTTGAGGTGATGAGATGTTTAAAACAGTGGCTGAAATCTGTAGTCGTCTGTCTGAATATAATTTGACTTACCCTGATGCATGCTCAATAATCCAGGTAGAAAAATCTAAAAAAGTTAAGTCTGGTCCTCTGGACATTCAAAAAACAAAACAAAACAAAACAACTACCGGTACTACTTTTTTATTTTGTTTTGCTTTTTTTTTTTTTTTTTAATGTCCAGAGGACCAAACTTTGCTTTTTTAGATACTTTGACTTAAAGTCTTGCATATAATTCACAGACAGCTCAGCACAGAAGAGCCAGGTTCACCTACACCTCAAGGGTAAGGGACACTCTTTTGAGGACCAGAATGTTCACATTTTGAACCGAGAAGACAGATGGTTTGAGAGGAGGGTGAAGGAAGCTGTTTATGTAAAAAGAGAGAAACCATCTTTAATCAGGAGGAGGTCTCAGTTTTCAATTTTCAAAAACCTATAATGCATCTGACTCCCAGTCATTTTCACACGTATCAGGAATTTCAACCATGTGACCAGAGTGGCCCCTCTGCAGCTATGTTTACATGGACATAAGAAAACGCCCCATTCGGGTTATTTCTTTGTTTATCCAGCGCGATCCGAAATAATTTGTGATCAGATCGAATGGGTGGTTTATGTCGATTCATAACCCAAACGGTGTCCATGAAAACGCTTAATCTGTTCATTATTTTCCCATCGTAAAACTGACCTGACTGCACATGTGCGACCTATGCCATTTCCGCCTGGCTAATGCTAATAATATTAGCATGTCGGGGAAGCAAAACATGTCGGTGAGCGACACAACATTTCTACTAGAAACTTTGAAAGAGCTCAAAATGATCTGTATTACCTGTAGCTCAATGAGGGAGTGCAGAACCGTCTCCACCGTCATTCAAACCTGTCGCGGGTCCATTTTGGATGCTCAAGTTTGTTTACGTTCATCCCAGTAGTAAAACTTCTTTGGTGTTTTTTTTTAATTTATTTATTTTTTTTTAAGGAAAGTTTACCAGTCTGCACATGTCATTACTTCTGTTTAGAATCAAAGCCCGCTAAACGCTCGCCATGAACGGACTGTGCCCTTGTAAACGATACATTTAAATTATTTAATCTGAAAACATTTCAATCCTGTCAAAGAATTTTGCACATGTAAACATAGCTTGTGAGTCAGACTAACAAAGACCCTAATGATCATCTATTGTGAGGCGTGAGAGGGCAATCTGCATGTGACTATGTATCTGCATTGTGCAAGTTTACAGAACTCCTCAGCTTTATAACTTGACTCGTCGTTTCTTTGAATTGAGAAAGCTCCTCGGATGAGAAGCAAAACAGTCTTCAGCTGCAGAACAGAAGTCCAGTTGTTTTAATCTTGTTTGGATTCACCATGTCCTGGATGACTGAGAATCTTCACCAGCATCTTGCATTGAAAAACTGAATGTAAATCTCTTTAACAGCAAGTCTACAAGTCTAAGAAAAGCATTGACTCTTGTGTCACACAGTGTCTTGTTAAAGGTTAGTCTAATCAGTTTAATTTGGAAACACGAGTCTCCTGTGTTCCTGCAGTGAAGCCGGCTTCTGTTTGTGTGCAGTAGTGATCCGTGGCCCTGGCTGTCGTAAATCACTCCTGTAGACCAGTGAGAGGCGTTTGTTGCTGTCCAAGCAGAAGTTGCTGTGTCTGTCTGCCTCCTCTCCAACTCTCCAGTCCGTTTCCCTCTCTCCAGGGGACCTCTGGAGCCAGTTACAGCGTTGACTGTTTTTGGAAGAGCTCCCAAATATTTGCAGGATGATATTGTAATCCGAAAGCTCTCGTGAACAGGATTGTGGTTTTCACCCTGCATTCTGTGGTTGGATTGGATCACAGTGCCAGCTTTTCAACTCCACATGATGCTCAGCCCTTTCAGTATCTACTGTTTGATTCTTGTTTTTTAGGTCATGTGTGATGATTTTAATATAAAAAAGTAATTAAAAATCATAATAATAGTCATCTTTTTGACATGGAACTCTAAATTTCTATGCTCTGGTATAAACTCTGGTCTTCATGGACATTTATGTGATGTTTGTGAGATCAATGTTTTTTTTTTTGTATTCATAAATTTGTTAATTGTTTAAATAATTTTTATATACTTTACAATTATAAATATAGTACGAGTTGTCTTTCATCATGTTTCTGTTACTAAGTAGTGTTGGACTGGATAATACCTGTACTTGATCTAACAATGTTGAACTTCGCTTAGGTTTACTTTTATAGATATTTTTTGCGTTGTGTCTTAATCAATCATTTTTGTTACTTTAGGGATTTTTTTTTCTTCTTGTAATGACATTTTTGCTTTAGAAGACTCACTATTTCCAAAATAACTCGCCAGTAAAAAACATTACATTCTTGTGGCATAATCAGAAAGTCTAAGCTGTGATTCTCTTCTCAATGATTTGAAGTTGTATTTATTTATAATCTGCTAAATGTTGTTTGCCTGAAGAATTAAAAGGAGAAATTAGTTCCTCATAAGGTGTCAATTCTTACACAGATCTTCTGTTGCATATAAATGGTCTGAATGCCTCTTTATTTCAGCTCGCTGATGTTTTTCCACCACAAACTGCAGGACTGTGCTGTAATGAAGCACTCTTCAAACTTAAAATTTGATTTAACATTTTATGAAAAATAGTAAAACAAAAAGATAAGCACACTCACCAGCTTCCAAGTAAGACTATTCCTCCAAAAAGAAAAGAAGAGTAGAAATTGTTGCATTGCTTTAATAAACTCTCTTCTTTGGATAATTTGACTGGTGATTGAGTTATTTTAATGTGTAATTGTTTATCTTGCCAAAGCTGACTTAGGGTATAGTTTTTTTTTATTTTTTAGATTGGTTGTTGGAAGTTGACAAGTTTGTCTAGTTTTTGTTTTGCAAAGACTTTTTTTTCTTCTTAAAAATGTACCGTTGCTTCAGTTTTTATTAACAGCTGTTGAAACGGGCCACTGGCCAAAAAGTAAACAATTGAACACTGTCAATAGAAATCATGTGGCAGCACAAACTTAATGTGAACACATTTGTTGTGCAGCTTTTTTTGGCACCTTTGGAGCTGCAATTGTGGTGCAGTAACATTAGATCGAGTCTGTTCAAGTGACTGACTGTAAAAACCTATTTTTCAACCTTTATTTAGGCAGGTTAATCCCATTGAGCCTCGAGGACTCATTTACAAGAGAGACCTGATTTCAACAAAGAATGATGACAACAGTGACAACAATAGACAATCATAAAAGAGGCATACAGATTTTTTTTAACAAGTTAAAATAAGATGTTTAAAAAAAGTAGCAAAAACAGCTAAATTATAAGGCAAATGTAGAAAACTAAAATGTACACCTTTAGTTTTTATTAATGTGAGATGATTTTAAAGAGAATCCCTCCTAGTGCTTCAAAAAAAAAAAAAAAAAATCAAACTGTCGTCATAATAGAGTGAAAGAAGTTTCCACCTCTCAGTTATACACCAGAGGAGTGATACTAAAATAATTTAGGATCAGTCTTTCACACTTCAAGTAAATTGTGGCCTCCTTTTCTAGTCTCTTAACTTTTTTCTCTTTCTCTCTCTCTCTACAGTGTGCCCAAGGGCCGTTGAAAGCCCCCTTGGGGGAATTTCATAAATACACAAAGAACAAGGGAAGCCTTTTGGACTGTTGTTTTTTTTATTTACACACGTTCACTCACACACACACATACAGCCACACACACAGACAAGGACGTAGAAAGAATGTTGGAGGTGCAGGAGGAGAGGCCAGCGGCGGCAGGTACAGCAGCGACACATTTCAGCAAGAAGGAGCGAGGGAAGAAGGAGAGGGAGGAGGCAAAGGACGGTCGGGGGAACCTGTCGAACATTGGAAATCCTGTTGCCAGCTCCAGGAACGTGCGTTCGAAAGCGCCTCTCACGCACACGGGCAGCCCTCACCAGCTCATCACTCCACCCTGTTCTGTTGTCCTAGGAGCCCCATCAATGCACTCCAATAGACTGAAGAACTCCCCGTCCACCAACACACAAAGGTGAGAGGACTTTTCATGCTCTTAACCTATGGCTCAATTAAAACAGATTCAGATTGTTTAAATAGTTTTTAAAAATAAAAATTTAGGGATGCATGATATTATCTGCAATATTAGCTGTAAAGTTCACTATCGGACATTCCATCAAAATAACTCACTGATATAAAAGACGCTGTTTTTGAATGACAACCCAGTGACAAGGGTGTCTGCAGCACCAGCACAACGTGAGGATGACGTCACGCGTGCCTACCTGATCTGATCACGGCGGAGAGGAAAAAGTCAAAGTAGCGCCGGTGTGGAAGTGTTTTTTTTTTGTTTGTTTTGTTGAGGATGTCAGATTCTGAATATTTTTGGACTACACTGAGCCTCGCTACATCGTTCCCAGTTGGATATATTTTTCAGACGTAGCCTTACCCAATTTACAAGCCGTCATTTCTGACGTCATTGAGATGCTAATAGCTGATAGCACTTGGGTGAGTTTTACCACAGACATTTGGATGTCGTGTTAGCCCTGTTAGCATGATTAGTCTTACTGCACAATGGATAGACAAAAACTTTAAACTTAAAAAGTCTGTCCTTCATGACCAGGAGTGCAGAGGAGCCCACACTGCAGCTAGGAACCTGGAACAAGCCTCCACAAGTGAGACAGTATTGCAGGTTAACTAATGCTAATAAATAACATTGAACACTTTTCATTTAATATAAGTTAAAGTGCTATGCATATCATATGGCTGCTACTGAATATGTCACCAGCTCTTACACAATTTTTGTAGCAAATAAGCCTAAATAAGAGGCTATGTTCTGACAAAGGAAAGTATGTTGAAAATATTGGTATCGTTAATCAGCCAAATAAGTTTTAACATATTGGATTGCGGCCAAAAATCCAATATCATGCATCCCTATTAAAATTGATTTGTTTACTCTGTTTATGATTTAAATGCTTATCAGTATGTGCAGTTCATGTGTGAAAACAAGTAGACTTGTCAACATATGCCCACACTCACATTTAAAAAATGGTTCAAGTTTCAGTTCTACCCCACAACTTCTGTTGTTGTTTATAAGGTTAGTACAACTAGTAATTTCATGGTTACTTAAGCACAAGGAGTGTTGTATTCCTGACTATGTAGAGCAAAGCTCATTAAGACTTGAGAACATACATCTGTGGACATACATGTGCAAGATGTTGCACCAGCTCATAGGTTAATGAGAGAGAAAATTCCAAGACCTGGCAAAATCCCCTGGCTTGGTGAAAACCTCCATTTTCACTTAGTTATCTGTTAATTTAGGTTTAAGAGCTGTTTTTGGGTCAGAGAGTACACCAGGCTTGAAAGTTCTCCCTGCTGACTCATGGATCTGGAGTCTCTGGAAACGGCTGTCAGGACTGCCAGATTTCTAGCTTTGTTTTTCTTTCTGCTAGCTATGTGTCTGCGTATGCGTACATGCAGAGTGCTAGGCTGCGGCTCTACGTTTTGGACAGGTTGTCTTATACTTGTACAAGTATGTGTTTGTGGAAGAGGAGAGACAAGAGAAAGAGATTAGGGTGTGGTGAGGAAATTCTCTGCCAGTTGGATGTGTCCTGTTGCCTGAACTGAACTGCTCTCATAACTCATAAGCAGTAGTTGTACGTACACGGCCTGCATGTCCACAATCTGCTCCACATTTGTGTGCACTAAATCGCCAATTCCAACAACTTTCAACTGGGATTTGAAGAACTTTATGACTTGCCATTATAACATTATGTTTCTTAGTTATAAAAACAAGGGAAAGAGTAATCACATTTTCCTCCTGGTCCTCTTTCTACTAAGTTTATGGAGACCTAAACCAATATTTTTACTTAATTGTATACTTCTTAGAACCCAGATGTCTAGATGTAGTTTGTACTTTGCCTTTTAAACTTGTCTAGGGCCTGTTTCAAAATGTATAAAACTTGATGAAACAATGTCATTCTTTGAGAATTTCTTTATATGTTCTTTTTTAAAATGTTCTTTGAGTTTATTAAACACATCAGAGGCCTTAATGTTTTGATTTAATTTGCTAGTACGTTGCTGGTATCAAACTAAATGTGTCCTTTTTATTTCAGTCCTAAACCCAAGACGGAGGCCATGGTACGATCACCTCCAGTCATGTCCCCCTCTACTGCTGCCCAGATGGACTCTAAAATGCCCAATCAGGGTAAACCAGGGAGCACAGGCAGCCAATCACAATCCTCTCCTTGTGACACCAAAAACATGGGTGCCAAAGGAGCTCAAAATGTTTCAGGGGGAATGGGACTGAAAAACGGCCAAGGCCTGACGTCTGGCCCCAGCTCCAAGGTGAAAGTCAAACGGGAGAGAAGCACCTCTGTTGAGTCGTTCGAGCAGCCAGAGAGCGGCACGCCCACTAGTGAGGACAAAGGTAAAAAAAAAAAACTCAGTACAGTGTTTCACTTTGGCTCAGTACATCTTAAATAATCAGGAAATATGGCATCAGTGCTTGATGCAATTAAATGTAGTACTGTATTTTAGTGATTTGCAAAACCCTACAATATATTTTTTTGGAATACCGTATTTTCTGCCGTACACGTCACACCACCCTATAAGTTGCATCAGTCCACATTTGTCTAATAAAGTGGAAAAATCCATAAATATGTCTCTTCGCCTTATATGTTGCATCTGTTATGCATCACTGCTGATGCGTCACGTTTGTTACATGTTACTGCTGACATCCAACAAATGTGGGCTGGTGTACCAAAAATTGACAGGCTGCCAAATGGCGGCCACGGGAGCATGCACTGGATGACTTTAACAAGAATTTAACAAGATTAACACTTAAAAACAATTATTTGTTTGCTCGAAATTATAGTAAAGATTTGTCTGTCTATTTTTTCCTTAATCACTTTGACGGTCAAATCAGCTGCATTTTCAAAAGCCGATATGTGGAAGCATGAACGCGCAGAGGGCAACTCGCTGTCCATTTCTTTGAAATTTAACAAGATAACCACCTAAAAACAATTATTTATTTGCTCGACTTTATAGTAAAGGTGTGTCTCAGTTGAACTTTTACTTAAAAAATGCACTTCAATGGTCAAATCAGCTGCATTTCACCGAGGTGGAGCAGCAAAATGAAGCTGATTTGATAGTTGCGCCAGGCTGACGATGGTAGGACTTTAACAAGAATTTAACAAGATTAACACTTAAAAACAATTATTTGTTTGCTTGAAATTATAATAAAGGTGTGTCTCAGTCTAACTATTGCTTAATAAATGCAATTTGACGGTCAAATCAGCGAAATTTCAAAAGCCGATTCACAGAAGTAAATGCGTGCATGAGGCAAGTTGCTGTGCAAATTTAACAAGATTAACATTTATAAACAATTACTTATTTGCTCGAAGTTATAGTAAAAGTTGTGTCTCAGTCTAACTTTTTCTTAATAAAAGGACTTTTAATGGTCAAATCAGCTATATTTCAAAAGTATTTGTTGCCTCGGTGCTCCAGGAGCGCGTAGACATGGAGGAAAAAAAGGAGGAGGAAATCTTTGCGTTACTTCAACATTTAACAAGATAAACACCTAAAACAATTATTTGTTTGCTTGAAATTATAGCAAATGTGTGTCTCAGTTGAACTTTTACTTAATAAATGTACTTTAATGGTCAAATTAGCTGCATTTCACCAGGGCGGTACAGCAAAATGAAGCTGATTCAGTTACTCCAGGCAGACGACAGTGACAGGCTATGGCAAGCCGATTGTGTCATTAATAGCTGGTGAAGATTCTCAGTCATCCAGGACATGGTAAATTCAAAAAAGTT
>JARVLU010000255.1:21392979-21407173 GCA_031762415.1 Simpsonichthys santanae
AGAGAAAGGGAGGGGTCAGTGAAGAACACTGGAGTTGAGCCTTTTGTCATCCAGTGTCTTCAGTAGAAAGAGAGAGACGAAGAAGAAATGATAATGAGGTTGATTATTTTCATTTATCATGCGATTAATTGATTTATTGTTTATCGAGACAGGCCTATAGAGGAGTGCTGCTCTGTTCTCTGAACAGCTGTGGAGGAACATGTGGTCGAAAAGAAGAAAAAAATCACAGATTTGAGATTATTTTGTTTTTAAACCAACGAGTTACTGAAAACTTCTGACAAGACGTGCAGAATATCAACTTCATGTGAAGACGTCAGGCAGCTTTGTCCCACTGACGGTGAACGTGTGGCCTTCAGTGTCACAACCTGCAATAATTTTGAAAATCAGGAACTGCAGGAGAACCATGAAGCATTGTGTTCCTGATGATTGCACCAGAGGATAAAATGGGGATCCAAAGGGACGGTCGGGTCATAAATATCTTTACTGGTCATGGCGTCAGAGTTAATGAGTACGCCTTTATGCAGCGGAGAACAATGACTGTGAAAAATATAATCACCAACTGAACATTTGATGCATCTCGGATGAAAATAAACTCTACAAGGTGCAAGAGGAAACTGCCTCAACATTCATTGGTACAAATAAAAAATAACATACTGTAGTACATTTGTTTAATTAGTTGGGTGGTGGCGCAGTGCAAAAATCAATTGTTTTGCCTAAAATTGTTGGCAAATATTTTTTATTACAATAGAATTAGTTGTCTGTTTATGTTCCTGTAAATTAAGCCGTTAAAAAGTGCATGTTAAACACACGGCAAAGACTTAGTGATTTATTTTTTTTTTATGTGTAGATTAATGTTAAAATAATACGAGAATCCACATTTCAAATTCTGAGCCACTGAGAAGTTGTTTCAATCAACAGAGAAGTTAAATTTTCCAGAAAGTTGGAGTCTTTGCGGATGCGATGATGAGAGTGAACTGTAGCGAGTTCAGGTTTTCATTTAAATTGTGCATTTATTTACTGCTCAAAACTCTTGAATGGGGACACATTTAATAAGTTAAAATAAACAAGAACAATTGTCTTTAAAAGAAACAAGCAGCAACAGATTCCAATCACCAACGGTTGATTAATTTAACTGCCCCGTCCGTTATGACACAAAACGACACAAACAATTACTATTTCATGCACACGTATTGAAGTATAAGACATCGCTCTACTATTAGACTTATTTACCTTCTCAGATAGCAACAACAGATTTTTTTAAATAACAGTAGAACAGTGGCCCTGTGATCTGCTCGATGACTGCAGAGAACATGCTCATGAGAGCTGCAGGCAGAAAGTCAGGGAGAACAAACTGAAGTCGTGTACAATGAAACAAGCGCATTATTATAAGGAAAAGATTCAGTGTGGTGGTGCACGGCTGCACGACGCACCGCAGAGAGGTTAGTCAATGCTGGAAGACTTTGGCCTTTTAGTGCACTGACCTGCTCTGAGCTGCCTGCAGAGCATCACCAGCAGACTTTACTCAGAATAAAACAGAAATACGGCTTTAACGATGAAAACCTGCAGATCTTTGTGCTGGGAGAGTTCATCAGATTTCTTTTTTTTTTTTTTTTAACTGTAAGTTTGTGCGACGATTCGTATCAGGACTCAAACGTTAGAGACCCAAACATGGCCGTGACAAGACATCCAGTCTCAGCCAACGATGACCCTATAAGGTTCTTTAGACAGCTTTATGGGCGGCACATATCACCTCATCATTGAGAGATTAGGACAACCCATCAAAGATGTGACCTCTGACCTCCACGTGCTGCATGTCCTTATGGCTACTTGAGGTTTTTGCAGCGTGGTGATGAACGAGCTGTGAGCGAGACGGGCTGAAGGTAACTGGAGTGTCCAACACGTTTAAAGTTAGCCTTACTTGGTGAGGCGACAGAAAATGTATACATTCTTTAAAAAAGCTTTAATGGCGTCTAAAGTGCAGAAATGATATACAGAATAAACACAAGGAGTGAAAAAACATGATTTAATGCTTCTTTTATCAACATGTGCATCGTTCTAAAAGTTAGATCCAGTTCAAATGACTGTGAAAACTTGGACCATTAATCCAACGGGTCCTCATCCTGTCTTTCACTCCCTCAGAGACTTTAGTCCCTCAAAGATTGTCTTTAGACTCTGCTGCTTTTCTGTCCAGTTCATCCCTGATAATGACAACATGTCATGTGAGTGACAGAAGGAGGACTAAAGAAGTGTCATGTCTACATCAGATTAAAATAAATGAAAAGAAACGTCTTCTCAGAATGAGGAAAACAAGCCCTGACAGGACCTGAGACATCTTCATCATCAGCTAATAGCTCTTTGGGAATCATAGTGTTTCGCTAAGACACTTATTATATTACTATTAGTAATAAAGATACTGGTTGCAAGTGCTTCAGGTGTTAAAGAAAAAAAATATGTTTCTGATGATCTTTCTGACCGTGACTGAAACTTTACAAAAAAAAAGTAAAATTCTTTTAGGAATATGTTTATAAAAATGTGTTGATAATGTGTTAGGCATCTAATAAAGTTCCATTTTAACATGAAGCAGGTTGAAAAATATGATAAACAGCCACTGAACGTACATTTCTCAAATTAGAGTTTCACTGAGAAAGAGTTCAAATGTTCACAAAGTTCATTGTAGATGGGAGGAAGCACCCAACAAAACACTGATTGTAGGGAGGGAAAAATAATTATATACAATAGTCCCTCGCTACTTCACAGTTCGTTTTTCGCGAACTCGCTCTATCGCGGTTTTTCAAAATAAAATTGGACATGACACACAATTGGCTGATTGTTGGATGCGACACACCATCGGCATGAAATTTGTATTTAAAATTAATTATTTGAAATGATTTAGCACCTGCTGCACTGTGCAGCCCACAGCTGTGCTAGAAGCTTCCTCCTGCAGCCGATCAGCTGATCTCCGTGCAGAGCGGAGAAGTGGGCGTGGCCAAGAGTGCAGCCGGAGGCAGAGAACTGAAATCATGACATGCTGTGCTCTTTTAGAGCGTTCAGAGTTTAGAAACATTGTTTAGCACAGGGCTGTTCAACAGAACTGTTCAGGGGGCCACAGTCTCTGAAAGCCAACAGCTCGGGGGCCGAACATCCAGCGATTAAACTCATTATGTAAATAAACCACCGCTTACAATGATCTGTTCTTTTTAATTTGTTTATTTTATTGCATTGAATCATAAATGCAATAAACAAAATTCAAAATCCAAACCCAGAACAACCCATTCTCCACCCCCTAGTTTTAATTTTTTTTGTATTGTCATGAAGTGGGCTGGATTGAAGTCACCCACGGGACGAAAATGGCCCGTGGGCCACCAGTTGTTTTCACCTATCGCGGGGCTTCAGGATATGGATCCCCAGCGATAAATGAGAGATTACTGTACTTTATAAAATACATATCCAGCTCAACTACTACATACATTTTAAAACATCCACTCAAAAATGTTATTCATTTATTATTATTATTATTATAGAAATTTTAAACTTAGTTCTTCTGAAAACATTCTTGGTTGTAAATACCTTAAATATAATGTTATGAATAAAAGAACATTACAGAGCCAAAGAGGAAAGGTGTGGATAACTAAAAAGGTAATTAGAAAAAGAAACACTGGTGTGATTATATGCCACAACAACCTGCCGTACTCTTCAGTAAAGCAGCAAGGGTAAAATCATGAGAATCAGTGGTGCATTAGTGAATGTGACGTCTGCTCATAGACACAACAGGAAACAAAATTGTGTTTTCTCATTCCTGCACCAGAATAAATCGTCCAGTGTGTTCGACTCTGCTCAGTTCTGGGCAGTGAGTCTGATTCAGGAATCTGTGAGGGTCATGGCCAAATGCTTTAGAAGGTCTGGACGTAAAGTCTGCAGAACCTTAAAGTCTTGTTTGTACTGCAGAGACACAATGAGCAACATACTTCTCATCTGATAAGTTCTGCTGCTTTAACACAAGCTGGTTGCCCTTAAGCAGAACATTAACACCTTTAAGGACAGGGCAGGTTGGATTTTTACTTTTCTCCACATTAATGAGAAAATATGGCTCCTCTCCACAGACTGGACGTCTTGTTCTGAGATATCCTCATGAATATGATAATTAGATGTTTTGTTATATATTTTTTTGGTTTGCTTCTCTCCAGCAGGACACGTTTATCATCGCAGGAGAATTGTACACGTGCTGCTTTGTTACTTTGTGTGTAAAGTAAAATATGCAAAGAGGCTAAATTTACAGCATCACAGGCTTTGCACGATATTTTAACAATCTACTGTATTTCAGACAAGTTGATCAAACATTAAAGCTTTCCAATTTAGTTGAAATACAGCTGCAAGATGCAGTTTTATTTTTTATTTTTTTGGAATTAAATTTTTTTTTTAATAAATACTCACACTGGGGAGCTGTGTTGTAAAAAATATGACTGCAAATATTAAATTATCCCACAAGTTTTTTGATTGTGTACAGCAGGTGCAAATGCAACATTTTCATTAAAATGTGCTTGAATGAAACAAACAATAATAATAATAATAAAAAAAAAACATTAAAAACAACAGAAAAGACCTCAAGTCTTCTTCAACACTAAAACATTTGATTAAATCTTGTCATCAAATTACTCTCATGAAATGGAATACACACAAAAAATAACAAAATAAATAAAAAAAATACAAGAAAACAAATGGTCTGAAATAAATCAGATAAACATTCAAGTTAAATAAAGATGCTATCAGGGATATGATTTAAAAGCAGCGTCATCACTTTATTAAAATGTTTAACAACTTATTGATGATTTAAGTAATCTTGCATGTTCGCTGCTTGTTTTGTTTTATTTAATCTGTTTTAAAGCAGTTTATGTTAGAAATAAAGATCAACTGAGCTCAGTCCTAACCTCTGCAGAGCTCAGTGCTGAGACAACTCTTTCATCTGAAAAATGCTCATGATGGCTGTTCTCCTCCTTTAGAAGATTTAAACATTTAACAACAATTTGAACTTAAAAACTGAGCTCGCTTCATATGATAAAAGTCACATTTTGCAGATACTGTGTCTAAAAGTCTCATAGTTGCATGTGAACGTCACAGTTTGATGCTCTTCAAAGTGCAGCAGCTGTTTGGATGCTGCGCTGCCTCGGTGCTGAACGGTCCACACCAGAGAGGTTATAAACAGTGAGCATGTTGAGGATCAGCTGCACGGGGCTGGCACACGCGAGTTCAATGCGTGACCTACGAGGCCGCTCTTGTGCAGAACGAGGGCACGTCCGGTGACTGTGAGTCACCTGTTGCTGCCCTGCAGAGCAGCTCTCTGCTGCCGTGCATCAGTCACAGAAAGCAGCAGGGCAGCATGCTGCTACCTTACATGGCTGTACGGCTGGTCGTCTGCCCTGCTCCGTGCACGCACCCACAGTCCTGTTATGAGCTATTGTTTAGCTGTGAATGACAATACACTGGAACATTTAGAGCTGCGAGCGGTTTCATCCACGGGAAAGATCACATGAACTCTCCAGTCTAAAGAGTTAAAGCAACGGCACATTTTCATCTATGATTAGTTGATTTAAAAAAAAAGTGTATATGCATGGACTGAAATCTTGTAAAAAAAACAGTACTCTTTGACAATAAACACTTAAGTGATCAGGGAACCAGATTTTGGACACATTTTTACTGATTTTGCTCCTCTTTTTTGTTTTGTTCCTTTGTTGCTTTGATTTATTGAGGTAAAACAAAAACAGTTGTTTTAACAACTGACCAGAGTTCAGTTTCATCAATGCCAGTTAAAGTAATGTACTAGAAGTTGTTTCATCTTTTTGTGGCACTGTGGAACAGTGGTCAGAGCGGTTCAAGCTCTAAATGAGGCCTTTCTGGGTGGAGTTTGTATGTTCTCTCCGTGTGTGTGTGTGTTTTTCTCCAGGTTAAAAACATGTATGTTAGTCTGACTGGTAACTCTAAATTGTCTCTCGGTGTGAGTGAGAGGACGGTTGTCTCGTTTGTGTCCATGTGTCCCTGATGGACTCAGTGATCACAGATGGACCCAGGGTGTCCAAGAAGCAGAGAAAGATGATGGATCCATCCACCATCTTTTCCCGCTTCTTCCTTTCTGGGTCATGGGGGTCACTGGAGTCCATGTCCAGCAGTCACTGTGTGAGAGGTGAGGACACCCTGGACTGGTCTCCAGTCCATCATAGGAACACATAGAGACAAACGAGACAACCGTCCTCTCACTCACACCTAGAGACAATTTAGAGTTACCAATCAGCCTAACATGCATGTTTTTAATCTGTGGGAGGAAACCGGAGAAAACTCACACATGCAAACTCCAGGCCCCCAGCCGGGATTTGATCAGGCGACCTGAGAGGCATCAACTCTACCATCTGCGCCACCGTGCCACACTCCAACACTTCTTAGCCCATACATTAAAAATAAAACTGTTAGAAATGTTTAAAAAAACTTAAAAATGCACATGAAAGAAAAACAAATGGGACAGTTAGTTTTTTTTTTTAACTTAAGTTTCAGTTGAACATGTTAAAACTAAATGAAGTGAGGAGCTTCATTTCACGAGCTGCTGGCTCTGACGTTTTAAAACTGTTATTAGACTTGATGTATTTCTGCTGCTGTATTGACTTTTTAGTTAACTGATGCTTTTCTGTAAAGTTTTTTCTTTTTTAACCACTTGCCCACAAGATGTGCCGGTAATTTAACAGAAGATAAACTCAAACTGCCAAAGCAATAATTCATCGACTTCCCTCACAGCTGGACTGTGGTTGAACATTTTGGTCTTTTGTGAGAGTTACGTGGAAAGACAACAGATAAAAAAAAAATAAGAATAAAGACATGAGAGTAGCTGTCGTGGAGACGCATCAGGCCTCCGCTCCATCAAACCTTCATCTGTTAAAACATCTACACAAACATCTGCAGTATATTTCCACCTCACCTGTTTTCTGCAAGTCTCTGATCAGGTGAAGTCCCGTCCACGTCAGACGAGCGTAAGGAAGCCAAGACTACCTCCTTGGTGGGAACCTCAAGGAGCTGGTGACTGTTGGTGGCATCTGAGAGCGTCGTATCCCAACACAGAGTTATTTGTCCCACACGAGAAGAATAGCATCACAAGAGAGTGATTCTCCCCCAACTCCACAGACCTCCCCCCCCAACTTCTCTCCTCCTCTTCCTCTCCCAACTCCACCTTTCTTCTCACATCCCCGCTGCTCTATTTTTTGCTGGGAAGCCAGCAGAAGGAAGGGAAGTGGAATTGTTTTCTGAGATCAATGGCAATTCCGCTCGGAGTAAACTTGCAGGGACCTTCTGTTTACTGCCGGTGCTTTAGGTTTACACTTCGGCTGTCTGGTCGGGGCTTGCAGCTGTTAAACACGCCGAAGCTCACACAAACATTCTTTTCAGCTCTTGATTTTTACGCAGAGGAAACAGTCATGAGATTTTGGCTGAAACTGTACCTGCTTTGTTCATCTCTTTGTCTGTGGAGAATCCTGATGTGAATCCACTGCCTCAAGTCTGGGATCCAAACAGAAGAGTCACAGATAGAGCTGAAACAGATTGTCCTCTTCTCTACTGCTTTTCCTCTCGTCTCCCTTTCTGTCCCATCTTAACTCCACTGTCCGCGCGCACGGCCATGTCACATTAAATAATGTGATATGAAATAAAAGTTTAATTCCTCCTTGCTAAAGGCTAGTGTGCGTTCACATGGATGTAACCGTGCGGGTGGGGCACACATGCACTGCTGAGGTCAAAGATCATGGCTTCAGCTTAACGCTGGAGGTAACGCTGGAGGTGGAGGATTTTCACTAATATGCACATGTCAGCGATTTTATCCTTATTTGGTCGATCTATATAAAAAAAATAGTTTTAAGAACTATGCTCAGTGTTTATGAAGCATCGGTGTCACGTTAACGCTTTTTTGATTACTGTTGTTGCAAGACGACATCAGCCACTTGTTTGCGTTCAAACTGGCAGTGAGCAAGAGTTTAACCATTTTCCTCCAACCTGAGGTCACATCTCCAACTGGTGAGGTTTGAGCCCCTTTCATGACCCCACTTCAAAAGATCTGAACTATCTCTTTAAGATGTATTAGTCCATATTACCGTATTTCACTCAATTAAACGAGTTGAATGGAAATTCTATTCTTGAGATTTTTCAGTCTGGCTTTAATAAACTACACAGCACCGAAACAGCCTTAGTTAGAGTTTGCAACAACATTCTTCTGGCAAATGACTCTGGTCGGTGTGTAGTTCTGGTACTCCTAGACTTTACCACTGCATTTGATACTGTGGACCACAGTATCCTTTTATCCCGGCTAGAACACTGGGTTGGGAGCGTTAGAATGGTTCAGATACCTGAGTGACAGGAGTTTCTGTGTTAATGTTGCTAACACGCTATCTACTTCAGTGCCTCTTTCCTGCGAGGTCCTGCAAGGCTCCATTCTTGGACCCTTTCTGTTTTCATTGTATCTGCTCCCCTTAGGGTCTATTCTGAGGAAACATTTCCTTTCACTGTTATGCCGATGATTCTCAGATTTATCTGCTGTTCACACCTAACGGTTTCTCCTCCATTCGCCCTTTGCTAAAATGTCTTGATAACATCAAGACGTAAACTTCTTGAGTTTTAATGATCAGAAAACTGAGGTCATTGTGTTTAACCCTAGCTCTGCCATTGTCACTGATCCTGCAAACCTGGACTCCCTTCAGCCACATCTAAAACAGTCTGTTACCAATCTCTGTATAGTTTTAGACTTGAACTTTAAGTTTAATAAGCAGATCAACTCTGTTCTGCAAAAAGCTTCTTTCAATCTCAAGTCCGTGCTGTCCAGATCCAACCTTGAAAAATGAGTTCATGCATTCATTACAACCTGGCTGGACTACTGTAACTCGCTTTATGCTGGGGTGAGTCAGGTGTCCCTCTCATGTCTCCAGCTTGTCCAAAATGCTGCAGCCCGGCTACTAACTGGAACTCGCAGGTTTGAGCACATTTCACTGGTTCTGTCCTCCTTCACTGGCTTCCTGTGCGTGTCAGAATTGATTTTAAGATTCTTCTGCTGACATTTAAGTGCCTAAGAGGCCTTGCACCCTCATACACCTCTCTGAACTTCTTCGTCCTTATGCTGTTTCTCGGGCCTTGAGATCATCGGACCGGCTGCTTTTGGTTGTACCAAAAACTAGGTTGGAGTTCAGAGGAGATCAGACGTTTTCAGTCATGGGCCCTAAACTGTGGAACAATCTGCCCATCAACATTTAACAGGCCACTTCAGTCTCTGCTTTTAAATCTCTCCTCAAAACACACTGGCATTTAACACAGTGTGATCTGATTTAGTATTTCATGTTTCTAATTATATTTTGTGTTTTCTTGCTTTTATTCCTGATGCTGTAATATCTTGTTATTAATATTTGATGCTGTGATCTT
Source organism: Simpsonichthys santanae (assembly GCA_031762415.1). Classification (NCBI taxonomy): domain Eukaryota; kingdom Metazoa; phylum Chordata; class Actinopteri; order Cyprinodontiformes; family Rivulidae; genus Simpsonichthys; species Simpsonichthys santanae. Next base: position 21,402,415 of record JARVLU010000255.1, read on the forward strand.
TTTTTGTTAAGCACTTTGATAACAGTTACTGTTTTAAATGTGCTGTATAAATAAATGCGACTTGACTAATTTTCGGACTATAAGGCGTATTGGATTATAAGGCGCATTAAGCGAAATAAGTTCATTTTGACAGATTTTTGAGTGCCGTGCACCACATAAAATCAGTTTTAAGTCAGTAAGCCAAACCAGAATAAGGAGCGCCGGAGTTTTTGCTGATTTTTGAGAAAATTCAAGGATTGTAATTGCGCCTTATAGTCTGAAAAATATGTTAGGTTAATACTAGTTGAAATAAATAGCAGCAAGTAATCAAATAATGCTTGTTTGTTTGCATTTGGAGAGATGCTAATAGCAGCTGCATTCACACACAGAACAAAATGTGTCTTTTTCAGCAGTGACTGTTAAAAAGCAGAGACTCACCGAAGTATCAGGCTGCTCCATTACACAGTAATTTCCTTGGGTTTTGTCATCGGCCGTTGTTTTTTTCTCTCTCTCGTAATTAGACACTCTTCATTTCTTCCGCCCTCTGTCATGGCCTAATCAGGGATTTGAGCGGCTGACGTTATTCTCTGAACAACTGTGCCTTTAACTAGAAAGCAGAGAAATGTTTTTGAAGATAAAAATAGCAAAGTGAGTTGAAGACCTCATGGCTGACCAGGAGTTATGACCACGCAATCAACGCCTGTCATAGACTATGTTTAGTTTTTATGTTTTACTTTTTTTTTTCTTGGTACTCCCATTTTTCATACAGATGTTTAAATAAATTTGTCCATTTTAGTTATTGAGAAAACAGTTTCATGGTGTTCTCTCTTGATACGTGCCCAAATCCATCTATATTTTTTGGACTAAAAGTGTCTTTCAGTAACCAAATAAAAAAAAACAAAAAAAACAAAAAAAAAAAACGGTGACTTTAAGTGCACTGGGTGTTGGTTGAGCATGAGGAACAGCTGTCCTGATTAGAAATCTAGGGTGCGGTGTGACACGGGAGCAGGAAAACAAAACAGACAATGGGACTGACACTACAAAATAAAACAGGAAGGGAGTGTGATTAGGCAGAACAAAACAAATTAATTAAATTAATTTAATCAGTTAAACATTCTAAATGAAACCTCTAAAAACTGTGATAATTAAAATAAATCATTTCAGGGAGAAAACAACTGAATGTGCATAAAAGTTTTTCCCTCTTACCTTCAGTTTGTGAATTAGATCATCTGATTGGTGAAGCTCATACTGTCAGGATGGATTATTAAGAATCAAACACGCAAATGAACAAAAAGCATTTCTTGCACGAATGCAAATTGCTGCCTTGCAAGCCAAAGATTTAATCAAAGTTCTTCTGTCATCACTTGGAAAATGTGCTGGGGTCTCAGCTACAACCGCACAGATTTTCAGCTTCATGTTCTTAAATTTGATTGATTTAGTCCTTTTTGTGTTAATCAGTTTTAGATGTGCATCCACTGATTACTTCTTGAGAATTTCATTAAGCTGAGTTCAGGGTTTAATGAGATATTTTGCTAACAGACAGACAAATGAACACACACATGCACAGACACAGACAAATACAGTACTGTAAATTATTGCCAGCCTGACTGCAGTAGACACTAATTAGAGTAGGAGTTAGTTAAATGTAAACCTTTAAAAATGGAAGTGTCTGATCTGCAAGAAATTGTTCACATGGCCAAGATTTGTTGTTGTTGACGTACATTTTTAAACAAGTTTTAAAATTTACTTTATTGGCTCTAAGAATCCACATTCAGAGAGAAAAATGTTGCAACACAGCTGTAAACCCTGGTATATTTTGTCTTTATTAACATTGTAAGATAATTGGGGGGGCTGCCTAATGCAGGGGTGCCCAAACTTTTTCTCTGAGAGGGCCACATTTGAAATCTATCAGAGGGCTGCGGGCCAAATGCAATAATATAACACATAAAATGCAAATACTTCTTTAATTAACGTCCATTTACTTATTATACAGTTATTTAACCTTCCATTCTGTATAAAGAGGCTGCGTTGGTAATGGTGGGGGTGTCTGAGTGTCCTCCCCCAGAGAATTTTGATTAAAGTAGATGCCATTTCCTGCATTTTGGTGTATTTTACAAACATTTATTACAGTAGCGTAACATGAAACAAAAGATGTAAACTCTGTTATCATTGAAATCTCTGACTGCAAAGTGTTCATGCAACACCGCTGCAGCTCTGCAGGTAAAAGGTGTTCACTTCAGGACAAATGGAGGTTGTTGATAGGTCAGTTGCTGACGCGCCTACTGATTGACAGGTGTCGTGACTCATGGAAAAAAAAAAAAAAAAAAAAAAAAAGATTTTATTGGTCCGTTTGTGACTATCGTCATTTATTCCATATTTGTTCAATATTTTGGTGATTCTAAGGTTTGAGAACTATTTGCTTACACAATCCTAATGATTTCTTTATTTTTCAGAGGTGCTGAGTTTACTTTTAAAGAGGCTAAAATCACCACTGAAACCATTCATATTTACAATTTACTTTTAAACACTTTGTGTGATTTATATGTGTATTCTATCAAAGGAAAATGTTATTCAGTGGCAGGAAGCTGCCAAGGGATGGTAGAAAGTCTTTCAAAATAAAATATAAAATATAAATTGTTAAAATTATTTTAAAAATACATAAATTATCTACTCTACTGTGCAATCCATGTAGTTAAATTATGGTAGTCAAACCGACTAACAATAAAGTCGAATGAGTGTAAACACATTGATTCTTCAAAATAAATTTTCATATACATGTAGTAATGAGGACAGCTTTGGCCCAAACAGCGACGTGGACCCGCACAAATGTTGAATCAAAACGACCGTCTCGGCACCGTGATATGTGCTGCTAACTTTTTTGGTGTTTTGAGTTGACGACGTAATTTGCAAAAAAAGATGCCATTTTTCTCACTAAAAACTGAACTCAACAGCCTCTATACTGCCACAGTGAGGTCACATGACTTAGACTGAAGAGGCCTCTGAACAAACTGATTAACTTTTTGAGACATTTTGGTTCAAGATGGCTGCCACAGCGACCTCAGAAAACTCAAAATTGACCATAACTCAGTCGTTCTTTGAGATATTGAGCTGGAATTTATTATGATTGTAGCTGAGAGTGCTTTTATACATTCCTGATGTAAATTAAAAATCCAAGATGGCCACTTTCGTTAAAAGGGGAAACAAATACAATAGCACAGCTATTTTAAAAGATATTGAGCTGAAATTTGGTGTGGTTACAATGGAGAACGTTTCCCATCACACACTGAAATCACAAATCCAACATGGCCATCATAGCGTAAACGGAAAAAATGACAAATTGATTATTTTACCATGTTCAGCTAAAATTTGGTGGTAGCTGAGAGCGAAGCCCTATTGTCAAATTTAAACCAATTTAATACATTTGTTTGACAAATTCAAAAACAAATTAAATTTAAAAATAACCACAACATGGCAGTCCCGTCAAAATTACTGCAGGAACTTTCTAGTTTATTACTATATATTTCTCACTATGAGGCGCACTGGATTATAAGGTCATTAAGCAAAACAAAACAGTCAGATGAGTCAAACTTTATTTAATTCATTCACAATAACTCTCAACATTGTTCAGATGTACCACATAACATTGGTTTGAGGCCATTAAGCACAACCAGAATTAATACATAAGGCACACTTGATTATAAGGCTCACTGTCAATTTTTGAGAAAATTAAAGGATTTTAAGTGCGCCTTATAGTCTGAAAAATACGGTATTATTCTTTAGCTGTTGTTGCTCTCTTATTAATCCCATTTTTATTAAAAGCAACCTACAAAACACCAAGGCTTTCAAATTTTACTTGATAACCTTGTGTGATAGTTTGGCACTGATACGGATTTATATGCAGATAAAATGTGGATAACATTTCTCCAACATTTTCCATGGAAAAAAAAATCTGATCCAAACAAATGCTGTCTGTGACATCAACACGTTACAGAGCTTCGTTGTGCTGAGAAGAGATTGTACGAGTTTTATGAATTTTTGAGACTTTGCTTGAAAACAAAACAAGTTGGGAATTTATTTGCTTTTGTTTCTATACGTCAGCTCGTTCAGAGTCACAGGAGGATGGAGAGCTTCACACTTATCACAGCACGAGAAAGATCTCCAGTCAATCACAGGATCAAAATATATTTTATCTGATCAGAAATGGTTTATTTGCTTTCTTAGGAATCAGAAAAGGTTGACAGCTGAGGATTACATCAGTTAGAGCCACGAACAGCAGCGTGACTCTTGTTTTAGAAGCTGGAAACAACAGGACTTTCTGTTAAGACTTATGGACTATATAATAAATGTTTTATATTTTATGTGCTGATTTCTTGAGTTTTACAGCTGCTCGTAAGAAAAATAATTGAACCAAGAGAAGTTCTTGTTGGTTTTGTCACGGCAGGACATTTTTAGTTAAGTGAATCACACTTTATGAGGAAGACAGGCTCAAGGACAGTACCCCACACTTTACAGGAAAGTTTGAGGTGTTATGAACCTGTTGCTGGTAATGTGTGAACCAGTACCGAGAAAAGAACAAATGGTTGGAGGCAGAAATAACCACTTGTGTTGTTTGCTCATCAAAGAATGTCAAAGCTCTAAAAGGGGAGGTGAAGATTTACTGGACGCTAAAGCAGATAATACATTTCAGAGAATCAGAGAATCTCTATTGTCATTTGCACCACATGTGGTACATGTGATGAAACGAAATTATGTACACAGGGTCCCAGTTACATCCAACAAT
>JARVLU010000255.1:21541866-21556376 GCA_031762415.1 Simpsonichthys santanae
CAAGGAGTTTATAACAAAATGTAACAAATAAAAAATGTTTCTCTGAAAATAGCTGTGCACCGGACAGTCAGAGAATGGGCGGAAAAAAACAGCCAAAGTCCAAAGAAAAACTTAGAAAGACTTTGACTTTGAAAAAATTTGCCAAATGATCAAATTTCTTTAACATTTTTGGAAAAATCGGACTGTTAGAAGCAAAATAAAAAGACACAAGACCTTTGCTCAGTGTACGTTTGAGTCACCAGTTGGTCAAACTATGTACCAGTAGTTCTTGTTTTATCGCACGTTGAGCACATCTGCACCTTTTCTTTATTTACTCATGTTTCTTGCAGTCCTATGACAACGGCGACTCTCAGCTGGACTCCTCAGAACTGCTCAGCTTCATCCAGCACAACGACTCCATGGTGCAGCTGCAGTCCTACGCAGACCAGGAGAGCAACAAACTGCTCAGGTCAGTGTGTTTCACGAGCGCACATCCGTGTGCACGAGGAAGTCTGGGTGTAAGAACAAATGCTGTTTGCATTTCTTTCCACGCACTTTTAAATATTTGCTCATGTGATAAAACATAGATTGTGTTTGCTAAGTCTTGTAGTATAGGTTGATGAAACCTGTCAGGACCAGAACAAACAGGACTGAAGGCCTCCTGTGGGCGCCTGCTGCTAACATCTGCTTTATGTGGAATAAAACTCAGCTAATTATCGTTAACATGTTTCTCTGCAGTCACTATTTGTAAGCAAATGCTCATTTTATTCTGCTTTTGCTTGTTTCCCCCAGGAGTCTCTGTGTTGATGCCCTCATTGAGCTCTCCGACGAGAACGCCGACTGGAAGCTGAGCTTTGACGAGTTCCTCAACTGTCTGAAACCTGGTTTCAATCCACCAGAGAAGAGTGAGTTTAAACAAATACCCTGAAATAATTTTATGTGAGGTTACATTTTAGCTCAAATACATGAAGCGGCCCAGCATTCCTTAAATGAATGCATATCGCCACTTCCTTTCACGCCAGACATTTAAACTACAATCATCTTTTGCTGAGTACCGTATTTCCCACCGTACATGTCGCACCGCCCTATAAGTCGCATCAGTCCAAATATGTCTAATAAAGTGGAAAAATCCATAAATACGTCACTTCGCTGTATACATCACATCTATTATCCGTCACCACTGACTTGTTGCGTTTGTTACGCATCACCTCTGACAACCCGGAAACGTGGCCCAGTGTTGTGCCAAAAATCGATTGGCTGCCACATGGCAGTCATGGGAGCGTGCACGCGAGGACTTTAACAAGTATTTAACAAGATTAACACTTAAAAACAATTATTTGTTTGCTTGACTTTATAGTAAAAGTGTCTCAGTCTAACTTTTCCTTAATAAATGCACTTTGATGGTCAAATCAGCTGCGTTTTCAAAAGTATTTGCTGCCTCGGTGCTCCGGGAAGAAGGAAATCAGGAAGGAGGAACGCTGTGCATTTCTTCGAAATTTAACAAGATAAACACCAAAAACAATTACAAAGTATTTGTTTGCTCGAGATTATATAGCAAAGGTGTGTCTCAGTTGAACTTTTACTTAATAAATGCACTTTAATGGTCAAATTAGCTGCGTTTCATTGAGACAACGCAGTGAAATGAAGATCATTTGACAGTTGCTCCAGGCGAGCTGGACGGAGGTGGCAGACTATGGCAAGCTGATTGTGTCATTAATAGCTACTTTTACCTATTACATGACACAACGGCATGCCATACTTCTCGAGATCCATCTAGCCGCTGAAAATGGTAGTGTTGAATATTTTCAGTCAAAACAAATGAAAACGGTCATATCTCAATCAAAATTTGTTTTATAAATATGGGGGGAAAAATCCATAAATACGTGGCTTCAGCGTATAAGTCGCAGGGCATGGAAATTATGCCCAAAATTGTGACTTGTAGGCCAAAAAAGAGTAAGTATGGTGTTTTAGCTGTTTTGGTCATATGGATCGTAGCTACTACCACAACAAGTCTGAGCTCAGTATTTGTTAAAGTGACAAAGTTATACCCTTTTCTTGTGTTGGCTAATATTGATTAGCTGTCGCAGACGTCTCAAATTAAATTAAATGTACCGGTACTATAATTCGTAACAGGTAATCATTTGTAGATATATACAAATGTAAATACTAATTCCTGAAAGTTTCATTAAAGTCCACCCAGTGGTTCATGAGATATTTTGCTAACAGACCCAACAGAGTTGGCCCCAAATAGTTCAAGGGATTTTTTAAACAAAGAAATTAAGCAATATTTTAGTGTTCAAAACACTTACTGAGGATCGAGATTAACTACTAACCCACCAAATATTAGGTCAGTACCTGTAATTTTTTTTTAGTTTTAGTGATTTTTGTGTTTTCTAAGATCAGCTGTCTTTGGCAGCCATCTTGAATGGGGCTGATTCCAAAAGTTAATCAGCTGTAGTTGTGCTTGTGTTAATTACTTACTGAAAGTTTAATTCAAATTCAACCAGAGCTTCATGAGATATTTTGGTAACAGACACATAGACATGGGGAAAAACAGCATGTATTTTTGTCTTTTGGTAGCGGGTGACAGTAAATAAGAAAAAGTAAAAATAAATCTCTAAATTGTTCTTTTCAATAGCTTGAAGCCCAGTCCATTACGTGGTGTTTGCAGTCTGCTCCGTCAGTCTGGTGTGGATGTATCTGGGATAAAGTTCACTGGAAGCGGAGGAATAACTTTGTCAGCCAATCAGGAGCTCTGAAACCTCGAGCTGCGACTGATTTAAGGGCCAACACACACATTGTTGGCTAGCAGGAGTGTTCCCACCCTCCACCCCTCTCTCCAGCTTTAGCACACAAATTCCTCCAGATTGAAGGAAATTAAGATTTTCAAGCCTAAACATTTTTGAAGTTTTATCCGAGATGTGTCTTTATTGTTATTTTTATGGAATAACCAATAATCATACTCTCATGCTCATCGTGTGTGGTGGAAAAATTGCTGACCACTCATCATGACTCAGCTAATGTTAACCGAGAGCATTTGATAAGAAGTTTGTCTGATGAATCTTTGTCGTGGACGCTCATATCTTATCACTCCCCTGCAGTGCACTATCAGGCCTTTTGGTTGTTCAGCTCGTGTGTCTTTCCACAGAATGTGCCTTGGAGGATGATTTGTACGAGGACGGCGCGGAGACCCAGGTGGAGTGTAACAGCTGTGTCTGTGCTTGTGGCAACTGGGTGTGCACCGCTATGACCTGCAGCGGTAAAGGTCTCTGTCCTGCTTATTCTTAGAATGATTTAGGGAATTCATTTTGGCAAATCACATGCCCTTTGACCCTTTTTCATTTTTTTGCTATCTGTCCAGACAAACAGGCGGCTGAGGAGGAGTCAGCAGATGATGGAGCGGAGATGACGGAGGAGGAGTGGAACCTCCGTGTGGATGAGCTCAACAAACAGCAGGTCCGTGTTGGTTCTGACTGATGCATCAGTGATGGAACTGATCGGAATCAGAACTTCTTGCTCTTTATTTTATTCTATTTTGCTAACCAGATGAATCGCGGCTTTGGCAGCGTGTTCCAGAGCTCCTTCCGTTGGACTGGGCTGAAAGTCCAGGAAATGTCACCTTTATAAACCATGAACTCGGTGTCAGACACGATTACTTGCAGCGTGTGTCAAAGAGCGTTTGCGTTACAACCAAGTCAGCAACTTTATCGCTCCAGGCATATCAAGTCAAACAATAACTTTAAAGCTAAGAAATAAGATGTTACCTAAATTGTACCGATAGAGTCAGGTTTAGATGTGAAGGGCAGACATGAACCTCGAAGATATGATTTAATTATGTTAAATGCAGATAAATCTAAATCTGTGTTAGCAGAATTCACCCTCTAATAAGCACAATGTAGATACATAATCTTAAATACGAAAACAAACCTGGGCTACCTAGCCAGCTTTATTTGAGGTGTGTGTGAGTGTGTATTCTTGCTTATATGTGTGAATGAGCTCATGATCCTCACAAGCCAACTCCAGGGATATAACTTCAGCTGTGTCAGCGATGTGGTGTACCCGGTACCCCACGTGGCTTTAAATGTCGATGTCAAACAAATGTTGCTCTGAATCTAAAGTCACCTTCAAAATAAAACCGTTTTCTAAAATATAAGAATGCTGTGTAAATTAAAAAAAAAAAAAAAAAGATCAATCCATGAGTTAATTTTTAAAGGATCCCCAGTTATAAAAAGAAGAGGGTTGAAGGTTGACAGTGTCAGGTTGGAAAAAACAAGATCTTCTCCAAAGATCCAGCCTCACTGTTCTACATGGCTGCATCGCTCTAAAACACAGCATCGTCACACATGAGCCAATGATTCTTGCAGTTTACTGTCTTTCAGAGCTGTGTCTTGGTGTATAAATGTTTCTTCTCTGTAGCTCTGAAGCAGCAGTGGGTGTGATTCTTTAAAATAACTTTGAATTGTAGTTTATCAGACCACATGAGAAGTTGTCATTTTCTCAAAGTCCCTCCAAAATGGATGTAGCAGGGGTGTCCACACTTTTTTGTTAGCGTTTTGTCAATGTTTATTGGGGGTAATTTAAAAAAAAAATTAGCGGGTTTACATGGAAAACGCTGTAGTTTCTATATAACTTGGGTTGCCAGATAAGAAATTATGAGCTGTAGTACTGTGGCTTTAAAATGATAGTATTTTGACCTAAACTGTCATATGTGCTGCGTAAAGATATTCTAAGATGAGGTGTGTCTTGTGTTTGTTGAACATGTGCACAGAAACGTAGGGGTAAATAAGACATTTTAAATTTATCTGGCAACCGTCATTGCACATGCAGCATCTGCATGATGGGGAAAAGAGGACAGCAGCACTTCTGCATATTTTCTTTGTACGGCTTTCTTGGATTTAAAGATGACCTGATCAACTTTATTCACATAAAATTACATGTATTTTCATTAATGTTCCCAAATCCATGCAACGATTTACAATTACAGACATAATGTGGTTAAGATACTTTCATGTGAAGCTCTGCAGAGATGTTATGAACAATAAACTGCTTACTGTAGATAGTTGTTAGAACAACCTAAATTTGAAGGAATAAAGGTTAATTTTGACAGGACTGATGAGCTAATGGCTAGTCTGCATGGAACCTAAACCAAAAACCACTGCCTTACTGAAACTTGAGTCTCAAAAATGTTATAATAATTGATCCTTAAAACGTGAGAATAATGACCTTAGATGTGTTTTTATTTTAACATGGGCTATGTTGTAGCTTGGCGGCATGGTGGCACAGTTGGTAGAGCTGTTGCCTCTCAGCAAGAAGGTCGCCAGATCAAATCCTGGCCAGGGACCTTTCTGGGTGGAGTTTGCATGTTCCCTCTGTGCATGCATGGGTTTTCTCCAGTTTCCTCCCACAGACCAAAAACATGCATGCTAGGCTGATTGGTAACTCTAAATTGTCTCTAGGCGTGAGTGAGAGAGTGAATGGTTGTTGCAATGTGCCTCTTTGCTGGACTGGAGACTTGTCCAGGGTGTTCCCTGCCTCTCGCACAGTGATGGCTGGATATGGGCACCAGTGACCCCGTGACCCACAAAGGAATAAGACAATAAAGATGATGCATCTGATGCTCTGTCCTGGTACCAACAGACAGTTAACACCCTGGTCAATTTATTTATTTTTTTTTTTTGATAATTTCCTGAAACTGAATGTCACAAAGACCAAAGAGTTGTGCTGAAGCCTGTGGGCAGATCATATCTCTTCCAGCCACTCAGCATCCAGAGCTAGCACATAGAGCAGATGGAGTCCTTTAGACACCTTGGGACAGAAACTGACAGCTGTCCTTTAAAGAGCACATCTCCATTAAAAAAAATTTTAATAAAAAATTAAAATAAATAAAAAAGCAATGTCATCACCTGCTGAGGAAATTGCAATCCTTTAATTTCAAGGATGTTTTAACACTGGTTTATAAAACACTCATTGAGTCTAGGAATATTATCAGCATGGTATCGGTATCTGCCAATATTAGCGATAAAGTGAAATATCGGACATCGGCCATTCCATCAAAATAACTCACCGATATAAAAGGCACAGTTTTTTTAATATGTGTTATATATTTATAGTGTTACATCATTTTCAGCCCCCTTTTTGGCATCTGCATTTGGTAGCAGGCCAAATTGACAAAGAACATGCAGAATAATGTAATATTTTAATTCCACAACAGAGAAAGCTATGCCGTCTCTGTAAGTAGGTCTAGAAAAAATAATATCATCGGTTATCAGCCAAATAACTTTTAACATATCGGCATATCGAATATCGTCCAAAAATCTAATATCGTGCATCCCTAATTGAATCTGTTATTACTTTCAACATTTTATCCTGGCAAAACCAAACAGTTTTGGATCACAAACCAGGCCAGCAAAAATAACCATTTCACCTCAAACCTCCCTCTGAACTGCACAACCGCTCTGCGCTCAGGAAGGTTTAAAGTCCTGAAAGCAATCTACAAAAAGTCATTTATTTTGTTTGCAATATCCACATTGAACACTTTAAAGTAAAAACTGTACATTTACACACTCAACACTTGCGTTTAACAGCCTTTTATGTGTTTTTATGTTTCCTACGTACCCACAGAAGTCTTATTGTACACTATTCTAAGTGCAAGGGCCATGCCAAAGAAAATTTTCTGTCACCATTTGGGACAAGGTTTTTCTATTCTACTGATGTATACATAGCTCATTATTTGTTCTTAATTTTGATACCAGACCACATTTCTTAAAAAATAAATAAAATGTTTATATGTTCAAATGCAGGAGACGGTTGAGAAGATGAAGATCAGCACAAAAGAGGTCTAAGTAAGGACACTACAAAAGAAGAGGATGGTGCCCTTCTTCTTCTTTCATACTTGATTTGCTTTGAGTTTTATTAAACTGACTTTAATTTTTTTTATCTGCTATATTACTTATTATCCATTTTTACCATGTTTAAGTGTTTGCCGTGTTTGATTCAAAGGCAATCAGAATGTAACTGCCTTGTGTTCAGTACTGTTATGTTTGTTGCATTACTGTGTCCCTGCTCAAACTGAGGGCTAGGTTTTACTGCAGTTTTTATATAGTTTTTTTTAAGTTACTATAAAAGAAACAAAGTTGTCACTGTTTTAGAAAAAAGGTCAGGGGATTTAGAAGGTTTTAAAGTTAGGAGCCTTGGAAAAATCCACTGGTTAAAATGGTGCAACGTGTTTCTCCATCTAAAAAAAGTGAAATAAGAAGGTGCTTTTATTTTGTTGCCATTTATATCTTCCACTGTAGGCCACTACTACAGCCATTGCACTTCTCTTCCTTCCCTTTCCTTTGCTCTAGTTTATCACAACGCTGATTATTTCTTTGTATTTTACTGCTTAAATAATTATTTTACTGCAAAACAAAGTGTGTTTCTAATAATGTATTGAGTTGGAACTCGTCTCGTTACCATGTTATGCTTTGACAAGTTTCTCTGGTGATTAAAAAAAAATACTTTTGTCTTTATTTTCTGAGACAAAATCGGCTCTGAGTGCACCTTAGTGAGACGTGATCTGAGTATAACATGGTGAAAATTGAAACCAAAGTCTTAATGAAGCGTTTGAATGATGTTAAAAAGAAAAGTTCATCCAGGTAAAACATTACTCTGGACCCAGCAACAACACGATACCTGTGCTTTCGAAATCTCTAACAGAAGGACTAGCCTCACAGTCAGCTGAAGTAGCATAGATGCATCACTAACTGGTGCAAATAAAAAGTATGTTTGTGCTTTTATTGTGAGTCTGGAAATAGTTTAGTCTTTTTTTTAACGTGTTGGTTTGTTTTTAAATTTGGGATGCATGGTGATAAAATCAGTGCCTTAGACCTACAAAAAGAATCACCTTCTACTGTTGCCTCCTCATCGGTTGTTGCAAGAATGAGTGCTTTGCTGAAGTTCATCAGAAAACTATAGTACTTTATAAATCTGTCCCTTAAACATTTGTGTGAATGTTGCTATAGATTTATCTGTGCCACTAAAAGTGCAGTTTGAATGTTTGCCAATAAAGTTCCCACAACATGATGGCCCATTTGTCATTTTGTATCAGAGTGGTCCATCCTGAACTATTTTTTTCCTGCCATTTTTTATTTTATTTTCAACAAATTAAAGTTTTTATGAAATTCTCCTTATCATATGTTTGTTGTGCCCACATATACACTCAAGGTTGCTCAAATTGGCAAATCTCTGACAACTGTTTTGTTCCCAGCCTGGGTTCAAAGAACTACTTGTTTGCTGTCTTTGCCCATAAATGTTAATACAGTAATAGTAGTAGTGTAGCAAAACAATGAGAGATTATATCTTCAAACATCTTAATAAATGCTCTCTCAGGCTTTTGTTGACTGGCAACAATTAAAAAGTCTTCTTGTGCACAGCCAGAAGATATGTTAAAAAAAAAAAAAACTACTGTGTACAAGGGTACATATACTGTATTGTTTGTTTTTTTTTTTTTTACAGTGAAATCCCCAGACATTTTTGCTGCTGTTTGCAGTTTTTACTATAACGTCAAAATAAGTCTAATCTGTTGTGGTGGAAAAATAGTTGCCAGCAGGCAAAGCTCTGGTGTTTTACTCCTGCTTGTTTTGTCAGATTGTTTAAGAGATTGTTTCCTGTATGTGCCAATATTCAGTCTCAAGAACTGGCGTAAAACAAGAGATGAAGAGCCGATTAATCTGAGTGTTCCCCAAAAGATCAATTCCAACATGCCTCGACATCGCACTCAATCTGATACATCGATATCTCTTCTAATGAGACCTGGAGTGTTTGTTCCAGCAGCCCTTTAATAAAAGAACCAGATCCCAGGTACAAGCAGCTGAAGTCAGCTTCCTTCATAGGGTGGCTGGTCTCAGTCATGTTGAGGAAGCTTGGAGTAGAGCTGCTGCTCCTCCACAGGAGTCAGCTGTTTGTTCAGGCATCTGATCAGGATGCCTACTGGGTGCCTCACTTTGTCGATTTACAAGCCATGTCCAGTTGGAGGAGATCCCAGAGCATATAGGGATCCTCTGGTTTGGCAACACTTTGGAATCCCCCAGGATAAGCTGGAGATACAGAGGTGTCTCAGTTCCCCCCCTATAACTCATCATGAGTAATCAGCTAAAAATAAATACTGTAGATGGATTTTGTCATATTGTATATGAGAAAATTTCCTTTTTTTCAGTTTTACATTGACAACAGTCATTATTAAAACACTAAAGCGTTGGCATTCCATACACAGGGTAATGAGTATTTCTCCATCTTGAGCTGGTTCAGGATAGCCTTTTTCAAACGTTTTACTGAACAGCTATTATAAATTAATTTATAGTCTTTTCAACAGTATTTCAACTTTTCACCTCTGGAAACAGGCACTGTGTACTGTATTACACTTTTCTTGAATTGTTTTTGCTGTCTACCTTCTTGTCTCCTTGCGTAATGGCACAATGGCTCACTTCCCAATTTTTTTCTGAAAAACTGCTAAAACATTAACTCTTGTTTATACATTTTGCTGGCAGTCACAGCTCCAGTGACATCACAAAGTAGTACAAATCTGATTCTGACCCAGCAGAGTGAACCTATACTTGTATACTTAATTCTGTGTACATGAAGTCCACATGACATTACTGGTTGTAACTGTACAGTAGTATGTTGTTACATAATGACTCAAGGACTTGGTGTTGCGCCAAAGTAGTTATAAATAAAACAACACACAATAAACTGACAAAATTCACACAATAAATTAAAATGTGTAACTGTTCTGTAGTTTTACTTTTTTAAACTCAATTTAGCATATCATTTAGCATAAATCAGTGTATATCTTAGATCCTTACATACTGTTTCTTTTTATACTTTATATTTTTTGCTATGATGTAACTGGGACCTTGAGTACACAAGTTCATTCCACCTCATGTATCATATGTGATGCGAATTACAATAAAGAAACTTGAATGTGTCATTTAGATAGATTGCTGTGTGCGCAATCCCGAGACATAAATTATTCTATACTTACCTTGGCGCAACACCAGCACAGTTTTATTGTTGCAAAACTTTAAAAAATAATAATAATCATCACTGTGACAGCTTTAAATCTTTTTAAACTAAGCAGTTGTTTTAGATTGGGAACGTGTCAGTTATGCTTGTGTAATATGACGTTAGATAAGAACCAATCAACGCATAGGTAGGCGGGGTTTGTACAAAATCAGCCAATCAGAACACAAGGAAGCAAATCTCGCCCCATCAAAGAATGGCTGCGGTGTGGGAGGGTTTCATCATCGTAGCATTGTGAGTGGTTAAATATATCTAAGCTAGCAAAGAGTGCCGAGAACTACTATGTTTCGGCTAGTATACTGTACTCTATGATTCAGATACACGCCTCCTGGAGCTAACGCGATTTACGAGGACGGGGAAACTTCTGAAGTCTCGAACAGACGTGATATTTACTCAAAAATAGCCAAAATGGAGAGTCACGAAGGAGCAGCGTCTGGAAGAGACTGCGTGCTTGATTTTTCCCGTCTTAGTTTGAACACTTTTAACGGTGACAGTGTCGGCGACCAGAGGAAAAAGGACACCACACAACTCTACCTGAACTACAACAGACTAACCTCTCTTCCCTCGTCGGTCAGCCTTTTCTGCAACCTAGAGTTTTTGGACATCAGCAACAATGGACTGACGACCATCTGTGAGGGCATTACGAGGCTCGCCAAGCTTAAAACACTTTTAGCTAAAAACAACCGCCTGAACGAGTTTTCTCTGCCCAAGAAGTTCGGCTCTTTGCAGCTGGAGGTGTTGAACTTTAGCGGGAATCGGTTTGAGGAGATCCCACTGCAGTGCACTAAACTGGTTCGTCTACAGTCGCTTTCAGTCGGTGGAAACAGATTAAAAAGTATTCCTTCAGAGATAGAAAATTTACCCTGGTAAGTAACGCGACACAGTACTTTACTTTACTTTAACAACAAAAACTAGCTTTTATGGAAAGCACAAGACAGTACAGTATATAAAAACTTCTATTGATTATTTAACTCTGCTAGAACATTACACAACTGAATGAATGATTTAGAGAGTAGATATTTGAACATATCAGTCGATATGTTGTTACTATATCGATGAATCTGTTCAATATTCAACACTCTTGTCTGTTTACTCTGAGATTTGATTAATTTAACTGTAGAAATCAGGACCCTCTCTTGGTTGCTATGGCAACCAGTTCCCGACAATGTAGCCCTGATGGTAAACAAAAACAAAAAACATGCCGATATAATGGCAACACATTTTAATTTAAGACGGTTGAAAAAAAAAAAAAAAAAAACATGAATTAAAAAATGTATCACTAAATAAGAGGAGGAAAAAGAAACAACCTAGGGAATATCTGTACATCTACAGAATAGTATCTGTATCACTTTGTCACAAGCCAAAAGTTTGTTGGAGGTAAAGCAAACTAAACCTCATTTGCTGCCTCATTTGTTACATAAAATAGCTGCGACCAAATGTGTTTTATAACAGTAGGATGGGGTTAAAAAATAATCTCAGATCAAGCCAGTACTGTAGTATTTTACAGAATGTCAGAAGTAAAGTCCTTTAAACTTTAGTAAAGATCAAAAATTAGGAAAAAATATTGATTGACCAATACCAAGAGTCATTATGTAAAACTATGTGCAGGAATGACCTCTTGACTGTACCTGTCCTTAGCTCAGGAAAGCTGAATAAGCAAACAAAGGCTGTATTAATGTACTCCTCTGTATCTATGTAGTAAAATAAAATATATTGTTTAAACTCTTTTTTTTTTTTTTTTTTACGTTGCTTTGGCCTTCATCTATCGTTCAAGATCAAAACAGATTGTGAGTCTCATTCCAAGTGGATTAAAAAAAAAAAAAAAAAAAGCAGGTGAACAACACCCGCGGGGGCATGGTCACTCATTAGAAGTGATATTGATGTATCGGACTGAGTGCAATGTCGAGGCATGCTGTAATTGATCTTTAAGGGAACACTCAGAACAATCGGCTCCTCAGCTCTTGTTTTACATCAGCTATTGAAACAAAGTATTGGCAGATACAGGAAACAATCTCTTAAACAACCTGACAAAACAACCTTGATTAAAGAAAATCAAGAAGTTGCAAAAATAGCAACCATTACTGTATTTCTAGATTCACTGGCAGTAACAGCTAGTAAAATACAGTATAAGAATGTGAAAAGTAAGATGCAGTTTTCAAATTAAGTTAATGTGTAATGACAGTTATAAAGCCTTTAATACACATTCTTTAATGTGTATTCCTAGTACCTAGGTTTATTTTATGTGGTATTCTCACTTGTACCAATGTTCTCCTGTGTGATCACAGTTTTCACGAAGTAAAACAATCATTTCGGTCCTGTGTGGATATATTGACTTTGTCTCTGAACTTTCTGTCCTGAATAGATGCTTGGTTACTGTTATCTATCCAGTAACTACTTTCTGTACGTGGC
Source organism: Simpsonichthys santanae (assembly GCA_031762415.1). Taxonomy (NCBI): domain Eukaryota; kingdom Metazoa; phylum Chordata; class Actinopteri; order Cyprinodontiformes; family Rivulidae; genus Simpsonichthys; species Simpsonichthys santanae. Next base: position 21,554,314 of record JARVLU010000255.1, read on the forward strand.
AAAAGTACAGAAACCAATTTATTGTTTTCTTCTTCTGAGACGTGAACTTGCCAAAGTCAGGTTTTATTGGTGCTCTGTAAAAGTGCTTTAAGCACACCACCTTTTTAAGTTGTCCTATTTATTTAAACTGAGAACATGACAGGTAAACATTACCCAGTAAACCTGCTATACCTGGTAATGTTCCCTGATAAACTAACCTAAATAAACTAGGCTTGTACTCTTTGAGCAACTGTTCTGGCATCATTGCAGAGCAAAGCAAACCTTATACGGTGCCATATAAAGCTGCATTCATCATTAAGGGAAAGTATAATAATCATATGCAAAAGTACAAGTTTAACGGTTTGTATTTAGGAGCAGTCTGTGTCTTCTGTGAACATGGAAGATGCTGATATTAAATGCTAGATTTTTATATTCTTGTCCTGTGTCGAATTTAGTATCAAGTCACTGACCCAAAGCCAGATTGAAGGTCAAACCACCAGACTATTTTATCAAAGATACAGAGTAAAGAGGGCAAATTAAACTCTAATGATATATTAATCCGTATTAGATACTTTGGTTTGTATAATAAAGCTTTCACTGTAGTGCTGTTCTTTACTAATATATCTTGTAATGCTCAGAAATATGGACATGCAAACACATAGAATGTATAAAACAAATACTGTACAGATCTATTTTTGCAATAGACTTCTGTAAGGTCAACAGCAGTCAGTCAAGCTGTTCTTGGTGAACTTGGCAGCTTCTCCCTCAGTACATGTTGCATGAAGAGGTGTGTACTCTACTGGCTAAACTTACTCAAATGGATTTTTATAGACAAGTGTTAAAACATGATCTTAGAATTAGACACTGTTGGCCACAAGACTTTGGTTGGTCGTGTTAAAATTCCACTACATTCACTCAGTTTTGGTAATGTCTGGAAGGGTAAACCTGTTGGCAATTATAATGCTTTATTTGCTGAACATTCAAAATAAGAAATCTGTATTACTACTAAGATGGTCGGCACATACTGTAGTTTAGCCACAGAAAGTAACAAATGGTTTCATTTACCTAGGGATGAGCGGTTGTGTTATTTTGTAAACATGTTTTAGGAATTGAAGCTGTTGAAAATGAGAAAAACTTATTTTTTGATCGTGACCTATATTGTAAAATATAGCAACACATTTTGCATGAAATATTGGATGTTAGTTTAATGTCTGGCATAGAAAACAGTTGGTTACATGGAGCATTCAACTATGAGGCTTTTAAAGCTACAAAACGCTTTTTCTCTATAAGTATAAATGGTATGCACAACTTATAGTATATGTAAAGCTGAGACAGGGTATACTATGTTAAATACTTGTACTTTTTGTGCCCTGACAATAAATTATTTGGTTATTTTGCTGCAGAACTGTGGGTCAGAAGGCCTCATATTCCTGAATAAACTACTTTTGACTTTGACTATAGGTTAATATGTATTAGAAATAGAGTACATATCTGAAAATCTTGAACAGATTACAGTCTTTTTGTACTACAGTAAAAGTCATTATAATTGTAGAAGAATGAAAAGACAAACCTTGATAAGGAGCAAAACTGTTATTCTTTTTAAGTGGGTGTGGGGTTTTGGAGAATACAAACCGGATTCCAAAAAAGTTGGGACACTAAACAAATTGTGAATAAAAACTGAATGCAATGATGGAGGTGCCAACATCTCATATTTTATTCAGAATAGAACACAAAGCGCAGATCAAAAGTTTAAACTGAGAGAATTTATCATTTTAAGGGAAAATATGTTGTTTCAAAATTTCATGGCGTCAACAAATCTAAAAAAAGTTGGGACAAGTCCATTTTTGGACTTGTCCCCCAAAAGTCCATTTTGGGGATGTCACACAAGTCTGTGTGACATCCCCCCTTCTTCTTAAACACTCAACAGACGTCTGGGGACAGAGGAGACCAGTTTCTCAAGTTTAGAAATAGGAATGCTCTCCCATTCTTGTCTAATACAGGCCTCTAACTGTTCAATTGTCTTGGACCTTCTTTGTCGCACCTTCCTCTTTATGATGCACCAAATGTTCTCTATAGGTGAAAGA
>JARVLU010000255.1:21582941-21594678 GCA_031762415.1 Simpsonichthys santanae
TAGATAGATAGATAGATAGATAGATAGATAGATAGATAGATAGATAGATAGATAGATAGATAGATAGATAGATAATTTATTAATCCCATGAATGAAATTCAAGGCATCCAGTAGCATGTTCTAAATACTGTGTACAGATAAAAAATATATAAGCATAAAATAATGGCCAAATTTCTTTTTATTATTTGATTTTAGGTGATTTCCCTAACATGTTTTGAGCCATACCTCTTCAAACCTTAAAACTTTTGCTTTCCAAAGGTTATTTTATTTACCTTAAATAGAAAGCATTGTAAATTGTTTTGTTATGGTACATTAAACAGTTATGAAACAGTTGGGTTCAGTCATAAGTTTTACAGACACTAGACATACAGCAGAAAAACGTGGCCACCTGGAATTAGTTTATCCCTAACATTTTCTACTAAGCACTTATTTCATATTCAACTGATAAAAACAAAACAAAAACAATATGCTTCAGCTTCACTTCAGCTTAATTAATACACAAATGTATTTTTTTTTTACATAACGTAACCTTTGAAATAATTTAATAAACGAGCAACAATACATTATGGAGTGTAAAGTTTATGTAAACATTCAGAAGAATTTCTAAAGTTTACAGTTAAAATAAAGATTTTAGTTTTAAATGACAAATAAGTGAAATGATTTGAAGAAAAGGCTATTTGAGCATAGGAAAAAAATTAAAACCATATTTTATCACTACTGAATTTATGAAATGTGCCTTATTTAGGCAACATGATAAATGCAATGTGATTTATGTAGTATGTCTGAAAATTGTATCTATTTTTAATAATAATTAACTAATTGGGTTTTGACTGTGGATTGCTTTCATAAAATTAACACAATTTAACTTTTAGCATCAAAGGTATCTCTAATAACAAGACTCCTGCTTCAGGATGAACACATTTTGATTTCAGAGAGTCTTCTTGTTCTGTCTCAGATCATTCGGGACATCCAGCTGATTGGTTTGGTGCTGCTGCTCATCCTTGTGGACATCCTGGTCCTCACAGCCTGGAACCTCTCAGACCCCAGTGGATGTTCTCGATCTGTTGGAGCTGTTGTCAAGGTAAAGAATTGAACAAGACATTTTCAGTCTTCAATTACATAAAACTCATCACTCAACCAGCTTTTTATTTTACTGCTTTTTGCTGTTAAATATAGCCATTGGCATGAGACTGTAATAAAGGCTTATTTTATGACAGAAAAATGACAAGATAATATATTTAAACTAAAAATATGAAGTGATTTTTTTGCAATAAAATAAATCTAATGTCAATTCTTGAGTAATATTTTGGTTTCCATTGATATAGGTGGTGGAGAGAGAAGTTTCCTACTCTCTGTCTCAGCTGGACTCTTGTTCCTCTGAACACTCGAGTATTTGGCTCATCATGATTGCTGCACAGAAAGTAAGTAACTGCTCAGTTTATGTAAATTACAGCCATAGCCTTTAAATTATTTGCTGCCATAATGACATTTTATTTATTCACGTTAAATATCTAAGTTTTCTGGTATTACAAACATACTTTATTGCAGCATCATAAACTAAGCTTAGAGTGTGTTGCATCAAAGACAAATACAATTCTTCAATTTTCATTAGGTTGTGCTTTTAAAGATGCATCAAATGAATTAGAAACCAGCAGTCAAAATCTAGCTTTTCCTATTTTAAACCTTATTTAGGTTTATGTCTTTTGATAAAAAGAAAGTTAAATAAAGTACACTTTTGAAATGTGTTTCTATTAATCTGCAAGAGAAAATCTTACAAAAGCTAAAAAATAAAAAATAAAAATTCTAAATACAGTAAATAAAAAATCCTTTTGTTGCTTTTGTATAATCACAATGGTTTACATCATTATTTTAATAGCCAATTATGCAATATAGTTTATAATAACCAACAATAACAAAATGAATCTTAACACGTGAGTTTCACTGTTGTTTGTCCTTTTCTCACATTTTTCCACACCTTTTCATCCAGGGTTGTCTTCTCCTCTACGGCACTTATCTGGCTGGACTGACCAGCAACGTCAGCCATCCTCCAGTTAACCAGTCTCCCACCATCATTACAGCCGTCACCCTAGCAACCTTCTCCTCCGCTGTGGCCATCCCTGTGTCCATCTTCCTGCAAGCCTGGCCCAACTTGGTCTACAGCACCGTAGCTGGAGCCATCTTCATTTGCACATTAGCCACCAACTGCATGCTGTTTGTGCCGCAGGTTGGAAACAAACAACAACAACAAACACAAAGCATTTTTATCAAAATAATGTTTCACAATGTGTGATTAATGTAGAAAGCATGGCATGGCATATGTGTAGGACTGAGGGTTGCAACTCTAAATGTAGGGACAATGACAGGCAAAGGTAGAGATCTGGCTGACATGATGCAGAGAAGGAAGGTAGTTGTTTTCTGTGTCCAAGAGAACTAGTGGAAAGGGCTTTGAGGCTCACAGCATTGGAGCAGGGTTCAAACTGGTTTACTTTGGAGTGGACAGAAAGAGAAATGGAGTAGGAGTGGTCCTGAGAAACAGTTTGCAAGAAATGAAGTAGAGTTGATATAGTGATGTGTCTGAAGGTAGGCATAGAAGGTCTGATGTTGAATGCTGTCAGTTGTTATGCTGCTCAGGTTGGATGTGATGTGGAGGAGAAAGATACATTTCGGAAGGATCAGGATGAAGTGATAGAAAGTATTCAAAGGGAGGAGAGAGTGATGAACGGAGCAAACCTGAATGGACATGTTGGTGAAGGAACTGAGGGGAAGAGGAGGTGATGAGCAGGTTTGATGTCAAGAGAAAAAAAAAACCCAGAAAGGCCATATGTGGGTGGATTTTGATTAGAGGGTGGAAATGGCTGTAGTCAACACCTGCTTCCAAAAGAGAGAGAGAAACATAGTATGGATCTATGAGAGTGGAGGGAGGAGTGCACAGACTACATTCTGTGGGGAGATTTGGAACTGTATGTTTGTGGCAGGGGAGAGCGTGACCAGACAGCAGTGGATGGTCATGACTGTTGTTGTGAAGAAGAGAAAAAGAAGAGTAAAATTAGAAATGGAGACTAGGAGGAAGGAAGAATGTTGTGAGGAGTTCAGAGAGGAAAGCTCTCAGAGGTAAGAATGAGTTTACAGATGACTGGGCTACTACAGCAACAGCAATTAGAGAGACAGGTAGGAAGGTACTTGGTGTGTCATCTGAACAGAGAATGGATGATAAGGAAACCTGGTGGTGGAATAGTGATGTGCAGGACGTCATTCACAGAGAAAGGTTAGCCAAGAAGAAATATGACAGTGAGAGGACTGACAGGAAGAGACGGGATGTAGAGGAAAGATGGTGGTGGCAAAGCCAAAGCAGAAGGCATATGATGGATTTTTTTTTAATCACTTCAAGTGGATAATCAGGATTGTTTTTCCATCCTTTAACTGTCTCTGGCTTCTTTGTATTTGGGATGATAAACCTTTCAGTATTTAAACGGGACCACATTTTTGTTAGAGCTCTCGTCTGAAAATGAAACAACAAGCAGAAACTGTATGAAGACAGACAGAAGGATTACTGTTGTTGTGTGAGCATACAAGTTTATTTTTCTTTTTGCTGGGGGAGTAAAATGAATAAACGTTAAAGGTGGCCGCGGCGCTAACAGCTTCAGTTCTGGTGCGTGTCAGCAAAGCATGACTCACACGGAAGCCCTCCAGGAATCATTTTGTCATAAACCGCTGCAAACAGCTTTATGACTCAAGAGTCTTTCAAGGGTTTATCTTAACAAAAAGGAATGCATCTCCTGGAAAAGGAAAGGAAATATTGAAGTAATGAATGAGTTGTGTGCCCCAATTCAACTTTCTCTAAATGTTAGCTCAAAAAATTCTATAAGCATTTACAATCAGCATTTCATACAGCACATTGCCAAAAACCTGTGCAACACGCAGACGATCTATTCTTAACAACATCCAAATTGTCCTTGTGCAGCTGACCCAGTGGAGGCAGTTTGAAGAAGACCAGAACAACCAAAGTCAGATGGCCAAGTACTTCAGCAGCCCCAGTAAGAGCCAGGCGTCCGTGTACAGCCAGGATGAGATCTACTACCTGCTGGGAGAGAATAACTCCATGAAAAAACTCCTGAGTGAGGTAATCCATTGCAGTCACTGGTGACATCTGCACTTTATTGGTTTGGTTATATGTGGGAGATAGATCTTGTTTATCGACTTGTTGACAGAATTAAAGCTGCCTTCAACCATTGTGAGCGTGCTATGGCCACTGTGGATCACTGTGTTTAATGCTGGTGTTCTATAAGATGTCTTGCGTATGATGACAGAGTGAAGTGTTGATCTTCAAGTTATTTATAAAGCCCATATATAACTTGTGATAATACCAGTTGGTTTGTGGATGGTTGTCATCACTGTTTTGTTTCATGGGCAGTAAATGACCATTTTTAGGCAAAAAGATGGCACCAAAGAGTGATAATTGAACCTGTAGTAAAAACGAGCCAATAACATTCCCATGATTTGTGGATGAAACCTTTCGGGTAGATCAGCTGGGTGGATGGTCAACTCTCGTACTTTCCGCCGTACACATTGCACTGCTGTACAAGTAGCATCAGTCCAAATATGTCTAATAAAGTGGAAAAACTTAAGTTGCATCTATTATGCGTCACCGCTGACCACCTGGAAGCGTGGGCTGGTGGTGTGCCAAAAATTGATTGGCTGCGGGAGTCTGCATGGGAGGACTTGAACAAGAATGTAATAAGATTAACACTTACGGTACAAACAATTTGCTCAAAATTATAGCAAAGATGTGTCTCAGTCTAACTTTTTCTTAATAAATGCACTTTGACAGTCAAATCAGCTGCATTGCAAAAGCCGATTCGCGGTGGCAGGAGAGCGCGGAGGGAGGCCTTGCTGTGCGTTTCTTCAAAATTTAACAAGATAACCACCTAAAAACAATAAATTTTTTGATCAACATTATAGTAAAGGTGTGTCTCAGTTGAACTGTTCCTTAATAAATGCACTTTACTGGTTATATCAGCTGCATTTCACCTGGGTAGCGCAGCAAAATGCAGCTGATATGATGTTTTCTCCGGGAGTTCAGGAGTGAGATGAAGGTGGCTTTTTATGGCAAGCCAAGTGTCTCATTAATAGCCACTTTTACCTATTGATGAGACACTTGGTTTGCCATACTACTCGAGGGTCCTCTAGTGACTGAAAATGGTGTGTACAATATTGTCCATGTCAGAATGAATGAAACCATCAGATATAAGCAAAAAATTGGGTTATTAGTATAAATATGGGGTGGGGGGGCGGTGGGGGGGGGGAACATAAATTAGTCACTTCAGTGTATAAGTCGCAGGGCATGCTAATTCCTGCAAAAGGTGTGACCTATACAACAAAAAGTACAGTAATTATGTTGATTCTGCCCTTTGTAAAATAAAATGTATTGTTCACACCAGAGAATACTAAACTTGTTAGAAGGGAAGCAAATCTGTGGTGTTGTTATCAAAGATAGATTTTAAAAATAGACACAAGGCTGGAATCCATAAGTTGAAGCCACATACTGTAGGATGCAGGCACCCCTCACCCCCACCCCCACCCCCCACCACTGTAAGCTGGCTGCACAGTTTTTAAGTCCTTCCATGTAACTAAATGGAACATTTTTCTGACTAAAAAACAATATTGTACAGCTTTTTTTTTAATTTTATTTATTTTTTAGTTGTTGGTTAATAACGACTTGCGTAGTTCTTATTTTGCTGCTGTATGTTCAAATGTGTGTGTTTTTTAAAATACATTTAGTTTCAGTTAGTTATTTATGGAAAACAATGCAAACCTTTACATTTTGGCTCCAATTTTGAACAAAGGAAGTTAATGGAGTTGCTTACATTTATTAATTATTGTTGATGGCTGTTACACATAACATTACACACGTTTGTTTTCCTCCACTGGGGGGTGCTTTTTTCAACACAACACCTGCAGACCCCCCAAAAAGTTGTTTAAGTTATTATGGTAACTCGTATAAGAACAGTATGCTTATATTTACATGTTTACCACCAAAAAAGTGGAAGAACTAAAGGTCGCAGAGCCGTATATATTTTATTCTTTAAATAGAAACTGTTACGGATAACATTTTGGTTAAAACTACAATATTGATGAGTCTTCAGTAAAATGTAAAACTGGTAAAAATGTGTACAGATCCACACAAGGCTAAATAAATAAATAAATTAAAAATTTAAAAGCTCACAAGTAATCATTGTATTTTAGTCTTTGTAATTTCATCACAGTAGTTTTTAACATGTAAACACTGTGTATAGAACTAATAAGTAAAAAAAATATACAGTATACTGTATATATAAACAGCTTACAGATCTAACAAAGTACTATTTTTCTGATTTACCTACTAAATTTGTTTTGTTTGAATGTTTTCTCATTTTAACACGAGTTACCTATCAAACAATAAAAAAGTATAAAATATTTGCAAATGTCGTGGTACTTTGTTCCATTTTGCAGCTGTACACAAAACTCAGTATCAAATTAAGCATCTTGCTTAAATCTTTGATCAAATAGACACTAAGCATCCAATAAAAAGATGTGAGATAAGTATAGCTTTAGCAGTTCATCCATCCATCACCTTTTACTATTTCAGCTAAACTTTACACAGACTGGTTTTCTCCTGCTCCACATATAAATATATTATAATGTATAAAACAAAAATAAACTGTAATATCTGGCATTTTGTGTGTTTTTGTTTGTTTACACTGTTTTCCCCTTCCTTTTCCAGAAGAATGCTGTGATTGACAGTCTTCAGGAGCAGGTGAACAACGCCAAGGGCAAACTCCTGAGACTCATGACAGCGAGCCAGGAGGACCAGGACATGGATTCCTCACCCACTCTGCTCAACTCCTCTTCCACCAAGACCACTGAACTTCAGTCTGAAAGCCCCTCTTCTTCCTATTCATCTCAGAGAGAAGCTAAATCCAGACTTACGGCCCATCTTCTGTCGCATAATCTCACTCTTCCTCCTGTTTTATCAGCTATGGTTCCATCATCCTCTAATTCCTCCCCTTCTCAGAACCCAACCATCCCTATTCCTGATTCAGCCATGGTTGTAGAGGATGTTCTCATGAATGAAACCAGGAGAGATGTCTCAGTTTCTGGCCGTGCAGACAGAGGCCCAGCTCCGTCCAGAGAGGACGGGGATCTCAAGCGTCCAGTGTCTCTCACATTTCCTGGTAGGACAGCAGAGGAGACGGTTCACTTTGTCACATCTCTCCAAAACCGTAGACGACTGAACTCGGACCAAATGGGAACATGTCTTAAAAACAGTGACCTAACTTTGCAGGTGGGACCAAATGCCAAATTGGCTGGTTTTGTCAGCAGCGAACAGCTGCAGGAGATCCTCCAGGAGCTGAGCAGTCTCTCCGAGACCGCCCTACGATCTCCGAGCCAGGCACCATCACAGCCAAAAGTGACCCCTCTGTCACCCCGCTCCCCTCATCCCCCCATCCCCTTCGAATACCCCAGCATATCCCCCTACGCAATGAGAAAACGTCGGCCACCATTCAACTCCTCCAGAAGAGGTTTGCCCCCTTCCTGCTTCTCCACAGGCTCAGAGGTCCCAAACTGCAGAAAGACACATTACCAAACCCCAGGGAGCAGTACTGTGAATCAAACACCATCGCACTTTCACGATGCACATCACGAGGTAGAAGAAAATAAGGAAACAGAAGAAGATGAAGACAAACAGGAAGCAACTGAAACATGTCAAAGATGCATTTCCAGGTCTCAGAAATGCTCAGTGTGGCGTTGTGCTGGGCCTGAGGTGGAGGGGGGTGGTGACAAGCAGCGCACTCACCACATTCGGGACTCGAGTGGTTATTGGGACTCTGACTCCAGCAGCTCGACGGATTACTGCTACTATCACCGCCCTTATTGTGACTCGTGTTTGCGTCGGGGCTCACTGCTGTGCTCAGGCAGCTCTTCAGACTCATCCGACAGTGAATATGATGACTTCACAGACCTCTACCCCTCCTCACGTCCCGTTGTCTTTAAAGATGACATCAAACCCACTTTAGTATGATGAAATGTTTACTGGATTATAATGCTCAACTGTATTTTACATTTCTACCACTTGAATTGACATTTGGCCTGCAAAGGCAAAGATTCAGATCTTATGTTGCGCAATAGTTTAGACTGATGCAAGAATGTTTTTTTTTTTTTGTATGAAGAGTTGACTGATTTCCTTGAATCTTCCATCATGGGACTGAGTTTATATTATTATTATTATTATTATTATTATTATTATTATTATTATGGCTGTTGTAGCATAAAGATAAACAGTTTGTTTTTTTATATTGTCAACTTTAAGCAATTTTTCAAAACGGGTATAGGCAACAAACTCACAGCTGGTGCGTTCTACATTCTAATGTGCAAATGGTTTATTTATTTAACACTTATTTGTGCATGTCTTGGTAATTAATATTTACATTATGGGTGCTTCTGAGCCGATACGCCTGGTCAAAACCAGGACTATGACAGATTAATACTGTATTCCTAACACAAAGTGGATTAATAATGTGAGGTCAGAACTAAAAGCCAGTCAGCGTTATAGACAGAGACGGGCAGAGAAAAGGCCCAAAAAGGCTAACAAAATAATAAATGTGATGGGTAAGTACCAGGTATGTATGTACAGGGTACGTACCAGGTGTGTACCAGGTATATACTCTTATACCTGGTAAGTTTTAGGCTGTATAATGTATGACTACTGGTTTGTCCTGTTCTGAAGCATCAGGTTTTGCACTTTGACCCTTGTTTTATTGTTTTGCTGACAGATGTTGTGGCAGAGACTGATATATGAAAAACATCAACTCAACAGGAAAATATTTCCTATTAATTTCCTCATAATCATCTTTTCAATCAGAAGTAATCCCCTGCCAACCACTAAAAGAACATGTTAAAGGAACATTCATAAAGGGCTTTGTTTTCAAACCTGATGGCTCACTAATCTTTTATATACTGATTAGGTAAAAAAACTTTGTATTATCCTACAGACAGAAATTATTCTTATGTGGATTGAAGGGCCCTTTCTATTAAAAGTCATGTTACATTCTCATCCTTAAATGTAAATTCAGCTCATAAAGCTGATAAAAGAACTGCAGACAAAAGTTTGCCTGAGGCTTTTTTTCCAGTCTGTGATCCAGCTGTAAATATAAACTCTGTGAGAAAAACATATTTCTTGTGATGTTTGTGGATTACTGTTCTGTAAGTTTGGCATTTCTGCTGTCACTTTTTTTAAACCACACGTGAAGCTTGAATCTAAGCGGAAAAGATGTATAAATGTTGACAAAACACACAGTGGCTCCTCCTTTATACTCAATTTTCTTATGTATTTGTTTATTAATGGAACAGTTTTTATGTAAATCATAATCTGTATTAGCTTAGATTTTGAAGTTGTTACCAGGATGATGAACATGAGAAGTTTTACTGATCAAATGAAACAAGTGCAATAGTTCATTGTTTTATACATGTTGCCATCTACTGGCTGTAAGGAAGAGCCAAACTACAGGAAGTAGTTTGTTTTATTTTACATTTAACATGAAGTATAAGGCATTATGTGCTAAAAGTCCAAAAATTGAATTTGTTATCTTTGTGTGATTTTTAAACAAACCAATTTGATGGCAAAATTCACAAAATTAGAATTTATACTCGATCTTGTTTGCTGTAACTTCACTTATTACAAGAACAATTTTGAAGAGAGATTATTTCATAATTGCAATTTTTCTGCAACACAAATAATCCCCTTGTTATTATTTCATTCACCTTTTTCCTCATCAGTCTGTGTGATTTTCCTTTTATGCTTTCAGGAATATGTATTTTTGTTGCGGGAGATGTGTCTGTGAAAAAAAAAAAAACATTATTTCTACCCTTCTGGCTGTTTTAAAACGTAATTGAGCTCTATTCTGCATGTGAACCATTGAAGGACACCCTCAGAGAAATTCCTTTAATGTGTAGCACAACAAAATATAAATATCATCACTACCATCACTGTGAGGAAGGGAAGACTTTGTGTTACGGTAAGTGACTTACCTCCTGCATGAGATGAGTAACACAGAGGCACTCAGCAATAAAAAAGTGCTTTCAATAACTTATTGACAGTGTTTATTTTTTATAATCAGCATAATAGTAAACAGTACATTCTTTTCATTTTTAAGTTTTTATGCTTCAAGACATAAATAAAATATGTAACACTTGCAGGTCCTGAAAGTTGGTAAATACAAACCCTAAAAGTTTCATCTCCATACAGGCCTCACCTTGAAGACTGAACAAAATCAAGTTGTTTGGCACCTTTAGAAAAAAAAAAACTTTTAAGCACAGTTATGGGGGTGTGAAAACTTTGGTTTGGTTTGCAGCCACAGAAGCAGCATGGGAACTTTGCAGCCGCTGAGTCAAATATGAACTTAAGAGTCAAATGAGAGGCCATCTGACCAAGAGCTACAGCTTGGCTCAGGCTGGGTCCTGATGCTGAAAGGACAGCGAAATCAAGCACATTACCAAATCCATAACAAAATGGCTAAATAAAATAAAATAAGAGAGAGAGCATAGTCAAAGTGCTCCAACGACACAAAGTCCAGATCTACATTCAGTTGAGATATGACAAATTCTAGAAGACCAGCACATACTTTTTTTAAATTAAAGTTTATTCATTTTACATTCAATATAACAATAACATTAAAATATTCATCATAAATAAGTTATCCATTATGTTATCCATAATAACATTGTTGCAATCGTTGGGTATGTGGATGGGAGAGGGAGTACAGGGCCCTGGTTGAGGACTTTGGTGCAAATACAACCGTCTACAGCTGAACATCTGTAAAACAAAGAAAGTGGTAATGGACGCAGAAGGTCTGTGCCTACCCTGAAGCCAGTCTCTGTTGGGGGGGTCGATGTGGAGGTGGTCAGTACCTACAAAATATCTGGGCATACAACTGGATGACAGGCTGGACTGGTCAGTGAATATGGACTCCCTCTACAGGAAGGGTCAGAGCAGGCTCCACATCCTGAGGAGGCTTGGATCCTTCAGTATCTGCAGGAAACTACTGCTGATGTTCTACAAATCTGTGGTAGCTAATGTTCTCTTCTGTGCTGCTGTGTGTTGAGGAGGCCACATTAAGAGGAGAGATGCAGGACTCGACAGGCTGGTGAGGACAGCTGTGTTGGGAACAGAGCTGGAGTGTCTTACACTGGTGGCAGAGAAAAGGGCCCTCATTATGATACAATCCATCATGAACAACGCTGACCATCCTCTTCATGATGCCATCATGAAGCAAAGGAGCTCCTTCAGTGGTAGACTGCTGTTCCAGTCCTGCTCTATGGACAGATTCAGGAAATCCTTTGTCCCTCAAGCCATCAGACTGTTCAACTCCTCCCCGTACAATAGAGCCTTGTAAATCTGTAGCACCCCGGCTGCTTATGCATGTAGATGTACTGTGTACCGGTATATGTATAAATATATCAGCCTATATGTGTATATTATATATACATTGTGATAGTACTCCCTAGCACCTTGTGCATGTGCATATTGTCTTTTTCCAAATTTCTGTATTCTGCTTCTTTTTGATTATTACATGTGTTTGTTTCCCCCTGTATAGTTAGACCATGATGCTTCAAATATCCCCTGGAATTATTAATCTATCCATCCATCCATCCATCCATCCATCCATCCATCCATCCATCATCTATCTATCTATCTATCTAT
>JARVLU010000255.1:21695195-21706054 GCA_031762415.1 Simpsonichthys santanae
ATAATTTCGTTTCATCACATGTACCACATGTGGTGCAAATGACAATAAAGATTCTCTGACTCTGACTCTGACTGATATCATTGGGCATGTGTCATTGATACATTAAACAGCAGTTAAACACTATTGTAACAAGCTATCGGTATGTAGCACTTTATTACATTCACTTATCCAGTAAATTATTGTATAATTCTGTACTTACTTGAACATGTTTTGCTTTGATACTGTTTTATAAATTATTTAACATGTTTTTAATACAAAGCCAACTGTTGTTCAAAGTGTATTGTTCATTTATTCAAATATAAGCATTAGATAAATATGGAAATATTCAATATGCTTAAAATTAAAATAAATTAATGATTACATTGTACTAACCAGTGTACTTTAGTGTACATACTACAAAAATGTAGAGTACACCACTGATTACAGTACAGATACTGGTGTTGTATCATTTTACATTAGCATGTTTGTATTGTAACATTGTTTAAACACAAAATTTTCCCCATTATAACATGATAAGTGTAACATCGTGATTATTGTAAGAACAATGAATCTGCTGGAATATTAAATTTCACACATTATAGCAGTTTTATTTTTGTTGAGGTTCAAGCAGGTCTAACTTGACTCATGTTGCAAAACAGGCCCAAACCATGACACCGTCACCACCACGTTTCACAAATGGAAACTCAATTTAATGCTGTAACTGAACATTTTTTTAGTACCGTATTTTTAAGGCGCACTGGTTTATAAGGCGCATTAAAGCATCAAAAGATTAAAGATCATCAGCATTAAAGATCTGAAGCTCTTGACCTTGACCTCTCCAAGTGGCTTTAAGAATTTGTTCAACTCCTGGAAAAAAACCAATGCAGACATGTTCTTGTTTTTAGTTTTCTACATTCGCCTTATATTCTAGCTGTTTTTGCTACTTTATTGCCATAAAATTTTAATTTGTAAAAAAAAAAAAAAAAAAAATCTGTATGCCTCTTTTATAATTGTCTATTGTTGTCGCTGTTGTCCACTGTTGTTAAAATCTTTGTTAAAATCAGGTCTCTCTTGTAAATGACTCCTCGAGGCTCAACGGGGTTAACCTGTCTAAATAAAGGTTGAATGAATGAAAAAAGCGAAACTAAAACATTTTGACAGATTTTTGAGCATTATGTAGGCTACCACATAAAATGGTTCGAGGTCAGTCAAGAATTAATATATAAGGCGCACTGGATTATAAGACTCACTGTTGATTTGTGAGAATATTAAAGGATCTTAAGTGCACCCTATAGTCGAAAAAATACTGTATTTTAACGACAAATATTTTAGCAGCTCATCAATCGTCAGTTCCTCTTCTCACGAGGATGAACTTCCCTCTTATTTTTAGTTTCATTTGTATAAAGTGTCACGAATCTTGTTCTTCAAGAATCTCTGGTTTTAGCACCCTTATTTTGATGCATCCATTTCCAACTTAATGTATACCAGTGAATCATTTAATTAGGCTATTCCTAATCTCTTTTTGTCTCATAATACATACTGGAATATATGAGGTGTAAAAATCCTGTTTTGACAGCAGTTTCTAAAATTGGTGCTTCTCTTTGTCAAACAAAAACCTCCTTACCTTTTCTGAATCAAAAATATCTTAATCCAAAACATTTGCCTATTTTAGCCCTTAAATTTATTTTTTTAGCAAACTTACTCATACATTTATTTCATCTCACTTAAGTGTGTACTGTATTTTCATACAGATTCAATAAAACGTTACCAGAAAACTAAAAACTCTATCACTTTACATCCGTTTACGCCTGCCACACAAGGTTTTCTGTGTTTTATAGACTTGTTTGAAGGGAGATGATCATGTGACTGACAAGAAAGGAAACCGGTGTCTTGACTTTTGAGACCTCATCCTGCGTGGGAGAAACGAGCAGATGTTTGGGTGGAAAGCTCTCTGGAGAGGAGGAGGAGGAAGAACAGGGAGGGATCAGTTTGTCACATTTTATATGTGTCTCTTTCTCAGAGGCTGCGCCGGACTGATGGTTTGTTTCGTTGAGGTCAAGGAGCTAAAGCAGACAGGAGGAGAAATCGTTTGAGCTGAGGAGATTAGATGACAGCACAGGAGCTTGGTTTTGATATGACGGAGTGACGAGACTTTACAGAAGAAAAGATGAAAAACACAATGTGGATTTGTTTCTTGATATTTTTGTTTGAATTATGGAGCACAAATGCAGGTTTGAATATAAAAAAAAAATTATTTGAATTCTTTCTAAATCCTATTATCTTTTTTTTAAGACTAGGATTTGTCTGATTGAATGTTTTAACTGCTAGAATGTTTATGCATTAACCGACAGGTTAATTTTCATCTTTTAAATATGTACAAACTGTTTGTCAGTGTGTTGTTAAACTTAAGTCTCATTTCTCGTCGCTGAGATTTCTTTTAATTATGACTCACAGTGAAAACCATCTCTGGAAAAAACAAACCAAGCAAAGAAGTGGGCCAAAAAGCACTTGAGAAAAAAACAAAAAAAAAAAAAAACCTGTTCCATAACAGATGTAGGAAAAGTTGCCCCGTATTTTCTGAATGAGCAAGCAGCTCACTTGTTGGGCAGACGTCTTGGTTTTTGGTTTGAACACAATGATGCAGCTTTTCTCCACCATGGGGTCTCTGAACTGTGGTTTGACGATTGAGTGTTTTGCACCACCTGACAGAAGTAAACAACAGTCAGACCTCATATTCACACATAGTAAACCGTGGGCCCTGAACTTTCCATCACATTTCTTTGAAGAGATTACTGTAAGGTCACAAACTTCTTCTACGAGGCAAATTTCAACCATAACCACTGAAGATTCGAGCAGTAATTCCTTCGTTTTAGTATCAGATTTACAGTGAGAATGCTCTTTTCTAATTAATCCTTTTTTTTTTTGTGAAAAGGTTGAACAAACAAAACATATTTATTCATCTGTGTGTCACGCATTTTTCTGTCTAATACCACTGATTTTAACATGCTTGTTTAACTAGCTACAGTACTGTAGTTATTAAATCTACTAACGGTTTCCACTGTTCCTTGATTGATTGATTGACTCACTAATGCAAAGACAACCCTCTAACTTACTAATCTTGACCTAACATTCACCTTCATCCCTCAGGACTTAATGAAAATTCCTCCATGAACACAAACTCAACTTCTCCACCTTTTAAAGTTGATGGTAAACTGATTTTCTCGCACTTCTCTTTAACTAATATGCACATATGTCTAATCCCAGGGTAGATATAAAAGAGAAAAAGAGGGGGAAAATGTTATTTATTCAGATAATCTTTTTGTGTGTATGTTTAAAAAAAACATTTTTAGTGTAATGAATATAGAGAGTGAATTAATAGTTACTTCATTAAAAAGAATGGAATTTTCATGTTTTAATGTTTTACTTTGGCATGCAGCATCTGTCACGTATAGAATTAATGTGTAACTGTTTTACCATTGGTGTTAGTGCAACCAATCAAAAGATATAAGATTAACTTGATATTTGGTATTACCGCATATCAGAATAAATATTACTATGACTATCTAATCATCATCATTCACTAAAATAAGTTTTCTTATCCTCAGTTAACAGAAAAGCAGCTTTCAAACTTGGGAGCAGCGCCAACCTGACATGCAGTGATAAGACGTGGAAAGAGACCCTCTACGTTATCTGGAATATATACTTGAAACACAAAACCTGTAAGATCTCCTTATGCAGAGAAGGGGAGAAGTTTGACAACTGCACAGATGGAAAGCTTGTACAAAACACTACCAGCAGTCAGTCGTACCTGCACATCCCAAACTTCTCATCCAAAGACGTTGGAACCTACCAGTGTGAGACGGCGTACAATGGAGGAAATGAAAATTATAAATTTGACGTGACTTTCATAGGTAGGGATTTATTACACGCTCACACAACAATTAATAACTTATTTATTAATTAAATGAATATCTGTAACTGCTCATCATTTAGGTTTAGGACTTCTGCATGTTATGAGTCACAGAGGAAAATTGACTTTACTGCACAGAAAGTCGTCGGACATAAGATTTTAACTATTTCATACTTAATATTGTGAATAATTAAATGATAATTAGATACTTATTGTTAACTGTTTTTTTAATTATCGTATTTAGCAGACTATAAGGTGCACTTAAAATCCTTGAATTTTCTCAAAAATCGACAGTGAGCCTTACAATCCAACGCACATTATGTATTAATTCTGGTTGTGCTTACTTTATTTCTTTTGACATTTATTTAAACAGATAAATCACATTGAGCCTCGGAGACTCATTTACAAGTGAGATCTGTTAAGACAGGCAAAAAATGTAGTGAAAATGAACACATGTAAGAAATTGGAGGCAAAAAAAATGCTATCAAACTCTTTCTTCTTGGCTGAGAAGAAAGACCTTGACAATGAAAAAAGTTACCCTGCACAGACAAGCACATAATGACTTCGACATTACGCGTGGGGGGTGGTGGGGATGGGACGCAAGGACAGTGAGCAGGCCAGAGACAACATACAGAGGCACTGCAGAGTTCAGGTAAAATCGCTCAGTTCAAATAGTTCCCTCTAGAGATATCTGTACACACTTGGGGGTGTCGAGGACGACCAAGGATAAATCCAAAGAATCCTGAAATGATGACATAATGTTTATTCAGCTGGGCCCCTCTGAAAAGTCCATGGAATTCCTCAGTTGGAGGGGAGGGAGGGCAGAGTTTCAGGTTTATGAATTTTCCAGGCGGATTGAGATAAGGTGGCCTGTCAAGGCCAGTTAGGGAGCCAAATTCAGATAAACACAATTGTTTTGGGGACAGGCAGAACTTTAATGACATCTACCTTGAGTCTGTGTCGGTCTGCTCGGTTCTGAAAGGTTCAAATTAAAAGGCCACACCAATGGACCGTTCCTGAGAATAATTCCCGAGATCTGATTCATCCTGCCTAAAGCATTTGAGTCTGGGAGCTCAAGGCACGAACCAAGCCATCATATAAGGCAAGCAGCCTGATCAAGTCCAAATTTCCTGCCGACGACTTCCATGTTTGTTGATAAACCAGGAACCAGCCTAATCCAAAAAGCAGAAACCAGTTATCATAAATCCAATTATGTATGCATCCTTGAAATTTACGAATGACAGCAGACAGACACATCATCAAGTCTACCAAGTCGATATATAAGTCGATGTCCAACTGGTGCGTGCCAACTGACCAAATCCAGATCCATAAATTATGATTCGGAAGATTTGTAGAAGAGAGGCTCTAAAGCAGACAGAGCAAAAGCAAGAGAGGGAGAAATATTGTGAATAATTAATACTTACTGTTAACAATATTTTTAATAGAAAATCTTATAAAGTAAAAAAAAATTGCATGACAATTTGTGTTGTTTTAAATTAGTTTTCAGGAGATGTGGTAGAACTTTTGATAAATCAAACTTAAACAACTACTTGTTTCTCCTGTGTTTTTATCTTTGTACCGGTAGTTTCTCCAAGTTTTTCTGCCAAGATAGAGCAGAGGAACCAGACGATGGTGGCAGTGTGCAGAGCTGAAAGAGGAAATCCTGCTGCCAACATCAGCTGGAGTTTTACAGGAAACTCAGAGCCCGAGACATCTCTGTCTGTCTCAGAGGGATTTGTTACAGTAGAGAGCGTTTTGAAGCTCCCTGAAGGCATGAATCCAGAAAACCTGAGCTGTATTATCCAGCACCCATCCTGGGATCAAGAGCGGACCGTTCAGGTTCGAAAAGTCCAAACAGGTCAGATTTCTGCACACTTGGACAGAGCTGAGTTAAAATAAATTAAATAATATTAGTATGAATTTAATTTGTTGTTTGGATTAGACCTGATAGATATTTGCTGTGGAAATTTTGATTTTTATTAGATAGATTTTGTTTAATGTGTGTGTGTGTGTGTGTGTGTGTGCGTGCGTGTGTGTGTGTGTGTGTGTGTGTGTGTTACTTTTTATTTTATTTTTTATTTTTTGCTATCTGGATTAATTAGGATCTTGCAGACACACCCTAAAACTGATTTTGAACAATTATTTAATAGAACAGAGAAAAGTAAAACAAATTGGGGAACAAATATAATTCAGGAAATTATATAGCAAAACTCCACTTAAAAATTAATTATCTATTTGTTACTTTTTATATTAAAATGAAAAACTTTTTGATTTTATTTTGGCAGATTTCAGATGGCTTTGGATCTTTATACCTATTATTGGGGTAATTGTTGTATTTTTGGCAGGCGGCTCAGTATTTGCACTAAGAAAAGTGAAACTGCTAAGGTGAGTTTGAATTAAAAAAATAACTAAAATGACTTACCAAAAGCTTGTTAGTTGAGTCTTTTTTTTTTTGTGTGTGTGTGCCATTTTTACCAGACGGTGTCACACGATGGACACACAAAACAAATCACCACAGGTGAGTAGTAATTTTGCATTCAACACGTTATTGGACATCAATTAGCTTGGTTCATAACACCCATTTATTTTATTTTTCAGACGGAGGATGTGGAGGAAGTGGAGCCCTATGCTAGCTATGTTCAACGTGTAAACTCAATCTACAACTAATCTGCAGACGTGTCTGCAAAACGAAAAGAAAAAAATCCTGCACATGCAACAGAGTCACACACTTAAATCTCAAGCTGTTGTGAGAAACTGAAGTCTGTGAAACTAAGACATGGTGAAGTAGTACTGAGACGTCTGAGTGACATCAAAAGGTTTCCGATGAGAGAGGGAAGACTTTTAGTTCGAACGTGTCCTAACAAACTGCACCGACTGATGGAACAGGGGATGCACCTGAAGTCACGCTCCGGCTCCCATTCACAGAACATTAAGCCCACACTCGCTCTGAGTGAGTCTCATGGAGGACATTAATAATTATGACAAATACGGTGGAAAAAACTGTACTGTAAGCCAAATGCAGAAACACGATGACTACAGACTTTGGATATTTGCTGTAACTGTGCATAATTAAATTTTATTGGTCGGCTCGAAAGAGGCCCTTTTTTAAGAACTAAGCTCCACCAAAGCAGAGTGCAAGTATTACAGTCACCTAACATAAAAAATATATAATTATGTATTTAACTTAATAATATGTTATTAAATTTTACTAAAACAATGAATTTTGTATCCTCATTCTGTAGAAATAACCATTGTCATCACCTAACTACGTATCAGATTTGTTCAGTCAGTCAGCTTTTTTTTTTTCTTTTTCATTAGCTGTTTTAATTTATGATTTGATTTTTTTTAGCAAAACATCACTCAAGATTGCCTATTACTTTCTTTATGGATAAACAAAACCAAGCTAATGGTTGTTTAAAATACTGTATACTACTGTATTAGTTTTACAAACCTGCTTTTAAAAAGGCAGAGTGTTGAGAAGGGCTGCTCTCCCCTCTACTGGTGGAACTCAGAACATTCTTAGTAGAAGTACTACAATGAGTTGAGGTGTCTGAATTGGACCAGTAATAGTGATATGTAATTATAGAAGTCCATCATCTGCAAACATGAACACAACAATCAGTTTTTCTTTGTTTCAGCACAAATATGATGAAAGAAATACTTTGTGGCCTCTAGTTTTTAATTAGATTTCATAGTTTAGTTAATATTTGAGGCAGCATGGTGGCTCAGTTGTAGAGCTGATGCCTATCAGTGATAAGATCGCTGGATCAAATCCTGGCCGAGGGACCTTTCTGGGTGGAGTCTACATGCTCTATCTGTGCATGTGTGGGTTTCTCCAGGCACTCCAACTTTCCCCCACAGACCAAAAGCATACATGTTAGGCTGAGTGGCAACAATAAATTGTCGCTCAGTGTGTGAGAGAGAGTGATTTGTTGTTTGTCTTGTTTGTCTCTATGTGTTGGACTGGAGACCTGTCCAGGGTGTCCCTAGCCCCTCACACATTGACTGCTGGAGATGGGCACCAGTGACCCCCCTGACCCGAAAAGGAAGAATCATGTAAAGATAATGATTTTTTTAGAACATGTAGGCTTTCTGTTTCTCAAGCTGGTCTTTTTTGAATGTGGTTAATTTTTGTTTCACAAATGTATATCTGTATGAACGCCTCATTTTCACCAAAGCATACAGTCAATTTACATTGTGAACACGTTAACAGAATTCCTTCCCTAAAACAAAAACAAACAATAAACAAAAAATTAAAATACATTTTAGTACAAAATTGTACTACCAGTAAAATGTATTTTCATACAAATCTTGATATTAAGTTTTGTAAAATTGATTTAAAATATTTTCAGACTTAGGATCATCACTTAGGAATCATACAATAGAAAAATAAAACCCTAAAAGTTTTTGTCAGTAAACTTTTCTCAACAAAAACACAATACAACACAACAAAGAAAATCACACTGAACAGTATAGTTCATTTATGTTACTTTGTACATACACTGTCAGTCAGTCATATGTAGTAAATAACAACACAAGCATAAACCAAAATTGTATTCACCAGAAAAACAACTAAACACAGAGCTTTTGGCTTGAACTTTTCTTGTAACCAGGAAGCTGCAAATGAGCAGAAATAAAATATGTGCTTTAAACATTAGCTTCCCTGGTGCATCCTTACATTTCTATGCTGATGACACAGTTGTTTATTGTTGAGCTAAAACAGTTGCTAAGGCTTTCCAGTTTTTACAATCCACCGTTGACATCATCCAGTCAGATTTGTTCCATCTCAAACTTGTCCTAAATGCTGATAAAACCAAAGGGATGTTGTTTTCGAAGTTGGTCCCAGCAGTTTTTCTTCTGAGTTTATCCTCAAATGGTGTCACTATTGAATTTGCCGATTTCTATAAATATTTGGGTATTTTGGTAGATTAACATCTCTCTTTTAAGCTTTAGGTGGAAAACCTAGTAAAGAAACTGAAAGTTAAACTGTTTTTCTTTTTTCTTTTTTCAGAAACAGATCCTGTCTAACTCTGAATTCTAGGGAACACCTTGTAACTGTGACTTTTCTTCCCTCCATTGATCACGGTGACATTATCTACATGAACGCTCCTACAAGCAACCTGCAGATGTTGGATGCTGTCTATCATGGTGCACTAAGATTCATAACTGGCTGTGACTATCGTACCCACCCACCACTGCACCCTGTATTCACTGGTTAACTGGACATCATTAACCTCACACAAACTCTTCCACTGGTACATTTTCATCTTTAAATCACTTCTTGGTCTGCTGCCTTCATCCTACATGTCACTGCATGAGTGCAGCTAGTGTGCGCTCTCAGGACATGATTACCTGCAGTGTTCCGTCAGTGAGGACTGAACTTGGCAAAAGGGCCTTCTCCTACTCCGCTCCTGTTTCCTGGAATATCTTACAAAAAGATCTGAAGCTCTTGACCTTGACCTCTCTAAGTGGCTTCAAACATCTGTTAAGTTCCTGGGGGGAAAAAAACAGTGCAGACATGTTCCTGTTTTTAATATTCTACACAGCCTTGCAAGCTAGCAGTTTTCATTTGTTGTTTCATTTTTTAAATGCCATTTTTCTTTCACTTGTTCTTCTCAATGTGTATATTTCCTTACACTGACCGATACCAGATCTACTTTTTATCCTCACAAATGCGCAAACGCAGCAGAAAAACAAACAAAAAAATTAATCAAAAACGTGCTTGTAACTTTGTTCTTTATTAACTTTGTTTGATGGATTTTGGAACATCTGTTTGTTTAAAGCAGCCAAATTATCCCTAGTTTAGAATGTATATTTTTTTTGCACAATTTATATTTTTTTTGCACATGCAGCATATTCTCCTTCATGAATCACCTCTTTATCATGGTGGATGAATTGGTGTGAGAGCTGAGCTAAGAGCTGTTCTGTCCCAAGCAATTGTTCCTGGTATGTTCTCCCAAGGCAGACTGTGTCAGGAGGTGCAGTGCCCTCTTGTGGTCACCTGCACCTGCACCCCCCCTGTGTTTTCTCCTAAATGATCTCCTGATTTGTTTCACCTGCATCCTGTCCAGGTGTGTGTGGTTGTGTCTCTTTAGTCTGTGGATATAAGTCTGTGTCTGTGTGCCATCTGTTGTCTGGGCACCGTCGGATTTCAGTTTATTTACATAGCACCGAGTCACAACAGGAGTCATCTCAGGACACTGAACAGAAAAGTAAAAGTACTTTTACTTCAGTATATTATTTTGGTACTCTGTCCACCCCAGTTCAAAATGCATGCTACCTTCTAATGACTGCTTAAAGACACCAGCTTCACAGTGAGTAGGATTAAACATCCATTATCTTTTACCCGCTTCTTCCTTTTGTGGGTCGCGGGGGTCACTAGTGCCCATGTCCAGCCATCACTGTGCGAGAGGCGGGGGACACAGGTCTCCAGTCCATCAGAGACACAGAGAGGTAAACGAGACAAACAACCACTCACACCTATCAGTCAGTCTAACATGCATGTTTTTAGAGAGGAAACCGGAGTACCTGGAGAAAACCCATGCATGCACGGAGAGAACATTTAAACTCCACCCAGAAAGGCCTCTGTATTGGGATTTGAACCGGGGCGACCTGCTCACTCAGAGGCACCAGCTCTACCAACAGAAAACTGATCAATGGGTGGAACCAGTCACAGATTACAAGAGCCTTTAGAGATGAAAGCTGTACTTAAAAAAAAAAAAAATAATAAAAAAATAATAAAAATGATAATAATAATTATGGATCAATTACTTGTATTTTCGGCAGAATTTTCGGCAGCTGAGGAATAAATGCACAACTGCCATCAAAGCTGCAAAACGTGACTCTTTCTTATCTCAGACCTCCAAAAATCTAAATGACCCTAAAAAATTCTAGAAAACCATCAAATCTCTCTCAGGCATCCCCCAATCATCTGACCTTCCATCACAACTTCTCGTTAACTCTGTTCCTG
>JARVLU010000255.1:21770491-21783653 GCA_031762415.1 Simpsonichthys santanae
TTCTTACTGTTTTTTAATCAGCTGTTCTTACTGTTTTTTAATCAGCTGTTCTTACAGTTTTTTTATCAACTGTTCTTACAGTTTTTTATCAACTGTTCTTAATGTTCTTTTATCAGTTATTCTTTCTGTTTTTTATCAGCTGGTCTTGCTGTTTTTGTTTTATATTAAGTCTGAGTATCTGTAGTTCTGTAAAGCACTTTGTGATTTTATGTATGAAATGTGCTATATAAATGAAGTTTGCTAACTTGCTTAGACATTTTTTTCAAATTGCTTGAATCCCTGGTGTTACCAGATTCTTTGCACCAGAAATGAGTTGATGTGATTTCACCATATTTCACAGCTTGAAAAGGAAAAAAGTTGAGGGCTGTCTATGACACAACACTGTAACAACTTCAAACTCATTATTGTATAATAAAACAAAATTCTCCATGAAGGTGAAAACAAGTGGTTTACCAGACAGAGTACTCCACTCACATCTCTGTGACAAAAAAAAAAATCTGAAAGAAATTTACCAACTAGGATCTTAAAAACTTACATCAGAACAACATTAATAAAACAGATTATACTAACTTTAATGAGAACCAGAATAAAAGGGAGTAAAACTACAAAAATGTTCAGAACAGGTAATAAGTGAAAGCATATAACATCTGTAGAACATATGGATGCAACATGATAAATTGAGCACGATCACTTCCAGTGACAGAACCTCTTCAGCTCACTAATGACTGTAAGTTAAAGTGGAACAAATGCAGCAAAGCTGAATTGAAACACACTTCAAAGTAAAGACAGATAAAAACCTAAGCCATTTAGAAATGTTAATGTGAAACATTTTGAGGAAAAAGATTAAACCTTTTCTCAGTCAGTTATAGGAAAAAAGATTGAACCCATATTTTATCTGTTAAAGATAAAAGCAAAAACACAAAATAATAAGATTAAACCCTTTTTTAAAGTTGAAGTGAACAAGCTGGACTCAAACTGACTGCACTTTCTGCAACACATCCATCATATCTGTTTCTTCTACACATTTTGATAAACAGCAAAACACACAGTCTGTGTCCAAATATGTTCAGACCTGACAGTAATTAGTGCATGTGGAGAGGATTTCAGATAGTCCAGGCTCTTGCTGTCACCTATGAAAGAATGACAACAGACTAAACTAATCATCATTAGAGAGTATGTTTTCAAAATGGCAACAATCAGGAGGGATTATGTAATTTTATGTGGAATGCCTGCTGGTGATAGAAATAATTAAAAAAAAAAACCATAGATGCTAATCATGTGTCAGGATGATGAAAATCTGGCGTACAGCTCAGTCACAAACAAAAGTATGTCTGTTTCTTGAGGCGACTGAGAAAGAAAGGGGGACAGGAGATAAGCAGAAACGTGAATGAGCACAAAGGGAGGCAGACAATGCACAGAGAGAATCACTGTCT
The DNA here is from genome assembly GCA_031762415.1 of Simpsonichthys santanae. Classification (NCBI taxonomy): domain Eukaryota; kingdom Metazoa; phylum Chordata; class Actinopteri; order Cyprinodontiformes; family Rivulidae; genus Simpsonichthys; species Simpsonichthys santanae. The sequence continues at coordinate 21,771,925 of JARVLU010000255.1, forward strand.
GCTGCGAACACTGACAAAGTCACACAGACCCCCCCCCCCCCATCATTCTTATAAACGATCCATTCTTCACATGGATGTAACTGTTCTGTGTTTGTGTGTTAGCACATCAGGCAAACTTTAGTTTTCCTACAAAAATCATAAAAACATTCAGCAGCCGCACGGAAGATAATATTAATAAATTTATCTGAGCGGCACACTGGATCAGATGATGAAGCTGTCACCTCTCAGCGAAAAGGTCGCTGGATCAAATCCTGGCCGGGGACCTTTCTGGGTGCAGTTTGGATGTTCGCTCCGTGCATGCGTGGGTTTTCTCCAGTTTTCTCCCACAGATCAGAAACATGCATGTTAGACTGATTGGTGACTTGTCTCTAGGTGTTAGTGAGAGAGTGAATGGTTGTTTGTCTCTATGTGTCCCTGTGATGGACTGGAGACCTGTCCAGGGTGGACCCTGCCTCTCGCACAGTGACCACGGGAGATAGACACCAGTTTCCTGGTGACAGGAAAAGGAAAAAGTGGGTAAAAAAATATAAAAAAAAAGAATGAGTAGTTAACATTAAAGTGTAAATGTGTGGAAGCTGAACGGGTGGAGTAACAAAAATAGTTTCTGCTTGCAGTTCGTTTCAAGCTGTGGTAACAAATTATTGAGCATTAATTGAGGAAAAAGTTCCCACTTTGAGGTAACAGAAAAATAAAGGTGTGTCAAGTTGCCTGCAACTTGACTTTACTGTTTTGTCTTTAATCCTCTCAAAGTAAAGATAAAATGATTGACAGGAGCTGTTTGACTGGGAATACTTACAGTCAGTTATAGGAGAAGACAGAAAAAAGTTGTTCACAGGGCTGAGAGATCTTTTAGTAAAGCTTCACTCTCCTGTAGCCATTATTCTCTTTCTTCAGTACATTTTAAGAGGTTTTTTTTCTGTATTTTCTTTACATAAATAGACAAAGAAACTTCAGTCGTCTGCCACTTTGCCTCTCCATCCACCATCCATCTGATGCTTCATCAGCTGTTATTCCCTCCAGCATCACTGATGGTGGTCTATTCCTCGATCTGAGCCTGGGTTTGGGGAAAGTTCCCACCTTCTAAATAACTTCACGCATCATCTTAGTATCCAAAAACGCCCACCCCAATAAACCTAACGACTTCTGATTTGCAGCCCTCACCTCCCGGTTGATAAAAGTCCTGGAGCGGAAGATGCTATGATTTTTATGACCCATGGGTGCACAGGACACAGTCTAGTTTGCTTGTAGGGAGAGACTGAGCCAGAGAACTGAGAACACTGTCTTCTCCACCGGGGTCTCACATGGACAAAGAGGGCTACTCGGTGAGAAACATTTTTCACAAGTGCTTTTATCACCCGGCTCACCCGCTAACATAAAATGACCAGCATGACTGTTGACTAGTGGCTTTAATGGCTGACCACCTGACTGGTGGACCACGCTGTCAGCAGTGTTTTCACTGTAGTCACCAGCAGTACATGTACACTGTGCTTTCCTTCTCCTGCTCACATTGTACACAGCAGAGTTCTTGTACAGCTCAGTGCGACGTAACGTGTGGATCTTTGGTGACACAGCTGTTGTGCTCTGTATCAAGGAGCAAGGAGGTTCATCAGTCAGGTCAAGGACTTAATTGGATACCAACAGGAACTAACTGCATCTCAACACAAGAAAGACCAAGGAGATGGTGATGGACTTCTGTTGAGCTCCACCCACTCCACAGCCAGTCTGCACTGAGGAGGTGGAGGCTGGGATTGTCCGATCATACAAAGACCTGGGACTGCATTTGGACATTAATCTGGTCACTAAACACCGACCTGCTCTACAGGAAAGGACAGAGCAGGATGTGTTTCCTGTGGAGGTTGGCATCTTTTAGTTGTACCAAACAGAGGTCACCATTGTCCTAGAGGTGGCTGCATGGCGGCGAGGGACACCAGGTGCTTCAAGATCAAATGGACTCTGTGGAGGCAGTGGAGGAGCAAAGACCCAGGCTGAAGGCTATAACGGACACCAGTCACCCTCTCCAAGCTGCCTTTACAGAACAGAGGAGCACATTCAGTGAAGGCTGCTGTCATTAAGCTGCTCCACCTAGAGATGAGAACTTTTTTTTAATATTTTGGCTATCAGGTTACATAACCCCTCTGAAGGGGCTGGGAAATGAAGGTGGGAGGTGGGAGGGTATGGTTTGCAGTAGCTACTGATTTTATTTCTAGTTTTCTCTGCTCTTATCCTGGACACAAGAGTGATGCCATGGATTTAAAGTGCACCAACTGCTGCTTACCTTTATATCTGCAAATACTACGGTTTAGCTAAAACATACTGTTAATATATTTTTTACTGTGCTTTTGCTACCTCCTTTTTTAATTTTATGGTTTATATACATACTTGTGGAAGGGTTGTGCTTTACTGTATTTATTGTATTGTACCAATTTTCCTTTGGGATAGAAACATGTATTATCTTATCTTAGTGACTAAATGATAAGATCATATTTAGCTTTAGTTTTTAAAATAATTGTAATCACATTTGTTGTCACAAGAACCTGTTTGGTAAACAGTAACCTTATGATTCACAAGCAACCTGAGCATCACAGTTGGACGACGTAAAAGACTTTCGTCTCTTTTACTGAGTTTTGGTGATGTGTGAATATTTACCGTATATGGAGAGGCAAACCACGGCGCTCTTTGTTTCATCAGAATGGGTTTCGTACTGGCAGGTGTAGCAGCCCTCATCCTGGACAGCGACAGGCTGGATGGTGAGCTGACTGTCTGACAGGGAGGCGGTGAGCCAAACCCTTCCTTGGTACACGGGCTCGATCATGGGGTCACTCCTCTTGGCGTACGAGGCCACCTCTGCAGACGGGCCTCCAGCAGGATTATGAAACCAAATAATCTGCTTCACCTTCTCAGGCAAACCATAGGAGCAGGACAGGGAGGCCTTCTTTCCACTCACTGCTGTTTTGTTTCGCTCAGAAGTGACTTGGGCTGCGGGACGAAAAACAAAAGTGTGCAGTATGTGGAGAAAAGAAAGCAAAGAGAAGTGGGTGCAAACAGGAAAATGTTCATTTTCCGAGATATGATGTACCCAAACAGAAAGCAGTCGGTGGAATCTGCAGCAGCTGTTTCTGGTTAGAAGGATAAGCCTTCCTTCTCCTGCCGCTGCACCGCTCTTTATTAACATGACTGGCTGGGTCTCAGCAGGCTCGTTGGTATGTGCTTAGAGATGAACGGTTAGGAACATCTGCATTCACTCATTTTTTTGTTTTAATCCATGTGTGCAAAAAGAAGGCCTCCAAAATCCCATGCAATGAAACACCAACAAGGACACAGACTGTGGAGTCAAAATATTAAACCCCAGATGTGAATATTTTACAGCATACGTGTCAAACAGCAGGTAGCTCATGTCATATGAACAAAGAATCAGTTTATCTCTAAGATATGTCGTATTCTCTGCATCAGGTTTCATGTGGAGACTTTCCCACTCAGTTCACTTTTCTTTCTGTGTCACATTTTGGAGGTTGAATGCATAAAATATATATTTTTACATATATTTCGTACATGTTTCTGTTCTCCTATTTTGCACCACAACTATAAACAAGCTTAATGCCAGGGCTGCAATGCTGCAAAACTGATTTTATTGTACTTTAGTGCATATTTTAGCTAAAGTATTCAAACTAAAGAAATTGAATTTCCAGAGAAAATTCAGTGTGGATGCTTGATGCTGAAGGACTTGCTGAAAAACAGCTCAAATTAGCTTTAAAATGCTGAAATGTAGCTGAAATGGAACAAGCCTAAATGAGCAGACGAAAGCAGAAAGAACATGTTTGCTGAATTAGGTTTAAATAATCAGAAATAAGGATAAAAAATAAGAAATTTGTTTAAAAAAAGGCTGAAATTAGCAACAAAAATGGCTGAAAAATAGCTGAAAGGCAGAAAGAAGCTTAAGCTGCCAGAAGGATGTGGAAAGAGCTGAAATGAGCTAAAACAAGTGTGGAATCAACTGAAAAAGCTAAAATGAGCATAAAATAGCGCAAAAGTTGCTGAAATAGCAGAACTAGCTGAAACTAGCATAATTAAGCTGAAAGGAGCATAACAAGCTGAATTTAACAGAAAGAAGTTAAATTCACTGCGAGTAACATATTTACCACAGATAACTTGAATCTCTCTAAAAACAGCTGAAATTAGCTAAAACAAACTGAAAAGGTAGAAATAACTTAAAAAAACCAGAAAAAAGCAGAAAGAACGTTTGCTCAATTATGCTAATAAAAGCAGCAATGAACACAAAAAAGTGGAAATTATCTGACCCCCCACCCCCTGAAATTAATATAAAACCAGCTGAAACAAAAACTAAAAAAGTAGAAAGAAGCTTAAATTACCAGAAGGATGTGAAGAGAGCAATTTTTCTTTTTTTTTTTTTTTTTTGCTGAATTAGGCTGTAAAAAGTTGAAATGAGTGCAACAAATGTGGAATTAGCCGAAAAGCTTAAATTTGCTTAAAACTGTTGAATAGTAGCTAAAATTAGCAGAAATAAGTTAGAAGAAGCAAACAAAATGTAGTAAGCAGAAAGAACCTGAAAGGTGCACAAAACAGCAGAAAAAAAAAAAACAGCTGAAATTAGCTGAAAGTAGTTGAAAAACATTTAGATTTCCACAGGGAAGCGGAAAAAAGCTGAAACAGAACAAAATGTGAAAGGAGCAGTAAAAGGTTGTAAACAGATTGAAAAATTTGAAGGATGCAAAACGAGCTCAATTAATTTTCTATGGAAAAAATGACAGAAAAGGCTAAATATTAAAAAAAGAAAACGCTAAAGCCGCACCCATACCAAAAGTCATACACCCTTCTCCTGAACGTTTAGATTTATGATTTGTTGAAATAACTTGAAAACTGCGGGACGAGAAAAATGCAGAAAAATGTACAGAAGAAAAATGGATCACAGAGTGATGGTTTATAAACATTCACACAAATCACTGAGAGAACCATAGAAACAAATTTAGTTTTACTTACCCTCTTCTATAGTGCTGCAAGGCAAAATAAAGTATGGATATGCACAATGTACTGTACACTACTACACTATACTACAGCTTTCAAATCTGCTGTCATCACCCCCATCATCAAGAAACCAGGTCTTGACTTTACCAACTTCAGTAATCTTCGCCCGATCTTCAATCTGCCCTTTTTTTCCAAGGTTCTTGAAAAAGCTGTTGCTAGTCAACTTCACTCTCACCTGTCCAACAATAACATTTATGAAGAGTTTCAATCTGGTTTTCGCCCCCACCATAGCACCGAAACAGCTCTAATAAAAATTACTAATGACCTTCTTCTTGTTGCTGACTCTGGTCTTCTGTCCATCCTCATTCTTCTTGATTTAAGTTCTGCTTTTTACACCATCTGTCATTCTATCCTCCTCAACAGACGAACCTCCATTTGCATCTCAGGTTCCCCGTTAGACTGCTTCAACTCTTATCTCTCTGACCACACTCAGTTCATTCACTGTTATGCTGATGACACACAGCTCTACTTGTCTACAAAACCAAACTCCACCCACCCTCCATCCTCACCGACTGTCTCAATGAGCTCAATCACTGGTTTTCTAACAGTTTCCTTCAACTAAACAGTGACAAAACTGAAATCATTCTTGTTGGTACCAAAACTCTATTTCAAAATCAGAACATCTTCTCGTCCCCCTCAACAACTCTCTGCTATCTCCATCCCCTCAGGTCAAGAGTCTTGGTGTCATCCTCAGCACCACTCTCTCCTTCACTTCACACATCAACAATGTTACTCAGTCAGCCGATATTTCCATCTCCGAAATATTAACCGTCTCCGTCCTTCTCTCACACCGTGCTCCACATCACTCAAACCTCCTCCTATAAGCACATCACTCCTGTCCTGCAGCAGCTCCACTGGCTCCTGGTTAAATCACACATTGTCTTCAAAATTATACTTCTCATGTTCAAAGTTATCCACAACCTCGCCCCTCCTTATCTATGTGACCTCCTACAAATCTCCATTCCCTCTCGCTCTCTCAGATCCTCCTCTTCGCTGCACCTCCATGTACCCTCTGCCCACCTCTCCACTGTGGGGAGCAGGACCTTCACCTGCTCTGCCCCTCACCTCTGGAACTCTCTACCACCAGACCTATGAAACACCACCTCCCTTTCTCTGTTCAAGACTGCTCTGAAAACACATCTCTTTAGACTCACTTATCCTTAACTTCACTAAATGTTTTTAATATTCTTCATGTATTTTATATTTAATTTGTTCCTGCTAATGTTTGAACTGTGCTTGTTTGTTTTTACATAATCTCTGTGATATGTTTGTTGCTGTGAAGTGTCCTTGGGTGTCCTGAAAGGCGCTTTTAAATAAAATAATAATAATAATAATAATTATTATTATTATAAGATCAGGTGAAAACACTGGAGGAAATACTTGAAAGACTGAAGGAAGCCGACCTGCGACTTCACAGGCGTAAATGTGCATTCTTACAGGATCAGTTATAGAATACTTGGGACACAGAATCGATGCTGAAGGTTTGCACCCAGTGCAAAGCAAAATGAGAGCCACTGAGGAAGCTCCATCTCCAACAACAGTGACTGAGCTAAAAGCTTATCTGGGTCTCTTAAACTACTACAAGTTTCTTCCCAACCTCACCACATTGGCACCAGTACACCAGCTGCTGAGGAAAGAAGCTCCATGGTGTTGTAATAAAGAACAGGAGGAAGCATTCATCTTATTTAAACAGCTGCTGAAATCAGCCAAAGTATTGTGTCATTATTCAGTGGACAAAGACCTGGTGCGTGCATGTGACGCCTCACTGTATGGACTGAGAGCTGTGTTGTCACATGTGATGGAAGATGGGAGTGAGAAACCTTTAGCTTTCATGTCAAGGACATTAGCACTGGCTGAGAAGTGTTACAGCTCAACAAGAAAGGGTTAGTTATTATATTCAGGATCAAGCAATTTCACAAGTACATCTACGTTCGGAAATTCACATTCATTCAAATCGTGTGTTTGTGTATGTGTGTATGTGTGCATGTGTGCGTGCGTGCATGCGTGCGGCTGCAGACCTCAGTGGTAAACAGATGTATACAAAGCTTTTTTTTAGTACAAAACCACATATAAACTGAGAGAACGTGCTTCAGTTGAGACGTCAGCATCATGTTGATGGTTCACCACAAGTATTTTTTAAAAGCAGCCGCGGTTTTATTCTTAGAATAAAAATTAAAATGTGTGTGAAGAGACATGACAAAAGGACGTCTTCACAGATAGGACTAGTGTGAATCAATGGTGGAGTTCATGATAGTGGTTTTATTTCAGATACAAGTTTAGAGATTATAAATTAATTAAAAACCTGGGTATATTCTGAACATTTACTAAATATATATTTTAATAAACTGTGTGAAAATGAATCATTTTATTTTCCATTAGGGTTGAAACTTCAATGCTCACGTGGGCAATGACAGTTTTACCAGGGGGGGTGTGGTTGGGAGGAACACCACCCCTGGTCTGAACCCGAGTGGTGTTCTGTTCTTGGACTTCTGTGCTCGTCATGGATTGTCCATAACGAACACCATGTTCAGGAATAAGGGTGTCCATATGAGCTCTTGGCACCAGGACACCCTAGGCCACAGTTTGATGATCGACTTTGTTCTCGTCTCATCTGATCTGCGGCCGCATGTCTTGGACACTCGGGTGAAGAGAGGGGCGGAGCTGTCAACTGACCACTACCTGGTGGTGAGTTGGCTCTGATGGTGGGGGAGGATGCTGGTCAGACCTGGCAGACACAAACATATTGTGAGGGTCTGCTGGGAACGTCTGGCAGAGTCTCCTGTAAGACAGAGCTTTAACTCCCAACTCTGGGAGAGCTTTGAACATGGTCCGAGGGAGGCAAGGGACATTGAGTCCGAGTGGGCCATGTTCTGCTTCTCTATTGTCGAGGGGGCTTATCGGAGCTGTGCCCACAATGTTGTTGGTACATGTCGTGGCGGCAACCCTTGAACCCGGTGGTGAACACCGGCGGTGAGAAATGCTGTCAGGCTAAAGAAGGAGTCCTATTGGGCCTTTTTGGCCTGTGGGACCCTAGAAGCAGCTGATGGGTACCAGCAGTCCAATTGACATGCAGCTTGGGTGGTTGCTGAGGCAAAAACTCAGGCATGGGAGGAGTGCCATGGAGAATGACTTCCCTACAGCTTCGAGGCGATTCTGGTCCACCATCCAGCATCTCGGGGGGAAAGCGGTTTGCCACCCGTAGGGGTGGTGTGCTGCTGACCTTAACTCAGGATGTTGTGAGTCGGTGGGCAGAATACTTTGAAGACATCCTCAATCCCACTGGCACGTCTTCCACTGAGGAAGCGGAGCCTGAGGACTTAGGGTCGGGTACTCCAATTTCTGGTGCTGAGGTCACTGAGGTGGTTAAAAAGCTCTTTGGTGGCAGGGCCCCAGGGGTGGAGGAGATTCGACCGGAGTTCCTTAAGGCTCTGGATGTTGTGGGGTTGTATTGGCTTACACGACTCTGCAATATTGCGTGGACATCGGGGGCAGTTCCCTGGATTGGCAGACTGGGCTGGTGGTTCCCCTATTCAAAAAAGGGGCCCGTAGAGTGTGTTCCAACTATGGGGGGATCACACTCTTAAGCCTCCATGGTAAGGTCTATTCAGGGGTTCTGGAGAGGAGGGTCCATCAGATAGTCAAACCTCGAATTCAGGAAGAGCAGTGTGGTATTTGTCCTGGTTGTAGAACAATGGACCAACTCTACACCCTCAGCAGGGTCCTGGAGGGTGTGTGAGAGTTTGCCCAACCAGTTTACATGTGCTTTATGGACTTGGAGAAGGCATTTGACCGCGTCCCTCGGGGGGGCCCTGTGGGGGGTACTCCAGGAGTGTGGAGTACCAGGCCCTTTGATAGGGCTGTTAGGTCTCTGTACGACCAGTGCCAGAGCTTGACCCGCATTACCGGCAGTAAGTCAGGCTCGTTTCTGGTGAGAGTTGGACTCCGCCAACGTTGCCCTTTGTCACAGATTCTGTTCATAACTTTTATGGACAGAATTTCTAGGTGCAGCCAAGGTGTTGAGGGGATCCATATTAGTGACATTAGGATCACGTCTCTGTTTTTTGCAGATGATGTGTTCCTATTGGCTTCATCAGGTCGTGAGCTACAACTTTCTCTGAAGCGGTTCGCAGCCGAGTGCGACGTGGCCGGGATGAGGATCGATTCCTCCAAATCCGAGGCCATGGTCTTGTAGGATGCTAAGCAGGGTTACCTGTTGCACCGCCAATTAATTATTAAAGACTAGTTCAAGTACAAACAATATTATTGTTCATTTTAGACAGATTCTCTTCTTTTTGGATTAAATACATTTTTTGTGTGAACAAATGAGAATATATAGTGACATGAGACGTTAATTATATTTGACCCATCAAGCAAATAAGGTCATTTATTTAACAGATCATTAAATTAACATCATAACATATATACATGATTGGCCCTGATTTAATTTTCTATAATCGAACATCAAAAGATGAAAATTACGCAGCCGTAATTTCTCAAACTGACGAGCATTTAAGGAACAATAGATTAAAGTTATGAGATGGTAAATAACTTATCTGAAGGCACTTTTAACTTAATGTAACTGGCAAGGAGAGTAAGTTCAGACAAAGAAGGAAGGCAGAGGAAGGGAGTTATCTTGGGAGATGAGTTATGTCAACCAGAAATGACACGCTTTCCGGCGATCTCAGCTAAACGCCGTTCACTTGGTAGAATCATTAGCGTGTCTTTACCTTTCGACGGTCAGTCAAGAGTGGAGCTTCCTTGATGTCCGAGAAGTTTGGTCCATTTTACTTTTCAGCGACTCAGACGTCCGCGTCACATCGGACTGAAATAGCGGCAGTTCTGGTTTGTTTCCAAAATAAAAAAATTCCTCAGAGGGAATTTTTATTCAAAAGTGTTGGAGTGTTACGCTCGGTCGGATTTTCAACGGCGTGTTGAAAATCCAAACTGCGAACGAGGCCTTTAACTCATGGCCCATCGTTCAGCAGCTCCAAAAGTTCTTTTCACTTCTCCGACAGAAGAGACTTCAAAGACTTGAAGAGACTAGAGACTTCATTCAGACTGGTAAGTTCCAGGAAGTTGAACTTTTAAAGAGAGCTCGCCCCTGGTGCTTGGTGTTTCCTGATTGGATGTTCAACCAGGAAGTGGGAGGAGGTTAGTGTGATGTCAGGGGTTACTGAAAGTCAAAGGAGAGTGACGGAGGAGAAATTAGATTAGAAGAAATTGTTTAGGAAAAGAAACAGAACAGAAGACGCCAGTTTCTGATATACAGTACTGATTAAACTTGTCTTAAACTTCTAAACAACTTCTGAAGAATCATTTTGACATGTCCTTGGTCTTTGACAGCATAAGACTTAACGCTATTCATCATACACTCTGAAATCAAAATTACATCTCAGTAAAACATTCAACTTTTGCATGAGGTTTAAAAATCATTAAACTGTTTAACAGTTGCCGCAAATGAGTGATTACTTCAACATTAGAATGATATAAAATAACACCATTAAAATAAAAAAGACACAAATTAATTTGTTGTTTCTTTTTCTTAATTATTCAAAATGTCATGGAATATCTTCATAATGACTTTGATAAGTCTTTGATTATCAAAATATTGAAAATAATAATGATAATAAAAATAAAAGATTGTTCTTCTGATTATTTGACTTGTTACAAAAATAAGTCTCTTGATGAGATAAATTGTGTCCCGGATTCAAATTAATGGGATAACAAGTTCTGTTCTTTCAGGGACAAGATGGATGGAGGAGGTGGTATCACTACACACCCACAGCACGCATGTGACAAAACTCAAAGCGACCTGCCCCCCTTTCCTCTTTCACGTTGACAAAATGTTAGTTTTATTGAGTGTGCTCATTGATCCTGACTTCCTCATTTTGATACAAAAAATAATAATCAGCATTTTTTTTTTGTTTTGTAGGTTTAAATGTTTTATATAACACTGAGTTAAAATGTTGCTGATCAATATGATTATATTATTATTTGATTATATTTTATTTTTCAGTATCAAATGGTCAAAAATGTTTAGTTTAAAAAATGATTTTTTTTCCTCAGGAAAACTGATGCATTTTAATTAGTTTGTTACAGATTAAAAACAATGTTAATAAAGTTATTCTTGGTTGTTAATTGATTTGTTTCCTTTTCTTTAATGTTAATAAGGACACAATGTTATGCAGAGGTGTACTTACAACAATTTTATTGATAAATTATACTATGGACAGTTGTGGTGGAGAGTTGGAGGGGCACGAAACGTTTACTTCTTCATGTGAAGGCGTAACAGAAAATAATTGAGAAGCACTGGATTAACCCCATAGAAAATCTATGGTGTATTGTGAAGAGGAAGATGTGACACATCAGACCCAACAATGAAGAAGAGCTGAAGGTCACTATAAGAGCAACCTGGGCTCTTCTAACACCTGAGCAGACCTCATGCCACATTGCTGCAGTAACCCAGGCAAAAGGAGCAACAACTAAGTACTGAGTGCTGTACATGTTCATACTTTTCATGTTCATACTTTTTATGTTCATACTTTTGTAGGATATAAGGCGGGAGTTCTTTGCCTTATAATGTAGTCAATTAATTATTCACGGCTAATTCTCGCCAAGAGAAAATTAATTGATAAAACGGGTTCATTTCTTTTTCAGATTAAAACATATCTCTTCTGTGTGACCAAGGT
>JARVLU010000255.1:21997556-22009403 GCA_031762415.1 Simpsonichthys santanae
TTCGCTGCTGCGGGCCCACCCCGACAGAACCTTTGTTAATTTCCTCCTTTCCAGTCTGTCTCAGGGTTTCTTTATTGTGTTTTCTGATAATGATCATTAAAAGTGAGTCATTAAAAAAATATTGATTTTACCACACTTACATGTTCTTTTTTCTTTTTTTTTTTTCTGTTTCATGCAGATTGTGTGTTTTTTGACTCAGCTCTTGTGCAGCCATGGAGAAGCCCTGGAGACTGTGGGGGGCTATAGAGCGTTGCACTCTGACTTTGGTGTCTTGGTCCTGGGGTGCCTGTCGGGTCTCTCTTTTGGCCCTCATCCTCACTTTCCACCTATATGGAGGTTTTTTCCTCCTTGCTCTCATCCTAGCGTCTGTGGCGGGCATCCTCTATAAATTCCAGGATGTTCTTTTATACTTTCCCAACCAGCCCGCCTCCTCTCGCCTTTACGTTCCGATGCCAACGGGAATCCCACATGAGAATTTGTACATTCGCACGAAGGATGGTGTGAAGCTCAACCTCATCTTGCTTCGTTATACAGGAGGGGATACCCTTCCTGGAGTCACTTCTGGCAATCAAAGCAGCTCTAATTCCTCTTCTCCACCTACAATCCTTTACTTCCACGGTAATGCAGGTAATATCGGTCACAGGGTGCCAAATGCACTTCTGATGCTGGTTAATTTAAAAGCAAATGTCGTGCTGGTGGACTACCGGGGCTATGGAAAAAGTGAGGGAGAGCCCAGTGAGGATGGGCTGTACCTGGACGCTGAGGCCTCACTAGACTATGTTATGACCCGGCCTGACCTGGACAAGACAAAGGTGGTACTCTTTGGCCGCTCATTAGGAGGTGCTGTGGCTGTTCGCTTGGCATCAGTCAACCCTCACCGTGTAGCAGCCATTATTGTTGAAAATACCTTCCTCAGCATCCCCCACATGGCTGCAACATTGTTCTCCTTTTTGCCCATGCGTCTGCTGCCCATATGGTGTTACAGGAACCAGTTCCTGTCCTATCGCCACATAGCATTGTGCCGCATGCCCTTGCTGTTCGTGTCAGGTCTGTCAGACCAGCTCATCCCACCTGTTATGATGAAGCAGCTCTATGAGCTGTCTCCTGCACGGACTAAACGCCTGGCGATCTTTCCAGAAGGCACACACAACGATACGTGGCAGTGTCAGGGCTACTTCTCTGCTTTGGAGCAGTTCATGAAAGATCTGCTGAAGAGCCATGCCCATGAGGAGGGAGCGCAGTCCTCAGCTAGTGTCACCATTATCTGATCAGTCCAACACAACTGTGTCTACAGAATATGGCTGCGGTGGCGAGACCTGATTGAGTTGTGAAAGGAATGTATATTTTTATGTTTTTGTTTGGGTTTTATTTAATTTCACTCTTTCTAACTTTTATGTAAATTTACTACACTAAAATATTTTCACAGTTTCAAGGTTTGAAGCGATGGTATGAACATCTTGAATTTTTGCTGTGTGCAGTTGTGAACACATGTATTTAAGACCTTTTTTTTTTTTTTTGAATGAAGCCATGCTCATACTACAAAACGTGTCACAATCATAGAATCCCCATCAGTTGAAATTATTTCTAATCAATTGATCAGTCTCATAGTATTAAAACCATAAAGGGCCAATGATATTTAAGATTAAATTGAATGTTACTCAAATGGAAATTTACACGTAACTGTGTGATCTTGTAAATTGAAATGATATTTAGAGGTGTAAATATAGAGCTTTATTATTAAGTTGCATTTTTTTTTTGTGTGTTCTGGTTTATTCAGCAATTTCCTTACATGAGCTAAAACTTTCTAAGCAATACATTAAAGAGTGAGAGTATGTTCTTTGTTCAGCCTCTTTTATGACAACAAACCATACTGTCATGTATGTGCAGCAGCTCGGCATCTTATGGCATTATCCTAAATTTATGCTTGCCTTTAAATTTTGTCTGCTACGTTTCGGAAAGACAATTTTCTTGTTGCTTATTTATGTTCATATTGATGAAATGAGATGGTCAGATGATGTATTAGAATAAAAAAAAACTTGATTGTTTATTTCATGTTAAAACTATACTTCTCTTATAAAATGAGAAGCTTCTCTCCTCTAGCACCGCATCAAAATGCAACTAGCACACAGAAGAGTTATTTTTAAATGAGCCATAGTTGTTACTAAGCAACTTTGAAATACTGTTTCATAAAGAGGATTATTCTCAAACTGGTTCAGGTCTGTCTTTATACAGTGCCATGTAAGTGTGTGTGTTAAAAGAACTCGAAGTTGCTGCTGATCACTGGGATGATCCTTTTGGTGAAATTGGAACAAAATTATTTTGTTTTCTAGAACTTAAAATAATCCATGGCCATGCTGTGAATATGTATGCTAAAAGAAAAATCATTATTCCTATTTACTGTAATTACTAAAATTAAATTTTGAAAAACTGTACTTTGAATTAACAGCTTGTCTTTGTTACAGTTCATTTCACACGTGTTTTTGGTTTATTAAAAAAAAAAAAAAGTAAACTTTTACACTCATCACTTCATGAGAAATGTTTCCAGAATTGGTCTTTCACCACATAAACTGTATGGTCACATCAGTGATGTGTTAGGACATCATGGGAAATGAAATAAAAAAAATACTTATGTAAAAAAAATGTTTTTTTGCTCAGATGTTATGATTTATCTTCAGCATTGTAATTAACTGAAGGATTATTTCTCCCCCCCTCATGTTTCTGTGGCAAAATGACTACAGTATTCTCACTTGGGGGGTGGGAGCATTTAATGAGCTAATTACCCTTTTCTGCATGTCTTCCAGAGACAGAGCAAAGTCTGATGATTAAAACACTATTGTCTGCTCTTTGCTTTTTAAATACAGCACGGTGCACTGCAGTGGTCTGAAAGCCATTTGAATTCTTTCAACAGATTTCAGCCATGTTAGAAAACAATTGACAGCTTTGAAAAGTTTCATTTTCATTATAGTTAAAATCTCTTGAAGCCACTATGAATGTGAAAAGTGGGCCTAAATCTCCATGCATTAAGATTGTGATCAGTGTTACCTTTTTTTTTTTAATTTATTATTATTATTTCTGTAACTTTTTCCACCGATTCCCCAGATTCAGACCTTTTATTTTGTAACATATTAAAGCCAAATGCTGCATTCAACTTTGTAAATAGTTACTAATTTTTTCCACTAATGTGGTTTTATGAGTTTCTGCTGTAGATTTGAATTGCACAATCTTGACATTAATTAAAAAAAAAAAAAAAACACATTTAGGAACATGTTTTTCACTTGGCGTCCTTGGTTTATACGTGGAATATTTTGTTGACAGGCCTGAAACAAATTTAATGAGTTTTCATCATCAGATGTGTTACTGTTAACACACTGATGATGAAAAGAAAACTGAATGTCTTTTTCAATATGAACAAAATGCACTGTGCATATGTTTCAGTCATATGTTCATGTGACCAGATCTGGTTGGAAATGTTAATATTTTACATTTATACATTGCTTTCTTCAGGCTCATGTGGTTGCATTGAGTCTCCTGCAGTGTGCACGGTGTGGAAATGCTTGGTGTACATAATTGATTATAACTTAAACCATAAATCATTGAAGGGCTATGTGCCCAAAAAGACATGTGAATGAGATGATTTTTAACATTGGTACTGATTTTCCATCTCAAGTTTTTTTTCTTTTTCTTTTCTATTTCAAATCGCTGTCCACTTCTTTTGTAAACACACATTTTCACTTTCTATTTTCTGTATTGGTGACTTGCAATAAATTGATACATCCTTTCATGTTTTCTTGTTTTGTTGCTCACTGCAATTATGTTACCTGTAATTTGTTAAGTTGGTTGTACCTATTGTTAAAGAAACAAAAACAACAAAAAATATGATTCATGCTGACTAAACCGTTTATAAAATGTCTAAACAAATCTTGAACCCAATAGTTGGAATACAATTTGAAGACATGCACAACTCATTCCTTTATTTATACTCGTCAAATCTGGGAATGTAAAGAAACTACAGATTTTTGAATGGGTTCTATGGAAACAAATGTGAAGATTAATATTTAAATAAAATTAAAACAAGTTTAAAACTGTCTGGCACTTTGCTGGGAGGAGACCCCCTCAGGACACGCTGGAGGGACTATGTTTTTTGGCTGGCCTGGGAACGCCTTGGGATTCCCCCGGAGGAGTTGACCCAAGTGGCTGGAGAGAGGGAAGTCTGGGCCTCAAGCTGCTACCGACCTTGGATACGTGGAAGAAAATGGATGGATGGATGGCACTTTATGTAAACTTTTTCATAAACCACACCAGTTTCATATTAAACAGTTTTTCTGGCAGAAACACTGCTGTAAATGGATCATGTTGCACTAAAAGTGCTACTCAGAAATCCCATTTACTATTACAAATACAGTACTCTGTTGTATTTAAATAACAGTTGTGAAAACTGACTAATGTGCAAAGGTTTAGTAACTTAGTAGTTTATTTGAACCACTGTGGTATTTTTAAGACAAGTTTGCATCCGCTTTGATACACTTCATCTACACTCAGTGGGACTAGCCGTTAGCTCATCATTCCATCAGATCTAACGCATATTAAAGCTGGACACATGCATTCTGGAGGCTGTTGCAAAAAACCGACCAGTGTGTCCAAAGGATGGCCTCAGTACAAGATTCAAGCTCTCTGGGACTATGCCCATAAATAAAAATGTTTTACAGACCCTTTCCAAAAAAATTAGAATATCATGGAAAAGTTGTTTAACTTCCATAATTTTATTCTAAAAGTTAATATTTAATAGATGATAGATTTAAGGCCCACAATTTAAATTATTTTAAGTATTGGCTTATTTTTACATAATTTTGGCTTCCAGCTCATGAAACCCACAAAAAACAGGATTAAAAAAAAAGAATTCTGTGGAGAAATCAGCCCAAATGTTGCAGGGCCTGAATGTTTTAAACTGAGTGTGACACACTAATCATCTACTAAACTCAAAGCACCTACACAGGTTTAAATTGCTTCAGTTTGGTCCAATTGTCTCAGTTCGGTTCAATATGGGGAAGACTGCAGACATAACAACTGGACAGAAGACCATCATTGATCCCTCCATAGGATGGGTAAGCTGCAAACGTTCATGGCTAAGGAGGCTGGCTGTTCACAGAGTGCTGTGTCCAAGCACATCAATAGAAAATCTAGTGGAAGGACAAAATGTGGCAGGAGAAGATGCACCAGCAACAGAGATGACCGTGGTCTTCATCAGATTATCAAACAGAGAAGATTCCAGAATCTGGCAGAGATCCAGAAAGAGTGGAATGAGGCAAAGTCACACCTTTAAAAAAAAAAAAAACACCACGTGCAGATGCATCCAGGAGATGGGCTACAACTGTCAGGTTCCTCAGTCCTCTTTTCCGATGAAAGTAAAGTGTATGTTCCATAAAAGTGTGCCTTTCATTCAGAACTTAAGGTCCAAGGGTTTGGAGGAAGAAGGGTGAGGAACAGAACCCATACTGATGAGGTCCAGTGTGAAATATCCACAGTCAGTCATGATTTGGGTGCAATGTGCAGGTGTTGGTAAACTCTGCTTTCTTAAATCCAAGGTCACCACAACAGTCTACCAAATTTTTTTAGACGACTTCATGATTTCTTCTGCTGAGGATCTGCAGATTTCATCTTCCAGCAGGACCTGGCCCCCAGAAGCATCAAAACCTGGTTTGATGCCCATGCCACCACAGTGCTTGACTGGCCAGCCAACTTGCTGGCCCTAGACCCCGTTGAGAATCTATGGAGTATTCTCAAGAGGAACATGAGGGGCACCAGACCCAACAACAAAGAGCTGACAGCAAGCATCAAGGAAATCTGGGCTTCCATACCTCCCAGGCAATGCCACAGGCTGATTGTCTCAATGCCACGTCGCATCGAGGCAGTGATTAAGGCAAAGGGATTCCCAAACAAGTAATGAAGGTTGACATATCATTTTTAAAGTTGGACTTGAAGCCCAGCATCATGAGTCATTGACTGGTCCCAAGAACACCACATGGCAACTCCCAGTAAGCGAGTTCTGCTGGCTTCAAATCCCAACAATAAGAGAAGGCAGGAACATTTGGTCTATACATCCGTTTGTTCCTTTTCTTTATCCGCTTCTCCTTTCCGAGTCAGAAATACAGTATTTGGAAAGTCTAGGAACCGCAAATAAACCTGCAGTCTAAGAGTGACGTGTTCTGTTAGGAAAATATGGAACAATAAGATCTCAAATATAAGATGGAGCTAGGTTGTTGAGAGCTTTGTAGGTTAAAAGTAAGATTTTGAATTCAGTTCTGAATTTGACAGGGAGCCAATGGAGAGAAGCTAAAAATGGAGAGATATGATCTCTCCTGTCAACTCCCATTAAGACTCTGGTAGCAGCATTTTTAGAGCAATTTAGATCAAATGATGGGAAGTAAAGAATTAAGTAATTACAGAGGGAAACTTTAGGCACCCAGAAGGAAGAGACATAATTTGGTCCACGTGCAGATCAGTGATGGTTTTGTAGATGATTCACTCTTCTGAAATAATGGACATTCTGGCTACAACTTTGATAAACGGGAGGAAGCGGAGGTACTCCATCTTTACTCCTGTTCATGTAAGGCACCCACCCACACAACGTTTCTGGGGTCCAAGACAATCCAAGGGGGTCTTGGGGTCTGACTAAAGGTCACCTCTGGGAGGGATTCAGGAGATCTGCTGCATCATTGACATTCTGTTTGCATGTCTCACCCCTCCTGAAACAGCACACCGATGCAGTCTGTCAAGAAGACATCAGTCCAGGACGACCTGTGTCACATCCAGCCAAGGTCCCCTGATTGTTCCTCAATCAAATATAAAATGCCTCCTTCAAAATTATAGTCATACCTCGATATTTTCCACATTTTGTCATGAACTTCAAATTTATCAAACTAATACATACAGTACTCATGAAGCAGAAAGAAAAAGATACATGGTTTATTATTATTATTATTATTTACAAAATAATACATGATCTGAAAAGTGTGGTGTGCATTTTGTACTCTGCTGACCAGGGTCAGAACTTTGTATAACCTCATGCTGCAGGTACATCTGCAGATCCTTTGAGGGATGTTTCTACCACCTTTGCACATCTAGATACATCTTTGTCCGTTTGTCTTAATAAAACATTTCAAGCTCCGACTGGATGGAGAGCATCAGTGAACAGTAATTTTCAACTGGATTTAGTTCTGGTCTCTGGCAGAACCATCCATCCATCCATTATCTTCCGCTTATTCCCAAGTCGGGTCACAGAGAAAGCGGCTTGAGCAGGGAGGTCCAGACATCTTTCCACAGACACCTCTTCCAGATCTTACAGGACGACTCCAAGGTGTTCCCAGGCCAACCGAAAGACAGTTTCTCCTGCGTGTCCTGGGTCTTCTCCCAGTCAGACATGCCTGAAGTAACTCCGGGAGGCACCCAGGTAACATCTTACCAAATGCCCAAACCACCTCAACTGGTTCCTCTCGATGTGAAGGAGTACCGATTCTACTCCGAGTTTCCTGGATAACTGAACTCACCATATCTCACAACTAGGGGCAGTGGCCATGCATGGAGAGAACTTCCCCCAGAAAGGTCCCAGCCGGGATTTGATCCAGCGACCTCACTGAGGGGCAACAACTCTACCAACTGTGCCACCGTTCTAAAAATGCTGACACGACTAGTACTTGTCCTGTCAACGGATTCCCCCAGTTTTACACTCTAACCCTGTTTTAAACTCCTCAACAATTTTATCCCAGACCTGACTAATGCATTCCTTGGCCTTCATGATGCAGTTTGACCACTTATGTTGCAGCAAACCATTGAGGCCTTCAACAAACCGCTGTGATTAAAGTGCACCAAGGCAAACTAATTTACCAACTTGGTGACCTCTGAAGAACACACCACTTTTCAGATTTTTTTTTTTTACAAATTTTATTGAAAACTATGTACAATTTTCCTTCCTCTTCACAATTATACGGTACTTTGTGTTGCTCTGTCAGAATTCCAGGAAAATACTTTAAAGTCTGTGGTTGTAATGGTTTATTTTTCCAAGTCACTGGATGTGGGATCAACTTTGACCCGGTGCTGATCGGCTGGATTTCAACATTTCTAACAGCTGTCGGCCGACTTGCCACAGGAGAGGATCCAACAGCTGGATGACTCCATTCTGCATCCTCACCCAGGGGGTGCCACACCCTACTGACACGAGGCCAGCAGCGTGTTCGTGCTGCAAACTGTTCTCCATTTGTTCTGATAGCATCATCTTTGTGCCACTGAACCTTTTAGTTTCATTTCTACCAGTTTCTGTCAGCAAGTTTAGTTTAAAAACCTAATTACCAACTTGAAAGGAGAGCAAGACGGCTAATTCAACAAGACATTTTGTCACAATGCTTATTCTCTCGGTCTGTTTTCAGTTTATTCTGGGGGGGGGGGGGGGGATACCCAGGAGGTTTGACAGTGTTACTGTTAGCGCTGAAAAGTTTCAATGAGATACTTTTCATGAATATACAGAAGCTGAGGACCGCACACACAAAGTATCATTAAATTAACATGGAAACTTGAACTCTCATCACCAGCCAACCGTTCACCCAGTGCAAGCTGGTGGGGTGGAGAGGGCCAAGGTGTGGAGGAGCGGGGTGGGAGGGTACTTTGGTTCTCGTTTTTGGCAGAGAAAGGCTGGAATGTGAAGGAGGAATGGGTCACAAAGCAAATACAATGTCCAACTGGAAACACATTTCTCATGCAGATGACCAGATTTTATTAGCATTTGACGTCTGGAAGGGATAGCTCCTGAAACGATACATCTGGTGAGTTAAACATCGTGTAGGTAGACGATCAGCTGTGTGGTAGTTGAACGTCAGAGCTGGTCCTGGTATTAGGCAGGCATCAGGTGCCTTCAACCTCAGCAGACTTGGAGAAACACCAGTGACTCTGCTCTCGAGGCAAGGGGCTCAGACTTTGGGTTTTGCCAACTGTTTCATTGACTCCCATTATATTTTATTGTCTCTAAATGATAAAGCCTCAGACTGATGATCCCTTGTTTTCGCTGTGGCGCCACCAACAGCCATGAAACATGAGACGAGCATAAATTCTGGATTAAAATGATCAACATGGTGAGTATACTAGCAAGTTAACGTTAGCATGCTGAGACAAACACCACAGGAACTTATTATGGCTTCATAAGGCCGCCAGCACTGCTCTCCTCTGATGAAACAAATTAGCATGACACACAAGAGTCATTCATCTTCGCTTTTATGGGTTTCTGTATTTTTGGGAGAGAGGAAAACCAGGAGTCCACAGTACTTCTAGGATCTGCCTGCTACATGGGAACCACGATGATGGACCTGGTTTCAAGGGCTGTTTGAGGATCTCTACTTTGTTTTATGATTTAAATATGGATTACATTATTCAAATTGTCACAACCCACGTCGCCGCAAGATAAAAACAAGGATGTGTGTTTGTTTCTGTCATGGTTTCCATCCAGTTTATGATTGCAGAAAAAGATTTCCAAAGATTAAATTACAGAAACATACATTGCCTATAAAATTTTTCTCCCTCTTGGATGTTTTATGCTTTTACTGCCGTCATAAATCTATCGTAGTCAATATAAAATGGCATTTTTAACTAAGTTCACCCCCCAAAAACCCATCAATGTCAAAGCTGAATCAAAATGATACAGTAATACCAATTAAATAAAAATATTGGCATGTGAAATGCACAATTTTTTTTTTTTTTTAATCTCCTTTACCACAGTAGTTTGTACTCTGGCTTTAATCGCCGTGCTGAGTCTCAATCAGTCTCACACATCTGGAACTTTACTCCATCCTTCAAACTGCACAAGCTCTGACAGCTTGCGTGGGGATGGAGCATGAACAGATCCTTTCAAGTCAAGCCACAAATGCTCGGTTGGATTTAGGTCTGGGCCTTGACTCAGCCACTCTCCAGAACGTTCACCTTGTCTTCAAGCCGTTTCTGTCTAGTTTTCGCCGTTTGCTTCAAATTATTGTCTTGCTGGGAAAAATAGATCCTCCCCGACATCGTACTTCTTTTGGAGACGGCATCAAACTGTCTAGGATTTTATTTTATTTTACATTTGTTTTATCTACTGTATTTAAAAACCTTTCAGTGCCAGCTGCTGAGAAGCATCCCCATAGCATAATGCTGCCACCACCATGTTTCACAGGATAGTGAGTTTGTGGTATTTGGTTTTTGCACAGCTTTTTGTCAAAAACATTTAATCTTTTTTTATTAATTGCTTAAATTTAAGCTGCATTACAGATAATACACCCTGCAAGGACTTATGGCTCTGTGTTTTTATTACCAGGAAATAAAAATTATATTAAATATACAAAACAAAAGTTTCACAAGAAGACAAAATGAACTGGATGTATTCAGTAACAGCCTGAACTTTAACTATATTTCATGATTTGAAAAAAAAAAAAAAAAAAAAAAAAAAAAAAAAAAAAGAAACAGTCATTTGAAATATTCTTTATTTCCCTTTCTTGAAAAAAAAAAAATAATAAAGCTAAAATATTACAATTTTCAAGATGAGTAAAAGTAATACAAACACAATAACAATAAGAGCGGAGCTGTAAAACTAAAAACACTGGAGTGTTATTTTCACACACTAACAACCTGTGATCACAAACATTCATTCAAGTTGCAACAAATCCACATGAACTACGACCGACTCTCTTCCACTATCTAAAACACGTGGATCAGGTAAAAAATAAGGGAAGGTTAAATAAAAACAAACATTTTATGTCATTTTTAGCAACAAAAACTGGAATTCAAGCGGAAATTTTCTGCAGAAGTAACATGTGAATCATGACTTTACTGAAAACCCCAAAATTGTATTAACACCATCAGTCTTAGAAAATAATTAGTTCTCGCCCACCACCATAATGGGTGGAAATTCCCTGTGTTTTTATCTGTTAGCAAAATAGCTCATGACGTACATTTCCAACGGATTAACTTAAAAGGGCTCTCTGACTCCTTGCACATACTGACTTTAATATGTTGTTGTATCTCAATTCTACGAAAAGTTGTTTTTGACAGGTGAAACCTCCTAATTACTTAAAAACAATTTATATTCACTACATTTTCCACTTCAAGACGTCGCCATTATTTTACCGGAATAATGCATTCTGAGGCAGTGACGTACATCGGTTGCAGTGGAGACTAAAACACAAGAAGACAAGACTAAAAAGTGATAACGTGACAACTTTATATTTGTATTAGTCCTTTACACAGTATATGAGTAAACATGATCAACTTGTGACATTTCATGTATTAGATATTAGCTCTGAAGTCAATGCAATTGGCTGTGGAACCAATGTGTGTGTGTGTGTGTGTGTGTGTGTGTAGGTCTCTCTTGAAAATGAGTTCTCGTGGCTCAACAGGACTACCTGTATAAAGGGTAAATATATACCGGTACGGTGTATATATACAGCATATACTGTATATACAGTATAGGGATTTTAAACAACTGATAAGTTCATTGCAAAAACCAATGTAGACATGTTTCTGTTTCTAGTTTATCGATTTATAACGTAGCTTGTTTTTGTTTTGTTTTTATAGAATTTATTTTATTTACCGGTACTTTTTATTTTATATGCTCTTAAATGATTATCTTCATCTATTGTTTGTACCTGTCATCTGTGTTCTTTGTTTAAAAAACAGGTTTCTCTTGTAAATGAGTCCTTGTGACTCAATGAGATTAACCTGTATTTTCATTCATACAACCTTTATTTATACAGGTTAGTCTCAGTATAAATAAAAGTTGAATATATATATCTGATATATACCTGATGTATGTATATACGTATACTGTATATATAT
>JARVLU010000255.1:22074480-22087029 GCA_031762415.1 Simpsonichthys santanae
GGTTTTATAAATATTTCTGTTCCCTTGAGATTATAACAACTTTTTCTTTTAATAAAATGTACTTGGATATTTAAGGGTAATGTGTTTTTCTGAGCTCTATACATAACGGATAGAATATTATAATCTACCAAATCATAGAACTTCAATAACTTTAGTTGAAATTTAGTATATTTATTATAATTGTTGCAGTTGTTATTAATATAAGTAATAGTGGTATTTGCATAATATATATACCCCTAAGAGCATAAATGTTGTCACTTGTCTACAGTTTCAATATGAGTTCCTCCCCATCCAAGTCCTTGCTAAGCAAAATGTTGTTACCATGTAAACTGAGTGGACAGACACACACTTTAGGCAGAGGACAAGTGGAAAAATAATAAAAGTGCTTCTCTTCACCAAACCCTCTTGAATATTTAACTGCATGAGTACAAGCACTAATGACCAATTACATTGCAGTTTTAGTATACCTATGTAAAAATGTAGTTTAATATTGTCACAGTGGTAGGAGGTATTGTAACCAGGAATTCACAAAATGCTGGATAAGACCTTATTAGTCAGCACATGTGAATAAGAAAACTAGTAATTGAATTTAATTGTAATTAAATAAGTGTGATGAAGACCTCTTCAAATGTCACTTACTAGTTTACCATATTGTCTGTAAACATCATTGGGGTTCAGTTGAGGTTTGTGCCACTGAGACATTTAGTCTCACTTATTTATATGTTCAACTCAGAATATATGACAACTTTTTTATTTTCTTTTTCTTATTCTGAACAGGCTGGAGTAAACGTTCTTCTGCAGGACATCAACGGAAACATTCCTCTTGACTATGCATTGGAGGGAACAGAGACCAGCTATATTCTTCGAAAACACCTGGAGGAAAACGGTAAAAGCTTTGTGAAACGGTTGCTTGTTCTGTAATAACTTGGACATTTCCTTAGAGATGATTCCTCCTCAATCACACTCGCTGATTTTGATTTATCTTTCTCCCAAAACCTTTGAAAGGGGTAGCACTAAAATAAACAGCTTAATATTTATCTTGAGTTTTATTTATACTGGCCTGAGTTTGTGTAAAATGGCAAATGCGGGATGTTTTCTGTGCCTGTGTGAAAGTGAAAAACAGCCACGAGCCTAATGATAGTAATTGTCTCCCACAGAGAACGGAGAAGGTCAATAGTTTGGTCTAAAATGAGAGATGATATAGCACAGAGGGGAAAAAAAACTGACAAAATAAGCAACAGAGTAAGAAACAGTGGAGCGCGCCATCAATACAACAGAAAAACACGCAGGGAAAAATACATGGGAGTCCTGCTGACAAAGTAAGACAGAGATGAAAAAAATCAGAAAATTATGAAGTTTTTGTCTTTATTCATTCACTGTTAGCCTACATTACCCAGAACAAAACACATGACAATTGCAACCTTATGAGTTATGACAGATTACTTGCTGAGAGCAGACCACCCCCGTTTTTTTATCGGCAAGGCAAGCCCCATGCTGTGATATGCAATTCCCACCCCCTTCCCACTTATTTTTTTTCAACATGAAACATACCCTTACTCACTTGGGCTCACTCAGCCTGTGTTGCTATAGCAACATGGTTCTCTATCCATATCAAGTCAGTAAGGTTATACGATAGACTGTCCACGATTTACAACATCTGAAGACGAAATGGAGGATAAATGTCTGTTAAAATATCTTTTTTTCTTGTCCATCTGCTTCCTGAGTCATTTAGCTATAATTACTCTGATCGAAATACCTGTGCCTTAACCTATCCCATCGTTCTTTATTTGAAATTACAAAAAATACAGTGGAATTTATTTCATTGTGACATGCTCCTTCAAGAAGCCAATATACCATCAGTTTCTTAAAAATTCCTTGACAGAAGTGATGTCAAAATGCCCATAGAAGGTGCAAAAATGTCTTTAGACAAATTTGGAACAAGTTTGAGGCTGCATTTGGTTTGGGAGGGGAACTGCTGACCTGGACTGAGGATGCTGTTGAATGGTGGAAGGAGGTCTCCTAACGCCACCCACCATGCCCACCTTTGAGGAGGCAGAGTCTGAGGACTTGGGGGAGGAGAGTCCATTACCATGGCAGAGGTCATTTAGGTTGTCAAAACACTCCTTGATGGCAGAACACCAGGGGCGGACAGGATTTGCCATGACATGCTGAAGGCTCTGGATGTTGTGGGGCTGTCATGGTTGACACGGCTCTTCAATGTCGCATGGAGGACTGGGACAATGCCTGTGGAGTAGCGGACCAGAGTGGTGGTTCTCATTTTTTAAAAGAGGGACTGGAAAGTGTGTTCCAATTGTTGTGGGGTCACACTTCTTGCCCTACTTGGTAAAGTTTACTCAGGGTGTTGGAAGGGAGACTCTAACTAATTGCTGAACCTCATATTCCAGTTGGATGAGACAGTGTAGCTTCCATTATGGTCGTGGAAGAGTGGACCAGATTTTCACCTTTGAGTGGTTTCTAATGGAGTCATGGGAGTTTGCCTCTCCAATATATGTGTGTTTTGTGGATCTACAAGGCTTATGGCAATGTTCCGCGAGGCATTCTGTGGGGGCTGCTGTGGGAGTATGGGGAGGGATTATGAACATATTTGCCTCTGATGCAGGAGTTTAAGTGTCTAGGCATCTTAATCACGAGTGATGGAGACTGATGGACAGATTGGGCCCTCATCCTCAGTAATAAGAATGCTGTTTTGGTCTGTAGTGAAGAAAGGGCTGAGTCGAAAGCTAAAGTTTTCCATTCAATGGTCTGTATTTGTTCCAACTCTCACCTATGGTCGTGAGGTTTGGATCATGACCAAAATAACGAGATCCCAGTTACAAGCAGATGGAATGGGCTTCCTTGGTGCTCAGCTTTAGAGATAGGGTGAGCATCTCCATCATCCGTGGGGAGCTCGGAGTAGAGCTGCTGCTCCTACATATTGAAAGGAGTCAGTTGAGTTGGTTCAGGCATCTGATTAAGATGTCACATGGACACCTCCCTTTAGAGGTTTTCCGGGCATGTCCCACTAGTAGGAGGCCCCGGGGAAGACCCAGGAAATGCTGGAGGGATAAAATATTTTACCAAAAAAAAAAAAAAAAAAGCTGTGTTTATCAGTTGTATTACTACTTAAGAATATTTGACAAGAATGCCACATGTGATGAGTATGCAGTGAACTAAACGATACACTAGCAGCTGTGACAAAATACTTTTAATGAGGAAATAATGTACGGTTTGAATATGACGTGTTTATTTGTGTTAAGGAAAACTGACAATCATATTCATATTGAATATAATTCATCAGAATACATTACACTAAACAGTAAAATATTTGTACACCATAAAATATGTTTGCTTGAAGAATAAAACAAAATTGTGAATTTTTTGTATGTTCCTAGACACTAAATAGCATTAGCATTAGCTCCTAAGACTAAAGCCCTGCCCCTTTGCTTTCACTTTACATCAAACAAATACAATGTAAGGGTATAGATGAAAAGGGATTCACCCTTACTTTTCATGCAGACTCTGTGAAAACTGTGACAACTATAAACACTCATTCCTGGTGTTGTAACACGTATTTATTTGTCTAAAATACCTCCAGAGTCTAGACCATGAAACTGCCATTTGTTTACAAAGACAAACATATTGATTAAATGATTCTGTGTATTGGTTTAGAAAAGTCCCATTAGTTCATGCTCAAGAGCCTATCACAATGATAAATAGACTTATTGGGAATCAATCAGTGTTATTACAGCAGCTAAAGTTGGGTGCATGTAATTATGGAGATATTTGAGCTCAGTTGACTGAAACTGCAGCTTCAGACATCTTGGTTTTTTTCATCAGCCATGGACGCGTTCTAGTGGCTTTTAACTGTTCTGGTAAGGAACTTGATTTTTGCGCTAGTACTATATAACCTGACTTTTAAGTTAACTTTATTGAAATAGCTCTTTAAAAAATAAGTTTAATTCGAAGTGCCAACAAAAGAACAAAGCAAATTAGCATTCTAAAGATATAGTGCATACAAAACTAGCAATACTGCCAACATAGTTTCGTTAAAAATACACACAATTATACAATAGAAATAAAAATAAAATTGATAAAACTAATATATTATAAGAACATGCGAAAACAGGAAGTTCACCAAAACGTAATATTCATTCATTCAACCTTTATGTAGACAGATGTCTCAAGAAAACAAGAAATTCACCAAAATATAATAAATGGTAAATAATGATAAGCTCTTTCAAAGAAGTATATTTCTACACAAGATTTAGAACTAAAACTGTTTGGGTGTTGAAGGGATTTTGTTTTACAATGTAACACACAGCTATATCTTCATCATAGTTACATCTGTTATTAAAAATCATTAATATGAAATGTAACTTGATTAAATTTTGTTCTGGAAAGGACACTATGTAATTGCAAACATATGCATTTACATTACCTATATTTTATTAAAAGCCATATTTTTTTAACTCGTTAAAAAAACGTTTTATTTAAAAACAATCTAGGTAGTTAGATTATTACTAAATTATTTTTCCCCTAAATTATTGACAAAAAAACATAAAAAAAACCTTTAATTTGTCTTTAATCATTGCACCTACAGCTTTGAATGAAACATTGTGTTTGATTTCTGTAGGTGTGGATGTTGCCTCCATGCACACCATGAAGACACAAAGAGCCACCACCATGCTTTCTGATGTTCAACTGCTTGTAGCATCAGGGGGAAGCCTTAACCAGACCAATGATGATGGAGCTACTTTGGTGAGAAAAGTCATATGATATCAATGAACTGACTTTTTTTTTTGTTTTTCTGGGAAAAAAAAAACAACAACAACAAAATACTCCAATAATAAACATATTTTTTTTTCTTTCAGTTTTTATTCAATCATATTTTTGCACATTTTTTTTGTTTTTTTGTTTGTTTTTCTCCCTAATCCATCTTGCTTTTTGTTCTCCTCTGTGAAGCTCCACATTGCTTGTGCCAGTGGTTACAGAGAGGTGGTGTCTGTGCTACTGGAGAATGGAGCGAACCCTCATCCAGCTGTCAACAAATTTTGGACCCCACTACATCTGGCTGCTAAATATGGCCAGGTAACTTACATCATACACTGGAATGTCTGAATGTTCATCAAATAGTAAACTCATTTAAACTTGCCAAGCTAATCTATACTAGCCCAGTGTGATTGTTGCTCATAATTAAATAATGAGAATTTATTGCTGTTTTCTCCCTTGTCTCCTCCACATTTATTTTTTATTATTGTTCGAAGGGGGATAGAGATCCAGATATAAGTTTAGAACAAGATGGATACAGATTACATTTTAAAAGATTCCCAGCTATAAACATTTAATTCTACTTGGATCTTACTTAAGCAACGTGTTTTTAATTATTTTTGCCCTTTTGTTCTGTGTGATTGGGGCGTGGTGGCACAGAAGTTAGAGAAGCTCTGTGATCAGAAGGTCACCGGTTCAAATCCCCGGACCAACAACATCAAAATGTGGGTGGGATAGGTGAAGCGCCCACACCTGCCTCCACCCTCAATCGCCCCGCTCTGGGCCCTTGAGCAAGGCCCTTAACCTCCACCAACTGCTCCTCCGGGAGCCCTAGACAGGGCTGTGGTTGTGTCAGGAAGGGCAACTGGTGTAAGAACAATCACCAAGTCTTCGTGTGTTACTTCACTGTGGCGACCCATGAAGAAGGGAGCGGCCGAAAGAAGAAAATAAATAATTAAAATAAAATGTCTGTGTGATTTATCGAGGAAAAGAAGATTTCATTGAGTTAGTTGAAATCACTTCGCAGGTCTACCTGTCCAGAATGCATGTTGGTTATTTCTTTATTCTTACACAAGTTTGTTTCAAAGCGTCTGTTATTCTTCTTGCCCACCATATTACTGCACTTTTCTTTACATCCATAAATATATTTATTTGTTGTTTTAATTTTTTAACACAATCAATTTGACTTTTTCTTATTCTCCATCAGTACATGTGCATGTTCATATTTTGACTGCAGGCCTGTTTGAACCTTGTTGCATGTCCTCTTTCTTGCACTTTCTCTGCACCCAATTGCACTTTGTGTGTGTCTTTGTGTGTCAGTGTATTTGACGTAGCAGTGGCAGTTTGGAGGGTTGCACAATTGATTAGGTTTTTCTTTGCAGTGCTAAAGCACTCCAGTTGTCTGCTCTTTCCTGCTACTTGTTATTGCTTCTTGAATACAAACCGCTCTCTGGGCTCTTTGAGCATTTTCCTTTTTTATAGCTACTCAGCATCGCAGAGACTGACACAGGATGTTATTTTGATGTGTTCACCCACATAAATAACTTCTATTTTGCTGTCATAAGTCAAAAATCATTTTTTAGGAAATGCTTACTGACAAATATAGCCCCAGCTGGTACAACAATCTCAAAGCCCTCTTATACAGTGTGCCATGCGCACTGTATAATATGACCCTTTAAGAGGATGTATGACCTTATTATGCAGCTAATTAAACTTCCCCACCTTGTGCTTATGATAAGCCTGGCAGTGCTTCAGAGCATTCCCTGCTTTAAATCAGGGACTTTAAAAGTTTTAGAGGGACAAAGTCTTCCATAGTTTATGGTGAAATTTCAGGAAAAAAATTAAAAAGTGTTAAAATGCCACCTTGCTTGAACGAGATTAATTTATTTAGTCATTACTGGAGCTGTGGCAATTAGGCAGTGGAGTTAGTTTAAGTTACATTTTATGAGAAACGTTATGTTAATCTTAAAATTAGGTGCTACATGTAAAATATATCATCATATTTAGCAACGGCTGAGCTATTGTTGTAAAATTTAGCTTTCTTCCAGTGCGTCTCTGAAACTCGACTTGCCAAAGTGTTCAGATGTGTACGTGCCTCCAGTGTGCTAGAGTTGGTTTTGCTGATAGGCTTCATGGGCAGAAGGCATGTTGTAACTTCATAATAGATCAGCTGCTGGCTTACTGGATGTCAGAGCCAGTCCAGAGAATGTGCTGTCACTTTCTGTGCACTTTACTTATGCATGTTCAGTTATATGTGCAGCAAGTGACAAATGTACCTGAATATTTAATTTAAAACACATTTGAATATTTGTGTTATTATTGTGGCCTCCACCATAAACTGTGGACAATAACGTAACTAGTGTGTATATGCAGTCTGTTCGCAATATAGCTCATAAAATTCATTCTTTGTAACTCTACGAGTGAATGACTTTTGCAGTCACGTAGTAAAACATGGCTACAACATCTAATCAACTTATAAAAACAAACAGAACAAATGAATTCTGTTTTACATAAATTAAGGTATTTTTTGATATGGGAGTAGCCCAGATTTATTCCCAGTGCAAAATAAGCGCTAACAAATTGTGCTAAACTTGTGACACCGCACGTGAATTTTAGAATTCAACCCTTTAGTGCCATAATTTTTAACATAATATATTTTTGGTTTTGTTTTTGCGTGCAATATGTTTGTATTATTTCAAGGAATTCTATTTTTTTTTTTAATGTAATTCTGTTAAGTATTTGATATTTTTTTCATGTATACATTAAACAAAGAATTGGTTTGGCCTGATTATCTGAGACAAAGTTCTATTGGATAGTTATGTAGTTAGAGCATGTGCATGTGGATTGTTGATGGTTGCATTCTGTCAATAATGACTGACAGCATTTTGCTGTTATTACATTTATGGCATTGTTTTCAGTTAAACTGGGTGCATAACGTGTGTTCAAAACTGACAGTATGCAAAAGTGAGATAATGAAAATTCAGCTCTATATAAATATATTAATAATCATAATGTGGTACATTACATTTTTTTAGGTCTGACACAGCTAATAGACCGCTGAGTAGAAGTGGGACTAAAAGGCAAATTGTAAAAATGGTAAAATAAAACGAGGGCTACTGGAAGTAAAAGGACATGAAATAGATTTTAAAGACATGAATTGTGGGTCAGTCTTTTTTTTAGGTTATTAATCTATTATACTCTGTTAATCCTCAATGGGGACATGCATTCACTGTGGTTTCACATATGGAGCAGGGAACTGTCATCTAAGACACCCAGAGAGCAGCTGGGGGGTCCAGGGCCCACAGATGCACAAATGATGGTAGAAGCAGATGTGAGTGCTTCACTTTTACCACTAGAATATTTATAGGATTGTGGAATTCAAACCTGTGACCTCCTGGTTAGAGGCTCACCTTCTATAACTTCTGTGCCACCACTCCCCCTTAAAAAAAAAAACAAAAACAATAAAGGACAAAAGGGAAAGACTTTAAGCGTTGTCAAATATAATGCTTGATAACTATTGTGTTCTGTTGCCATGACAAGGAAGGATGACTCATTACTAAAGTGTTGTTTGATTATTATTTTTAGGTCAGAGACCATTTTAATGTCATGCGTGACATATTCTCTGCATGCATGAGATGCTCAATGGATCATGTGTGTGTCTACACTTCATTATAGCTACAATGACATTTAAGAGGGCAAAACTTTAAACCTTTCTGTACATTAAATGTTGCTTCCAAGTTATTTTCAAGGATTTAGTTTGTTAACATGAAATGTCTGTCTCCCTTTTCTTACAGACAAGCATTGTTAGCAAGCTTCTAAGGCATGGGGCGAACCCAACCTTGCTGAACTGCAACCAAGAGAAGCCGTCTGGTAAAACATTTGCCACACACATTTACACAAATGAGCATGTACAAAAAAACAAAAAAAAAAAAAAAAAAAAAGAAAAAAAAAGAAAAATGCAGCTGAAAGAGTAAAAGTGGCTTTAGGAAGAAGAAAAAAAGCTGAATTTCAAAAAAAAAAAAAAAAAAAAAAAATCGAATTATGTGTTGAAGACACCTGTTCCTGTTTTGACTAGCAGCAGACAGATCTCAGGAAAATATAAATAAATTATGATTTACTGAGGCAGGCAGATTGATCCACTATCAAAAATATGCCTACTTTTGATGCAAAGCTATAATCCATCCATCCATTATGTTTTACCTGCTTCTTCCATTTTGGGTCACAGGGGTTACTGGTGCCTATGTCCATCAGTCACTGTGTGAGAGGTGGGAGACACCCTGGACAGGTCTCCAGTCTATCACAGGGACACATAGAGACAAACGAGTCAACCATTCATTCTCTCACTCATACCTAGGAACTATTTAGAGTTAGCAATCAGTCTAATATTATTCTAATAAACTGTGAACATTCACAATTTGAATTTCACATTCAATATGGTGACCACCAGCTGTCGGGGCTGCAGTGCTTCTTGTTGTGCATGCTAGTCCCTCTGCACAAAGAAGACCAACAAAACAACTCAAACAGAAAAAGAAAGAACCTGCCCCCTACTAATTGTTTATTGTTCCAATTTTATTTTCTAAATGCAAGATAAGATTGTTTGCAATATTAATACTCTGTAAATAGAATATATCAGTGTTCTAGCTAAAAGCAAAAATAAATACAGGCAACTAATCTAAGCAAGTCTGAATCAACAGAATTTTATGGCAGTAAACTCAGAAATATTTTGAATATTTAACTAATCACATATGTGTCTTAGAAGACTTTTTTTTTCAAGAGTTTATGCAGGACTCATCCAGTTGAAATTACAATATCAAAGTTTTTAATGTACTGTATTTATGTTTTGTGATATTCTCAGGGCCTATGGGTGATGGTGCATTTTAATTTACATATATTTTTTGTTCTATTGAAAATTTCAACACTTGAAATAAAAGTGATCAAACTATAAGTATCTCTTCGCTGCATCTCCATGTACCCTCTGCCCACCTCTCCACCATGAGGAGCAGGGCCTTCACCTGCTCTGCCCCTCACCTCTGGAACTCTCTACCCCCAGACTTACGAAACACCTCCTCTCTTTCTCTGTTCTGCTCTGAAAACACAATCTCTTTAGACTCGCTTAACTTTGTTTTGTGTATTTTTTTTTTAATAATTTTATTTAAGCATCCATGTTTTGTGTATTTTATATTTCAATTTATTCATGTTGGTCTTTGCACTGTGCTTGTTTGTTTTTACTCAATCTTATCTGATCCATGTTTCTTGCTGTAAAGTGTCCTCAAGGTGTCCTCCTGAAAGGCACTTTTTTAATAAACTGATTGTTGTTATTAAATTATTATTACCTGACTAACTTGTTAGACTCTGGTGAAGAAAATATCCATCCATCCATTATCTTTTACCCGCTTCTTCCATTTTGAGTCATGGGGGTCACCGGTGCCCATGTCCAGTAATCACAGTGCGAGGGGCGGGGGACACCCTGGACAGGTCTCCAGTCCATCACAGGGACACATAGAGACAAACAAGACAAACAACCATTCACTCTCTCTCTCTCTCACACATAGGAACAGTTTAGAGGTACCAATCAGCCTAACATGCATGGTTTTGGTCTGTGGGAGGAAACCAGAGTACCTGAAGAAAACCCACGCACGTAGGGAGAGAACACGCAAACTCCACCCTGAAAGGCCTCTGGCCAGGGTTCGATCCAGTGACCTTCTCGATAAAAGGCAACAGCTCTACCAACTGAGACACTGTGCGACTCCTGTGAAGCACTGGATGGATTTCAATGAAGATCTCAGAGAGTAAATATTTGCCGTACATCTACAACTGATCAACACCTGGACTCAACTCATTTCAAGATGAGTCGACTAACATTTATAAAACCCCAAACTACAAGTCAGTGAATTTTCCAGAAAATGAGCTTCATTTTGGTGCAACAGCTGACAAAACACTATGACACAAGCAATTACATGATTACTCATCTTTCATGGTAATGGGCAATCATAACTGATTTGATTAAAATTCATGATTTGTTTCTTCACTTTTAGCACATTTTGACCATAATCTTAGTTTGATTAGATGTTAAATGCAAAAATTTTGAACCCTGGGAGATATACAAAAGATGATCCTGATGATTGTTGGGTTTATTTGGGAATGACATGTGAAATATGCACAGTTAGAGAAATTACAGATTTCCAAGAATGAACCCTTCATGTGTTTGATGTGCGGCGGTTCAGTGCTGACATGTCAACAAGCTGTAAAGAGATCTTTACAAAACTTTTATTGTAGAAAAGGAGAAACTGTCACATGGAAAAATGTAGCATGCTGTGTGATTTTTAAAATCCTTTTAGTATTAGGAGCTCAGGAGGAGGACGAGTAAAATCCTCTTGCAGATTCTTCTCTCAGTCTGAGTGAAATGACTTCACCATTAGCCTGAGCATCACTTCTAATCCTCTTGCTCATTTGCTGTTTGAATGAGGTCTGCTTTAGTTCTGAACATGAATGTTCTCAGCCAAGTAATAGCACAGAAAAAAACTGTTTGAGAGAAGAAATCCTCCACACCTGAACAATATCAGTAAAGCTGGAACAAGGTTTTCAACACCTGATTGTTTTTCACCTCACCTTATCTTTACTGCCTTCCTACAGCTCATAACAGTGAACCAACAGCGTGTGAAATGTGACGGTGCTGAGGGATGTGACATGAAAAATGTGTCTGCAACACTGAACATAAATGAGACATACATAGAAATTGGTGTTTGCTTGGTGTGTGAGGAGCGGCAGCAGGAACAGATTAATTTATAGGAGGTGTGTACTAATAATATTTGCTTTACACACACACACACACACACACACACACGCACGCACGCACGCACGCACGCACGCACGCACGCACGCTCGCTCGCACGCACGCACAATTTTGGCTTTGCTTCTAAGTGTTAGAAGCATGTTAGATGTTAGAATCTATCATGTAGTGAATATTTATTGCAGAAAGCCAGTTACCTTGTGTTTTTCTTACTGAATTTAGCAGTTATTCAGAGCACGACTTTTTTTTAAAGCACCCAGTAAACCAGTCTTAGGGTAGCTGGTTTAGGTAAAATACGACCCTTCTACAGATCAGAAAGGTAGTAGTTGAGAGTCCTCTCCAACTTGTAATCTGAGTGCAAACAGATTCTTGAAAATCTGGCCCACTCACATGCCATATTGCCTAATGGGTTCAAGATTTGACCAAAAGGGTCAAAATACAGCCGTTTCTCTACACAAAATGAACTCTGGTGTTAAATGTGGTGGACAATCTTTTTTTTTAAATGCTAGGCTTTTACTTTGAAAAGTATGATAATGCCTTTTACTGTCAGAATCAATCAAATAAATGCAGTTTACTCACATCTGCACTGTTTGGAAGAGGCTTTGGTTTGTTCTACTGAGCACAAATCTCTCAGACCTTTGTTGCTCACTGATCTGTTTTCTCAGGACAATTAATCGAATCAATAACATCAAATTATCAGTAAGTAAAGCTGATGAGTATCAACACCTCATACATTTTTTCCAACATCTTCAGGCTCTCAGGCTGCTTGATGTGTATTTAACACTTGTAATCTTTTAACTGAAATGAAATGAATGAATGAATGAATGAATAAATAAATAAATAAATAAATAAATAAATAAATAAATAAATAAATAAATAAAATAAAATAAAATAAAAAGAATACAGTGCAAAAGCGTTCCTGTTTTTAGTATTTTACATCACCTTACCACCTAGCTGTTTTTGGTTTCTTTTTTAATACCATCTTATTTTCA
>JARVLU010000255.1:22092915-22105375 GCA_031762415.1 Simpsonichthys santanae
TATATATACAGTATATATATATATTATAATGAAAATGTAAAAGCTGACATGCAGCCATTTTGAATAATCTCAGGGATGACATGAAAGACTACAGAACCATGAGGCCCAGACAACAAGGAACACAGAGACTCATGTGCAAACAATAACAAATAGACAATGAGAAACACCTGGAGAAAGAACAGGTGACGGAGGCAGGACAGACCACAAGAGGGAGACACACAAGAAAACACAAATCCGCACATCATTACAATCAACATATTTGTGTCAACGTTGACCCAGCAAAGCTAAGAATGACAACATATTTATCACAAATGTCTTCTGTATTTTCACTCTGTTTTCACTCAGCTGTTAATAAATCATTTTTGTGAAAATTATTTATTTTTGAGATTAAGGAGCTGTCTGTAATTTGATAAATAATAAAGTGTTTCCCTTCTCATGTTCAGACTTACATTGGACACATCCTCTTGATGGTCAACCCAAACAAAGAGCTGCCCATCTATTCCCCTTTGGTAAGTTTGCATTTAAATTTTGCCTTTAAATAATACAAAACATTTAGCTGTAACTTGAGCATGACTTTACGTTAATATTTCAATGCATTGGACTAGCAGTTGCAAATTATACATTAAAGACAGCATGTTTCCTGTATAAAAAGACCAGCAGGGACAGATGAAATGGACCTTGTAGTTGATAAATAATGCAGTCTTCCTGTTAGGGATACACAGCAAAACGCTGACTCTGCATCAGCCGCACACACACACACACACACACTCATTCCTTTACTCACACAGAAAACAAAACTTATTACACAGCTATATGAACTTATCTATAAATTATCTATTATTTTTATTTATTTTTGTTGTTTTTGCTATAATAGCACTGAACATTATGTGTTAGCATAAAAATCTACCTTCTTTAGAAATAGCTGACTTGGTGCCAGCTAAAGGGTTGGACCCAAAATTGATTGCACGGACAAGGAGAAAGCGTCGTCTCCTGCCAGGATAGAAATGAATCCAGGTCCCTGTCTGGTTCCCTTCAGCCTCTGTCTGGCTTCACTCCAGGTCTCTGTACCTAACTGTGAGGTTGTGGAGGAGCAGGGGGACGCATGTGTGAGAAGGACATATGTCGCAGCATGTGCGATGTGTTGGCCATCTGTCAGTCTCTCTGGCATCCTGGTCCATGACCCGTCCTCCATCGCTTGTCTGTAGCCTTCAGTTTAACATCGCACCTGGGCATGAATGAATGCTACAGTTAATTAATATAGACAGACACCTCACACCGTTACACACTCAAAGAGAGTGACACCTGGAATGATGTTTCTGTCTTTCTCAGAACAGCAGCGTGTTTTTATCAAATATCTCTGTCTACCTCAGGTGAGTCAGTTGTACCTGAGCTCCACTGGTCGTCTGTGCTCTTCTCTGCCGCCTCACATCTTCTCTTCTGCTGAGAGGGCGTACCACCTGATGCAGCAGGAGAGACACCCTCAGTGTTTTATCTTGAGGTACGCCTGCCACCCATTCCATAAAAATAAAAAATAAAAAAAAGCACTCCGCCATGCTCATAAATCTAAACCATGGCCAAAACAACATTGACATTCTCATGGCTGAATAATTTTGTAAATGATCAAAAAGCTGCCCACCTGGTTTCTTTACTCCCCCACGGCTCTACACCTGTTAAACACTCCCAGAAAGATTAATCGCTCTCAGCTGAACTATTGACCTGTTCCGTGTTCACACAGAGATGGATGTTTGCTGGAAGTGTTGCGGAGTCGCAATCTTTTTGTCCTCGACTGGACCGAGCCAGTGCCCTGATTGCAATTAAATCCTGTTCCGGCTCTCCGGTGGCATTCACACTGAGTCGTAACCAATCTGGCAGAGAGTTAATGCACACTGGCC
The DNA here is from genome assembly GCA_031762415.1 of Simpsonichthys santanae. Classification (NCBI taxonomy): domain Eukaryota; kingdom Metazoa; phylum Chordata; class Actinopteri; order Cyprinodontiformes; family Rivulidae; genus Simpsonichthys; species Simpsonichthys santanae. The sequence goes on from JARVLU010000255.1 coordinate 22,094,808, forward strand.
ACACGCCATCCATCTCACTCACGCACACACATGGCAACATTGTACTATACATTGCAAAGTACACACCTTGCTGTTGCCTATCTCTTCCATACACAATGTCAATTCTGCTCATATTTTACTTTTGGTCAGGATTGTCTTCATGCATTGTAGTTTGATATCCCTTGGACACACATAAACACACACAGACACTTTCACACATTTGTAGGCAATCAACAACCCTCACGAGTCAAGTGATTTAACAAAACGCCCTTGAAATCTAATAAAGCTGGTAAATTGGAAGACAGTGGAAGGACATTTGGACTTCACACTCAGCGGGTCTGTTTGTGGGAAATGTAGCAAGACACACAGTCAAAGAGCACACCTAAAGCGCCGTGCGGCCATTAGTGTAGGCCTCTGACCTTATGAAGCCATCTGCTTGGTGTTACTGTGCATATCTTAACCCTCTGCGTGTCAGTGAGCGTCAGAGCATGCTCTGTATATGAACCTCATGCCTTAATATTCACAAAATGGAAAACTGAAAACAGACGCTCAGTGTATAAAAAGTGGTGGTCATTGGGTAGAATGTTCTCAATGTCAGCGGAAAAGCTGCAAATAATCAATTTAAAGGGCAAACATCCCTGATGAGTTGATGTCAGGTGGGTGGAGACATTTAACGGAGGGGACAGATGTTGGAAACACCCCAATCACTGATGTCTCACGCCTATTCCTCCGAGACACATGCTCAGTTTACTGCATGCCCTTCATGTGTTTCACTTTTTTTTTCTCAAAACGCTAATGAGAAAATGAGACTCTGACAGAAAGTAAGCACGCAAAGAATGACCAGATTAGGACACAATGTGGTGCACAGCGCCGTTTTCAATAATTTACCGTATTTTCTGGCGTATAAGTCGCTCCAGAGTATAAGTTGCATCTATTGAAAAAAGCATCATTAAGAGGAAAAAACATACAAGTCGCTTTGGCGTATAAGTCGCATTCATTGTATTTATTGTGTCACCGCTGACCCGTCGTGTTTATTATGTGTTTATGTAATGGTCAAAAGAGCTTCTTTTCACCTGGGTGGCAAGGCGCCATCCATCCATCATCCATCCATCCGTCACAGCCGGAGCTGCTAGCTCTCCAGCGTTCCTCTGCCTACAACAGCTGAGTGAAGTAAGCGTGCAGGGGAGGACTCGCAGTTGCAGTTCTTCGAAACTTAAAGTGTTAGTCAAAAACTGCTTCATGAATATTTAAAAAAAACAAAACAAATACTTAAGTCGTTTTGGCGTATAAGTCACAGGACTGACAACTCTATGCAAAAAACTGTGACTTATATGTCGGAAAATACGATATTTGAAATGACCTGGTTTACCTAAAACAGGCAACAGAGTGCAGAAGTGGGAACATCACAACTGGCACCCTGGTGTTCCCAGGTAGGTGGTACCATGAAGTGGGAGGTACAGATATCACTGTTTCCCAGTGTCAAAGCCAATGAAAATGGAAATTTTATTGAATCACTACTTCTCTAAAACACCATGATTAAACGTCTTTATAGTTACATTTGAGAACTATAGCACACTGAAGCATTAGCACATAAAAACTGTGAAATAAAACATCTTAAACCATTATTGCACAACATGAAAGCCATCAACATGTTTTTGTCTCTTTAGTGGTGAGAGTGGTTCTGGGAAAACGGAGACATGTAAGCACATCGTGAGACACTTGACAGCCCGCTCCAGCTCCAAAGGCTTTGGGCTCGAGTCCCGAATGAAACACGTAAGTCTGCAAGCTGTTTGTCAAGTTCTGTCCTTCAAGATGTCACTTGAACATACAACTGGAGATACAACAGACTCTTGCATTGTTGGTTGCTCTCAGATGTAAAATGTGCTTTTTTCCTTCATATTTTCTTTCTTTTCTTTAAGTCCACAGGGACAAACTCATTTTTTGTGTCTCCTGGTGCCTTCAGCTTGTCTCACTGAACATACTGTGTTTCCCCATGCTCACAGTTTAGAGAGCCACAGTAGAGAAGAGAGGGGATGTGTGGATTAGCACAGCATTTGTCTTTTGTTAGTTTACCTATTTAGTTATTGTCATGATAGCTATGTCTGTGAACTGGAGCATTCTGTCAGTCTTTACACTTTATATTTTTAATTCTTGAATTATTCACATTTTGTTGAGATTTGAATCTCCTGTTTGAACCGTTTGAACCTGATGACCGTCAGCATCATTATAATTTTGGATAATTGACAATGTGGCAAATGTTAAAAACAGTGAATTATGAAGCAATAAATCACATTACAAGTTGCTCTGGTTCACATTCAGAATCCACAGCTACTTTCCTATTGGTTCGTGTATTACTTGTTCTCTGGGAATTGTACAAAAAAGTAGTGTGCAACCATCAGAGACTGCTGATTTTTGATGAAGTCATTGTTATTCAGGCAATATCTGGGTCAGATTGTCATTCTAGGACTGGAAAAAAAAATCACATCCTCAGATAGTGAATGTGCACTGACATCTAGTGGTGTAAAGAGGAATCAAGGCAAGACATTCATTTAGAGTCAATACATGTATTTTTTTTTAATTGTTACAAATTATATGAAAAATATAAGTAAATGTATCCTGCGAAACAAAGCAAAGTTTTTACAGCATGACTTTTTTATGTATAATATGCAGGTAAACTGTATTCTGGAAGCCTTTGGCCACGCAAAAACCCCACGAAACAACAATTCAAGTCGCTTTATGAAGCTGTTTACCATCCAGTTCTGTGAAAAGAGGAGGACGATGCTCAGAGGTGATATTCAATTCTGTCTCTATACAACTGGATTCAAATTTATCTCCAATGCTCTTTACTGTCATTTTAATTCACCTCAGTATCTTCATGAAGCAAATATGTTAAAATATATTTGATTCTTACATCTACGTCCTGATTTATGTTTTCAAATATTTAAATTCTACACATTTATTCTTTGTGTTTTAATGTAAAAATAGTGTTTGTTTGTTTTTTTCATTGATTTTACAGTTGAAACCACTATACAACATTTAAATTAGAACGAATGTATATTTTATTGAATGCATAACAGAACAAAAACTCAAATCAAACCTATTTTTTTATATTTGTATTCCTTTTTAATAGTCAGATCCACAGTTTTGAGAAAATCCCAGCAAGAGGCAGTAGAAGCTCATTTAACTGTTGTCAGTACACCCATTTCTGTTTCTCTCTTCAGCTTGAACAAATTTGACTGCTTTTCAGTAAATGATACAAATAAAGTGTGTTATTACTATCATCTGAAAAGAAATGTGCTGACATTGTGTGTTGAGTTTAAACATGTCTCACATTCAAGCCCGAGTTTACACATACATGCTGGAGAAGTCTCGTCTGGTCCACCTGCCTCCTCAGCAGCACAACTTCAGAATCTTCTACCTAATGGCTGAGGGCCTTTCCCCCGAGGACAAGAGTGCACTTTACCTCAACAATCTCCTGGCTCACAGGTGTGTGTGCTTGTTGTAAATACATTTTAAATGCATTGAACTAATTTAAACAAAGCCAATTAATAATAAAGATAATCTTTGGTTTGTTTAACTCAGTTGTACTGGTTCAAAATGACTTTTTATTTATTTATTTATTTATTTATTTATTTTTACAAAAATAGAGAGGACTGTAATCAGACTTGGACTCTTGTTCTCTTCTCTGAAACTTTTTTCTATTGTTGCTCCATTATGTCATTTTTTTTAAATATCAGGTATCTAAATGGAGGCCATCCAGGAGAGAATCCTCCAGTAGCCACAGCATCTGTCCAGAGCAGGGAACATCTGGCTGCTGTCAAACAAGCCCTGCGAGCCCTGGGATTCAACAAACAGGTGACGATTGGCACATTCTTCCTACAGCCAAACGTTACTGACGTTACAGACATAAAAACTGTCGCGCCTGACGGGTTGGTGCTGAGATTGCGATGTGCATTTCACTATCGCAAAAGAAAGCCGTGTTTCAGCCAGCAGCCACAAAAGTGTGCCCTTCAAAGGGCTCACACGTGCAGGTTTCACCTTCAACTTTTTCACAATAAGATTCAGGGGCTTTGAGGCAATCTGTCAAATCAAACAATAAAAGTTTTATCAGCACAATGACACAGCAACACCTCATAAATAATGGAAACAGACTGAGACAATCCCCCAAATAATTAAACAAGGACTGCCCCACTCACCACTGAATAATTGACCATTGCATGATGGGAGAGAGGACATCGAGGCCTGCAGGGGTCCATTTCACAGGCCAATGTATGCACAAGAGGCACTCAGTCAAGCATGCATGTACAGTCCTAAAATGTGTGAACAATGGCAGCTGATACCTAATACAGAGTTGTGCGCTTCATCCTGCATGCTGCCATTTGTGTTCCTCAGACCATTAGCAGCTTTTATTCTTAGATCCTAATATAGCATTTATTAGCACTGACTGACCCTCACCTCGTCTTTTAATCCAGCAGCAGCCACTGCACATAAACATAACGGGTGGACGAACAGAGCAAAAGATGGTGGTCTCATCATATGGCATCGTCGTCTGCTGCATGAGAAATCAAGGTGCAGGATGGAGTGGTGGGGCATTTGTGGAAGTAATAGACCACCCATTTGTCTCTGTCTACAGCTCTCATCAGTAGACAACTCTCAGACCCAAGGGTCAATCATCATTAACACTTCCTATCTGTTCTCTCCCATGTTTTTTTTTTTTAAACCTTCCCCTCGCTAAGCATAGGAGAAATGAGAAGCGTGCGAGGAGGGAGGGGGTCGCGCTGTGTATAGAGTGTCAGACAGAGACTAATGCTTGTATTTATCTCCCAGATATCAGCTCCAATATCCTGCCCTGAGAGGGTTCACACACAGATATGTGCACACACATCCTCAAACTCGGGCTTTCCCCCCTTCCTAGAAGCAGAGCCATTGAACAGTGTGTGTGTGGCGGGGAGGGGGTGTCCATAAGATGTCCTCTACTGAAGGGCACAGAGCAAGGGTGTGATAGAGGAGGAGAGGGGTGTGAACAAAGAGTTAGGACACAGTTTTGTTCAACGTTCAACACTTTGTAATTATTCTCCATTTAATTTGTTGCAAGTACTTCAGTACAAGTGGAAGATGATGGATGGATGGATGGATGGATGGATGATGGATGGATGGATGGATGGATGGATGTATGGATGGATGGATGGATGTATGGATGGATGAAATTCAATCAGGCAATCTCCAACATTAGCCCTATTTACAACAAGGCCTGCTTTTAAGTGACACCTGCTGCCTTTCGGCTGTTTGTGAGCATGACAACAGCTTTAGTTTGCTCTGATGCCAGGACCTTTTGAGTCCAGGTGTCACAGTGGAGTTTTTGAGGGTTGCAGTCAATAGTTTTTCCTGCACTTGTGCAAGTTGATGAACAACAGTAACAATAGCAGATAGTAGAGTACTGTTTGTGCTCTCACCCTTTTCAGCATGCACAAGCAAACCGACATCATCCTTGATCCAAACAAACGTTTATGTACTCAGCATTTTGGAACTGTTTTCATACTTGAGACACTTTAGTCACGAGCATGAAAATGCATGCATGTGTCTTTGAAATACTAAAATCACAGCACCTGGCATGGAAACAAAGCAGATTCAATGAGCACAGCATTAAACGTGTACATTTCTCACGATCAATATACGAACAGTGGCAAATTTCCGGAGATTGTGCACGTGTAATCAGGGCCACTGTCTTCAAAATTATTTTTCTGTTTACCAGGCTCATACTACAAATGATCTGTTAAAAATAAATAAAAAAATAAATAAAAATCTGCAGATTTATTCATTTATTTATTTATTTACAATTTTCATAGTTTTAAAACAAGCAATTGGGATGTTGGTCTGTAAGTAACTTCAACTCCAGGTGAGCGCTATATAAAATGAACTGTTGGTTATTAATACACCTGGTCAGTATTGTCAAAGTGAGGTTACAGGTCTTCAGACCAAACCTACTGAATCTTTGACTATAAAGATCTGTGATAGAGGGGGTAAATGTTGATGGACTATTCCAGTTGTTTGTTGATGTCAACAAATCAGTGGCTTCCAAACAGATTGTGGCTCTAGAGGTTTTGATTTGCAGGTCAGTACCTGCCATGATGGGTCAGTGATTGAATGGGAGAATGGAACACACTGCTCAGCTTATTAAGAATAAAGGCCTTGCATTCCTTAAAGGAACACACATCTCCCACTGCTATTCATGCCAAAGTTTAAAAAAAGAAGATCCTATTGCTTGAGGAATGTCAAAATCCTAATTGTTTTGGTCAAACTATGAAGGAAAAAAAGTGCACAATGTCAAGTCAAATTTATTTATAAAGCACATTTAAAACAGCAGCTGTTACCAAATGCTTTACAATAAGACAAAGGCAGTAAATTAAACAAATATAATAAAAACAAGATGTATTAAAAGCATCAAAATAAAAACAACATAAAAACAATGAGGAACAAAATGAAATATTAAATTAAATTGTACTGTGTTAAACATCAGTGAAAACAGAAATTTTCATTAGAGATATAAAAGCAGGGAGCTGTTGCAACAATGTTGCAAAAGCTCACTGAGAGTGCATGTAGTGAATGACTGAAATACTATGGCATCACAGTTGAGATCATTATCTGCTAAATGGACTGATTATACTGTAGTTGCTTTTGTGTAGGTTAAGGTTGATTTGCTGTGGTGGCCATCTTGAATTGAGTTGACTCCAAAAGTCAGTCAGTTGTAAATCCAATGCATTTTTTAGAGGTTTCATCAAATTTTGTTGAGTGTTTCATAATACATTTTGTAACAAACAGCAAAAGACACAAACAAAGACACCAGTAAACCAATAGCAAGCAATAGGGCATGTTTTTTTTTTTTTCTTTAGCAACACACAGTAATGTACATACATGAAATCCACTATGTAGTGCAGACCATAAAATCTAAAATATAAACACAACAGGTCATTGTAAATAAAACATTGCTGAACTAAATAAGTGGGTAATGTTCAAAACTCAAGCTGTCATGTTTTATTGTGAAACTCTCATATTCTCTCAAGTTACTGCATAACTTCATTTAATTTACCTGAAAGAAAAATATTGTCAGATGACATCAAGTTGCAAATATACATGTACAAAATCGAACAACAAAATAGTCAAGTTGATAGAAAAGCTTTGGAAAATTACACAATTCACTTCAATTCATTTTACTGTATTTATATAGCTCCAAGTCACAACAAAAATCATCTCAGGGCACTGAACAGAAACATTCATATACTGTATAAAATAATAATTTAACATTACTTATCTGAGGAGCAGACTGCTTTGAATTTAACTCCATCACAGAACTCTCATCTTGAGCAAGCATGAAGATGACAGTGGAAAGGAAAAACACTGATGAAGAAACCTTTAGTTGAATCAGACACAGGAAAAGTGGACATCTGCTTTGACAGGCTGGGTTTCAGAGGAACAGATACACAATGGCAGGTCAAGGATCACATGCTAAGATAGAAATAGGATCAAATGAAAACTATTCAATTTTAGCAAATCATTTAAGGAAAATAGGTCAATTTGTCCTCAGTCTAACTGTAGGATTGCTCAAAAAGCTCAGTCTTAAAACTGGACAATGTGTCAGCCTTATGGACAGAAACTGGAAGTTGCTTCCACAAGAGAGGAGCCTGATAACTGAAAGATCTTCTTTCCATTCTGCTTTTGGAAACACTAGGAACCACGAGTAAGCCTGCAGTCTGAGAGTGAAGTGCTCTGTTAGGAAAATGTGGAACAAGAAGATCTGTAAAATAAGATGGAGCTAGGCTTTTGAGGGCTTTATAGGTTAGACATAAGATTTTAAATTCACTTCTAGATTTGACAAGGAGACTATGGAGAAAAGCTAAAACTGGAGTGATATGATCTCTCCCACTAACTCCAGTTAAGACTCTGGCAGCAGCATTTTGGATCAACTGAAGACTTTTTAAGGACGTTTTTGGACACCCAGATAATAAACCATTGCAATAGTCCAGTCTAAACATGACAAATGCATGAACCAGTTTTTCTGCATCATTTTTAGATAAAAATGTTTATAATTTTAATGATATTACACAGGTGGAAGAAGGCGGCTCTAGTACTGTAACATGTTAGTAACATAAACTATTTACAAACAACTAACTTTGACTAAATTTTGAAAATAAAATGCACCTTGGTGTTGTAAATTTATCATTTATGTAAACATGTGTATTTATTGAAAACTCACTATGTTATTATAGAAGCTTTCCACATTTTCTAAACAAATTTATTATTATTATTATTAATATTATTAATACTATTACACATTTCAGTCTGTCTCCTTTTTTCAGCGCTCCCTTTAATACCATTTTATCCTGAGTAACTCCAAACCTTTGCATATTTAATGTTTTTGGCTCTTATAGGAGGTTGACTCTGTGTTTACGCTGCTGTCTGCTCTGCTCCAAATTGGGGATCTACGTTTCACTGCTCTGACTGAGGCCAATGCAGCCTTCCCCTCTGACCTTCAGCTGCTGGACAGAGGTCAGGATCAAATTCTACCTTTTCAGAAATGTTCCTACATGTTACTTCTCCCATGTTCGATGTGTGCTTCACAGCTTCCCAGCAGTACAGGTCAGCTACTTGTTTGACCATCAGATAATTAGACAGTTCCCTCTATTTATTTGAGCCAAGACCCTTTTTGTGTGATAACAAACAGCATCATCATTCCCTGAATAGGAAACGACCACTAGATGTCAGGGAGATGTGATGTCATGACTGGTGATGTCAGCAAAGGGTTTCTGGGTTGTCATCACCTGTTTTTTGCTGCCTGTTTATGGATTCTGCTTCAAAGTTTAGTGATGACTAATCACTGCCAGCTCTGACAATCACTTAAAGAGGACTCAACAGGATCAGAGTTCATCTTGCTGTGTCATCAGCATGGTGTCATTATCAGAGCAGACTGGGCTCAGTCAGCTTTATCTTTCTGATGCTCAATTAATGATTAATACTGTTATTTTGATGTTTTTCATCATGTCATGTGCTCAAATGTGTATTTTTTCCTTTCCTTTCTCTCTGTAGTTGCTGGATTGTTGCAGTTGTCCTCAAATGACCTAAGCACTGCCCTCACCTCTGATGTTCAATATATCAAAGGTATCAGAAGTGACCTTCACCCTTCTATATTTTTTACATTTTATACATCACAGAGAATGATTGTAATGGGACTCAGAAAGGTTTATTTTACCCCATGTAGATTAAGATTTTTTTTTGTATTTTCTTTGCTATAGAAAATTGTTTTGCTTAGAGTATGTAATGAATGAATGCATGTATAGAACTGTGTCCAGTAGCAATACAGCTGCAAGTTATAGTAGAAAACATTTTGATTTGTTTTAATGATCTTTGCAAAAGATCATTAGAAACCATACAACCAAACCCTATATTGCTGGTCTCGTAAAGCTTTGTTGATCTTTGCTGCTACACTTTGTAAAAATAATAATATTTTTAAAAAATCACTCCTGAAATGTTTTTCCATTCATCCTGGCTAGACTCTATTTACCACACTCCCTGTTTAAAATCATCACTTTGATCTGGCCTAGACATTCCCATACCTCCTCTGGTATGTCATCAGATCCATCATCTTTCCCCAACTTCATCCTCTTTAAAGCTCTCCAAATGGCATCCTCACAAATATTTCCCACTTTGTGCTTCACAGTTTCTATGACCTCTATTCGTCTTTCCCTTTCATCCTCTTAATTTGTTAGCGCCTAAAAGCATTCCTTCCATCTTCCCATCACATGCTTCTTCCTTGCTAGAATATTGCCATCTCTACCTTTAACAAGACTAACCTGCTGCACATCCTTTCTAGCCTGATCCATCTTTCTCGTCAATAAGTGTAAGCCCTTCTTGCTCTCTTAAGTGTCCAGCCTTAATATAACTTTTCAAATGCCTTCTGCTTTGCTTTACTCACCTCCGTCCTTGTGCTACATCACATCTCCTTATATTCCTGTCTCCTCTCTTCAGTCCTTTCATTGTCATATTTCTTCTCGGCTAGCCTCTTTCTCTGAATAACTTCCTGCACTTCATTATTCCACCTCCAGGTTTCCTTATCATCCATTCTCTGTCCAGATGACACACCAAGTACCTTCCTACCCGTCTCTCTAGTTACTGTTGCTGTAGTGGCCTAGTCATCTGGAAGTTCTTTCTTATCACCAAGAGCCTTCAACAGCTTCTCTGAACTCCTCGCAACATTTTTTCTTCCTCAAATTCCACCAATTGATATTCTTCTCTACATTTACACTTGTCATTTCCCTCACCTTAACACTCATCCATCACACTAGCAGCTGACTTGGACAGATGCAAATGGTAAACCTCGCTCAAACAGTGGCGGGCAACATGTCTCCAAGTAGGTCAGGTTTACTAAGTTAACACAAAGGAACAGCTATGTTAAACTGGGAAAAGGGCACTTTCAGAAACTTTTCTTCTTTTCTTACTTTCATACTTTGCACACAGAAAAATTGCCTTGTTGAGCACAGTAATGCTCCTTTAGTGTGACCTACTTCTTGTGGGGGGGGGGGGCGGGGGGCGGGGGG
>JARVLU010000255.1:22227590-22241097 GCA_031762415.1 Simpsonichthys santanae
CTTAAGGCTCTTTTCTGCAAAGTTAAAATAGACCTAGTTGTAGTTTTGCATGCTGTGCCCCAAACATCAACACAGTATATTAAATGTGGTATTATAATTGTATTGTACAGCAAATACAAAGCTTTCTCATTCAATAAATCCTTTACTCTATATAGTACTGCTGTGGATTTAGATAGTTTACTTTTTACAAGATTTATGTGCTGTTTCCAAGACAATCTATCATCAATGACCACACCCAAAAACTTTGTTTCTCTCACTCTACTGTACATATTTCAACATCATCAATTTTGAAAGGAACATCGGTAGTTGTCATTCTATTACCAAAAATCATATAATTTGTTTTATTAATATTCAATGATAACTTGTTTAAATTAAACCAAGTTTGTATGTTAACAAACTCCCTCTTAATTAACTCAAGCATTTGTTCCAAGTCATTACCGGAATAAAAGAAAGTAGTGTCATCAGCAAAAAGAACACATTTTAGGATACTGGATACATCAATTAAATCATTAATATATAAAATAAACAGCTTAGGACCAAGTACAGAGCCTTGAGGTACTCCACATGAAACATCACAGAGGCTAGATCTTATATCATCTATCTGTACAAATTGTTTTCTGTCCTGTAAATAACTGCAGATCCAATGAAAAGCTGGTCCTCTTATACCATATTTATCCAATTTATCAAGAAGTATAGTGTGGTCAATTGTATCAAATGCCTTTTTTAAATCAACAAAAAACACAATATTTTCATTGATCCACAGCTGTAGTAATGTGTTCTATCAACTCCATCAGAGCCATTGAAGTCAGTTCTTCTTCTAGACACATTGGTAATATTGTTTAACCTTTGACTCCAGTGCGCCCCCTAGTTTATTCCAAAAGTTATAGCTCAGTGAAATATCATCCAATATGTACCAGATTTATTGCATGTGTTCAGTGAGCACTGCTAGACACCTTGGTATTGTTGTTTAACATTTCACTCCAGTGCGCCCCTACATTATTCCAACAGTTATATCTCAGTAATACACCAGATTTTTTTTTTTGCATCATCAGTGACCACTTCTAGACACACTGGTATTGTTGTTTAACTTTTGACTCCAGTGTGCCCCCTAGATTATTCCAACAGTTATGTATCAAAGAAACATCATCCGATCTGCACCAGATTTTCTGTGCATGATCAATGAGCACTTCTGGATACATTGGTATGGTTGTTTAACGTCTGACTCCAGTGCGCCCCCTACATTATTCCAATAGTTATATATCAGTGATATATCATCCAATATGTGCCAGATTTACTGTGCATAATCAGTGAGCACTTCTAGATACATTAGTATTGTTGATTCATGAATCACTTAAGCCCCACCCACTCTGAGAAAAAACAGTTGACTACTGAGTAACTCTTCCAGCTTCGCCCTATGTAAGATATCAGACTGAAACTGTACCCACAAACTGATGATTACTGCACATGACATGTTGAAAAGCATAAAGGAAGTGCTCATCAAACATTCACCAAAAACAGGAAGTCACAATAACTCCTTTCTGGAAGGTCTGATTTCGGCCAAACTTTTAAGGCTTGCAGCTGTACTCGTACTATGGGCGAGAGGTGATTTTGAAGATTTAGCATATGTTCACCCTGATGAACGCATGTGGGAATGGAATGAGAGTGTTCACGATTGCGACTGGGAGTCATTACTGGAGCTCTGGCAATCGCAGGTGATGTTGAAGATTTGGCAAATGCGCACCCTGGTGAACAGGTGTGGGATAGGCACAAGAGCATTCGCAATGGCGACTGGGTGGACTAACTGGAGCTCCTGCGGTCGCCGTAAGGCCGGAGCGGTGCTTTGCTGCAAGGGCCTTCAATGCTGCTTGCAGGTTTATTTACAATTTTGTCTTTGAATAGAAAAAACTTCAAACAAAACTTATGAAGAAACTTAAGCCCTGTTTACATGTGAATGATCCCTTGAAACATTCATGTTTTTCAAATGTTGACTGTGGCCAAGCGTGTACATTTTACTCCGATTCCAAAGATTTCCAAAAACCTCCACTTTGAGACCTGAATTCAAAAGACTTTGGTTTAAGCAAAAACAACTGCTGTTGTCATGTATACAAATTGTCAAAACACAGCAGAAAAGCAATGGATTTACTCAAAAATCGAGGAATATATACTGGACCTTGAGTGGACAATGACTAAGAGATGGGGTAGTGGCTATTCAAGCAGTTGCAGTGAAGTCTATAAAATCTGATAGCAACCAAAGTTGCAAAATGGTGAGGAAATTAGATTTAAGTCAAATCAAAATTACAATACAAAAACATTTTGGTTGTTGTGGGAAAGAGAAAGAGACAAGAATGTAAAATTTAACCTTGGATGCAAAGATAATATGACACGGCTGCCACTGTAGGTGACTAGTAGGTAACTCAAACATTACTCATAAATGCAAGAAAATATGCAGTTTTTATGTTGCAGTCACTGAAAATTGTTTCTAACCAAGTGACCAGAGGGATGAGCAGTTAAATTCTGAGCCTCTAGATTTTGAAAATCTTCACTCATTTTTGTGTGCACCTCTTGTATTTTAGACCATGCACATTTTGTCATATCTTACCTCTTCACACTTGTACCCACCTGGGCCAGCTTCATACCCACCTCAATATCTGCCCCCACATTTATGGTTTATTCTACCAGAGAACATTGTTAAAATGAAGAAAACGGATTTGGACCAGCTTTTATAAGCATATTATTTGATTTTAGTATGGATTTTACATCTGGAAGTTTGTCTTGGATATTTTTGATCTGAGGACAGCTTCCCTGCAGGGGTCAAAATACAGCTCTAGAACTACTGAGACGAGTCAAAGATACCCCCAACACAATTCAAGTAGGTTTGAAATGAATTTGAGATGTCAACAATTTCACTGTGACTATTTCAAAGAAAAGTCGTTACACTATTTTTTTTTCTTCAAAACTCAAGTGATGTGAAGCAGGGTTACCTGTCACACTCTCAATTAATTATTCAAGACTAGTTCAAGTTCAAGAATAATAATTGTTCATTTATTCACGGATTCTCTTCTTTTAGGATTAAAGACATCTTGGGTGACCAAATGAAAGATAGAAATGACATGAGACGTTAATTATATTTGACCTATCAAGGAAATGAGGTCATTTATTTAACAGATCATTAAAATAACATCATAACATGTACACTTGATTGGTTCTAATCAATTTCTTATAAAATAAACATCAACAGATGGAAATTATGCGTCCGCAATTTCGCAAACTGATGAGTAATTAAGGGACAACAGATCAAATTATGGATCTTAATTAACTTATATCTGAAGGCACTTTAACTTAATGTTACTGGCAAACATAGATTACAAAAATAGTAAGAAAGAGGGGAAGTTGTCGTGACTGAGTTAGTTCAACCAGGAATGACAGCTCTCCTGCGACTCCATCTAAACCCAGGTACGCTCTGGTAACCATCAACAACTCGTTACCTTGAAGACGGTCAGTCTCGATTCCGGTAAGGAGAGGGCATCCCGCCTTAGACGTAAAGGGTCCTTAGGTCCAGTTACGTCCGAGCCGGTCTCAGTGTGTTTACCTTTCCAGCGTCTTGCTGTGTCCACCTTGATCGACCAGAAGTAACGGCAGTTCTGGTTGGTTTTCAAAATAAAATATTCCTAAGAAAGAATTTTTATTAAAAAGTTTGGAGCTTTTAAGCTCGGTCGAATGTACAGCGACGTACTATAAATCTGAACTGAGAACGAGGCCGTTGGCTCATGGCCCCCATTCACAGCTCAGAGGCCCCGTAGAAAGGGGGTTTCTCCTGAGTGAAGACAAGTGTCTTCTCTCCTTCAGCGTGTGCTCAGTCCAAGAAAAATCTCTTCTTATTTCAGGCAAGTGAGAACTTTTGAAGCAAACCTGACTTCGAAAACTCGCCCCTTCCCTAGAGGTTAGTGGAAGTAGGAGGAGAAATGAAGGTGAAGAAATAAGAATTAGAAGGCAGACTCCAGTTTTATGATTTAAACTGATCAACTGGCTTAACACTTTTAAACAAAATACTGAAAAGATCATGTTGACCTGTCCTTGGATTAAACGGAGTCCTTTGATTATCAAAATATTGAAAATAATAATGATAATAAAAAAAGAAGATTATTATTTTGATTATTTGAATTAGGACAAAAATAAAGAGTCTCTTGGGGAGATAATTTGTGTCCTGGATTCAAATTACTGTAATGGGATAACAGTGTTCTGTCCTTTCTGAAGGTTTTCAGAGACAAAGTTGACGAAGGAGGTGTATCGCTACAGATGTCTCTCTTTTGCTTTGCTCCCTAGATGGGTGGTAGTAGCACCCTTAGCATTTGTCTATACTACCTATGCCACGGGCTGGATCTGGCTGTTTCCAGTGTTCAATTTCCCAAATCTCAACCTGTCATTGACAAATAGTTATGTACCACAAGGCTTTAACGTCACTGGTATTAGACCTTTGCATAAGAAACCTAATCTTGGTTCAGGAATTCTGGTCAATTATGGACTTTCATCCAGTCGCCCATTCATTTAAAAATAATTGTAAATCAATTGTGTAAATATCTGAACAAAAATGTTATGTTTGAGGAGTTTCAGTCAGGGTGTAGAGCTCATTATAGTACATAAACAGCACTGGTGAAAGCTACTACCAGTAATCATACTCTCATGGCTGTTGATTTGTGTCCATACTTGTTCGGTTAGACCTCAGTGCTGCATTTGACACAAATCATCACAGCATATTTGAACAGAAATTAAACATGATATTGGGTTTACGGGATCGCCTCTAACGTGGTTTAAATCATATTTATCTAATTTCATATTGTTCATGTTAATAAATCTTCATACACCAGAGTTAGTCATAGCATTCCTTATGGTCTGACACTTTTTACTTTATACAGGTTTCCATTAGGTTAAAAATTTAGACAGCACGTGATAAATACTTTTTTACTTTTAATTTTTACTGTTTATCGTGATCTGCTGCATTGGTTGAATCCAATGTGCAGACAGGACTCGGAGAACTTGAAGTATAAAATAAAGAATAATATTTATTTAACAAAAGAAACTGATGTGGCAGCGAAACACATTCATGAGCTTGGAGACATGGAGAAAGACAACATGAGACCTTGACGGACAATCCATGGACAGGGCAACAACAATGAGATGCAGAACTTATAGGAACACTAACGAGGGAATAATCACAAACACCTGGGTATGGACAATGAGGAAGAAGTGACAGAGGCAGGAGCTGGAGCTGATTACATGGAGGAGGAACACTGAGGAAGGCAGGAAACAGGTACAAAACCACAACAACAACAAAAAAACATCAAGATTCTCTCACTGTTATGCTGATTATATACTCCTTTATATTCAACCATGGAACTTGATTAATCCAATAGGTTACTTAGATTTCAAGCTTGTCTTAGAGACATTAAAGACCTATATAACTTTAAATTTGCTGCTTTTAAAGTGAAAAAAAAAACAGGTTGTGGTTTTTTGAACTGAGCATCTTGGGAACAAACTGCAGCATTTCACTTCCTCATGATGATATTAATTTGGCCTCTGTTTCTATGGTAAAGAACATTGGTGCTATGTTCGATATGTAATTTAACATTACTAAAAATCTTGACAGAACCACTGTCTTCTATCTGAACATCACTAAAATTAAAAACACCTTGTTTAAAAATAATGTCGAAAAACTTTTTTGGGGACACTAGGGGGCATCCTTGAGGGGGGTACTGTAGGAATGGCACCATCTAGTGGGCCTCCCTTATCTGTGCACCCTTGTTTGTCATTATCCTTGATTAATTCCAACTTCCGTTCCCAGCTGTTTGTAATCACGCCCTGTCTTGTCTGTGGTCCCCTGTCTGTGAGTCTTGTCCTTTGTCGTGTCATCGTTGGGTCTTACCTGATGTGTTCTGTCATGTTCCAGTCTCCAGAGTGTGAGTTTATGTCATGCAAGCCTTTTGCTTTATTAGTATTAAATATATCTATTTTTGTATCTCCTGGCTCCAGAGTCTTGTCTGCAATGGGGTTTGCTCCTACCTGATAAAATCCTGACAATACTGTTCTTGACTGGTTCTGCTCCTACCTTTCAGATAGGACTGAACATGTTGCCATCAGAGAAGCCAAGTCAAAGAATCATGCATACATCATGTAATCATAAAGAATGGACTATCAGCCATCTGCTTCATTCTCTACATCATACCCTTCACTACTCTCCGCATTCACTGTCTGTCTGGAGGAGATGAAATCATGGATGAACAAAAACCTTCTCCACCAACAGCTCCAAAACTGAGGCCATGCTGATTGGCACTCCCCACCAGCTTCAGTCATCTCTCTTAACAGCCAAAACCTTCTCTGGTCAGTGGATTACATTCTCCTCCTCCATTGTCACCATGTCTTAGCATCTGGTTTGATCCATAACTTTCCTTTGACTGCCATATTAAACACTTGTGTAATTTTTTTTTTTTTTTTTTTTTTCATTTAAAGCACTGCAAGTCTCAGCTCATCACTGGCTCAGTGTAATGCTGAAAAACTTCTCTGTGCCTTTGCCTTCAAGACTGGACTGCTGCAGTTCAGTTCATTTGACATTGCTAATAAAAGCTTCAAAGGCTCCAGTTCATCCTGAACAGTGCCACGAGACTCATACCAGAACCAAAAAAAAAAAAAAAACATAAGCACATCACACCAGTCCTGCATTCTCTTCACTGGCTTCCTGTCACTGCCAGAATCCAGTACCTGCCTTCTGACACACCAGTGCATACATGGCAATGCCCTCCTCTACCTCAAGGAGCTGCTCATTCTACACATCTAAACTCGTTCTCTCTGTTACAACAACTCATCCCAAGACCAAGTCTTTTGTGCTGATGCTCCTCGTTTATGGAATTCACTTCTAAATCGCCTGAGGAAACCGTAGACTGCAGAATCCTTCAAACAAGGATGAAAAATGTTTTGGTTCTGTTATTTTCACAGGCCTAACTGGTTTTAGCAATTCCTTTTGTTTTAATTTATTGTTTTTATGGCTCTTGAAATGTAGTACTTTGAGATTTACAAATGTAAAGGGCCCTGTAAATTAAATGCGTAAATAATAATAATAATTTAAAACACATTATATCTAAATTACACATAAGATTACATATGTCAGAAACCAGCTTGGCAATTTTGAAACATTCAAGCAACTTGTTTCTAACCAGTTCTAACCTATTAGCAACTTACTTCTAATAGATCTGTAACTTTAATCAGATGTTTTGACAACATATTGTAATATTTGTGCCTTGAAGGGTTAATCTTCCAGGTTTCAAGGGGAGGGGGAGCTAAGTTTGTGAGAGGTGTGTGTGTGTGTGTGTGTGTGTGTGTGTAGGAACTGTGGACGAGAACAACTGGGCTCCAGGGGGTTAAAACTGGGTCCAGCATGAGTTGCAGCTGTGACAGCAGCTTGTGTTCTCTGGTGTTTTGCTGTTACATTAATTTAGACTCAGAGCACAGTCAGCTCTGGCTCACATTCTTTGTATGCTGAGGGGCATTACAGTATATTGACATATTCAGTGTATAGTTGACAACCTTAGAACTTAGTGAACATGTTTATAACTTACAGCTAGTGAGTTTACCAGTGTTTTGGGATTCAGCTATATGACCAGTGGTGGCTGGTCCTTAGGAGCAGGTGGGGCAGAGCCCCATCCCAAAAAATCATTTGACCCTCAAGGTAGTGTAACGATTGCAGCTGTACCCAGATACAAGGACTGAAAAGAGCAAATAAGACTCAAATCAGTTTAGTATTTATTTACAAAGTGGAAAATAATCAATAGTGCCAGGAGGGGAACTGGAACCCTGGAGAGCAAGGAGAGGGTTACTGATCTGTCAGCAGGGGCTCATAATATTGTTGCTGCTCTTTCTTATGGTGAAGTAGGAGTCAGTTTTGGGGAGAGCTGACCCAGTGGTTCCAGGGTGAGGAAGGTGTGTGTCGGAGTAAGGTTCCAGGAGAGTGACAGGCAAGTGGTAGGATGGCATGGAGGCAGCTGAGGAGGCACATGAGAGGAGGGCTTGAAGTCCACAGAGACATAGCCATGGGACTGAAGTACATCAGGGGTATGCTCTGAAAACACAAAGAGAATAACAACTTGTTACAATTTAGTTTCATTCACAAGAAATTGTCTTGAACAGAACCACCATTGGCAAGTAGTGCTCTAGTACCTGCTGAATGCTCTCTTCAGCCTTTTATGCTACTCCTGCTTGTTGAGCTGATGATCCACAGGCGCTGCTGATTAGTGTTCAGATGGTTCCAGGGAGCTGACAGGGCAGAACTCCGACAAGTAGTTCCTCCTAATAAATGATTTGAATTACTTATTTCAGATATTCAGAAATTCTTTATTGTCGTTCGCAGCACATGTGGTACATGTGGTAGAACAAAATTGTGTACACAGAGTCCCAGTTACATCCAACAATAAAATGTAAAAGAAAAACAGTAATAACATCTAAGATTCAATTCAATTCAGTTTATTTATATAGCGTCAAATCACAACAAAGTTGTCTCAGGGCACTTTACAAGAGCACTCACATACAAAGAAAAGCCAATTAGTAAAGTTCTCTATCTAAGGAATCCAGCAGACAAGTTGAATCTTGGCTTTGTTGCAGTCTTCCATCCTGAGCAAGCACAATGGCAACAGTGGAAAGGAAAAACTCCCTTTTAACAGGAAGAAACCTCCAGCAGAACCAGGCTCAAGACGAGCAGCCATCTACTTCGACCAGCTGCGTTTGAGACGAACAGGAAGGAGAAATTAACACAGAATGACAGGTCCAGGTGTATCCTCTATAGGAGGAAAGACAAAGAAATAATAATTAAAAATAACACAGATTAAGATTGAATTAATTACAATTACAAACAGGTAGAGTAGAACAAGTAATGTCAGCAGCAGAGTGAGGAGATGTGGTCAATTAGTCCCCCAGGGGTCTAAGCCTATAGCATCATAACTTAGTGATAGCTCAGGAAACCCAAGCTGACTCTAACTATAGGATTTATCAAAAAGGAAAATCTTAAGTCCAGTCTTAAAACTGGACAATGTGTCAGCCTCACGGACAGAAACTGGAAAGTGGTTCTACAAGAGAGTAGCCTGATAACTGAATGAGCTCTTTCCCATTCTGCTTTTGGAAACTCTAGGAACCACAAGTAAGCCTGTAGTCTGAGAGCAAAGCGCTCTGTTAAGAAAATATGGAACATAATATGGAATATGGAATTGACAGGGCAGCACGGTGGCACAACTGGTAGAGCTGCTGCCTCTCAGCGAGCAGGTCCACGGTTCAAATCCCGGGCCAGGGGACTTTCTGGGTGGAGTTTGCATGTTCTCTCTGTGCATGCGTGGGTTTTCTCCAGGTACTCCGGTTTCTTCCCACAGACCAAGAACATGCATGTTAGACTGATTGGTAACTCTAAATTGTCTCTAAGTGTGAGTGAGAGACTGAATGGTTGTTTGTCTCTATGTGGTCCTGTGAAGGACTGGAGACCCATCCAGGGTGTATCCCACTCCTCGCACAGTGATTGTACCCCTGCGACCCAAAATGGAAGAAGCGGGTAAAAGGTAAGACACCATGACACTGCCTAACTGTGTAATTCTTTTTAGGATGAAAGCAGAAAGTGCACTGAGAGATTAAAGACTGCCCTCGTTCAAATGGGTGGGATCATCTTGAAACGTTTCCTAAACACAGCGAATGCTCTGCATCAATTATCACATTTTATTACAAAAAACAAAATGAGCTGTTGATCAGTGTTCGTTGCATAAAACGTGCTTTTCAACGCGTTTTTCTCCGTTTTCCACGCAAAGCGCTCCGGTTGCCACTTTGATCGCGGCGGCAGTGCGGCAATAAATCTGCTGAAACAACACTGACGTAATGAAAAAGCCTACCTGTGCTTGAGAAAACATGTTGGGCAGCACAGACACACCCTGGGCTAACCTGCAGCTGTAAACACAGAGCCACCTGCCAAACATGTCACGCACAGTGGGCGGAGCCAGAGGAGAGCTAACTCACCCTGTTGGTTCCTGCATCTTCCCTCCACTCTCTTTGTTTTCCTCTCTAACCTGCCTCTTCCTGTTTCTACCTCTGTACCTTCAGTGATTCTCACCACCTATGTGTGTATTTATGTGTGTGTGTGTGTGTGCTCATTTTCCTCTGCCCTGTGTTTACTGTGGCTGCTTCTCTGTCATCAGATGCAGGAAGGGGTGTGTGAGTGTGTGTCTGTATTTTGTTGTTGTTGTTTTTTTTTTAACCTTGTGCCCACCTGTAAAACAACAGGCCAGCATGTGTGTGTGTGTGTGTGTGTGTGGGTGTTTGTGTGTCCATATTAGTGGGGATTACAGTTAAGGCAGTCAGCGTGAGAAACAGGAGATGCACAAGAAGCGTGAGAACGCTACCTGGAAAACAGCTGGGAATGTCTACAGAACAAGCTGACCACATGCACACATGCAAGCACAAACATAAACATACACGAAACATGCACGTGAACAACACGTTTTATCTTATTCACACACACTCACACACACACAAGCATTCTTCTAGGCTGAACAAAAACGTAAATGCAACACTTTTGGTTTTTGCTCCCGTTTTCCACGAGCTGGACTCAACGATCTCAGACTTTTTTTCTCTGATATTCCCAGATGTGTGTAAATCTGTTGGTGAGCACTTCTCCTTCGCTGAGATGATCCATCCACCTCACAGGTGTGGCATATCAAGATGCTGATTAGACAGCATGACTGTTGCACAGGTGGGCCTCAGGCTGACCGCAATAAAAGGCCACTCTTAAGTGTGCAGTTTTATGGCACAGCACAGATGTTGCAAGTTTTGAGGGAGCGTGCATGTGGTACACTGACTGCTGGAATGTCCATGTTCAGAGAATTTGACAGTACAGGTAGTCCTCGAGTTATGCCCCCCCCGATTTATGACATTTCGGACTTACGGCCGCCTCCCCAGTGACATCTTCACACCTCCCATTGACTGTTTTATGCAGTATTTTATGTGTTTTTTTGAGTTTTTTGAGGGTACTGTGTTAGCTAACTGCTTGGAAATACAGTACTGTGCATGTATATGGGACAGAATGTACGCTGGTGTTGTGTTACGTTGAAAAAAACGTGTTTAAAATGCCGTTTACTGTTCATTTTCTGACTTACGGCAAAAATCCGGACTTACGGCCGCCACGTGGGATGAGCTCCGGCTTACGGCAAAATCAGGTTACGAATGGTCTGTAGGTACGGAACTCGTTCGTAAGTCGAGGATTACCTGTACATTCATCCGACCTCACAACCCCAGACCCCGTGTAACCACATCAGTCTTTGCGTTCATTGTCCATAACACTTTTGC
Source organism: Simpsonichthys santanae (assembly GCA_031762415.1). Taxonomy (NCBI): domain Eukaryota; kingdom Metazoa; phylum Chordata; class Actinopteri; order Cyprinodontiformes; family Rivulidae; genus Simpsonichthys; species Simpsonichthys santanae. Next base: position 22,238,952 of record JARVLU010000255.1, read on the forward strand.
CCATACCATAACTCTACCGCCACCATAGACCACTCAATTCACAACGTTGACATCAGCAAACTACTTACCCACACAGTGCCATACATCTGCCCTGTACAGTGAAAAACAGAATTCATCCATGAAGAGAACACTTCTCCAACATGCCATTGAACGTGAGCATGCGCCCACTCAAATCGGACTTCAGTTTGGAGATCTCGATGAGGACAACAATCATGCAGATGAGCTTCCCTGAGCCGGTTTCTGACTGTACAGAAATTCTTTGGCTATGCAAACCAGCTGTTGCAGCAGCTGTTCGGGGGGCTGGTCCCAGGCGATGTTGGAGGTGAAAGTGCTGGATGTGGAGGTCCTGGCCTGGTGTGGTTACACATACAGTAGTTTGTGGTTTGAGGCTGGTTGGATGTACAGTACTGTCAAATTTGCTGAAGCACCTTTGGAGATGACTTATGGAAGAGAAATAACGTTCAGTTCATGGACAACAGCTCTGCAGTCAGCATGCCACATGCCCCCGTTAGTATTTATAATTTTGTTCGGTTTACATGCTGGGTCAGACTCAACTGGGACTTCGCACTGACTCATTTGACAAGAATTATAATTTCCTTGAAGTGATAGCTCAGCTATTTTGAAGTGGAATTCTTTGAAAAGTTGTGAGCGGTTAATATCTTACCTGTTTTACATAGCTCTTTGAATGACCTCAGTTTGGAGAACAGTTTCATTCTGACTGACTGAAAAAGTGGATCACTTTTTTCCACTCAAACTAGCCGTTAGCTTGTCAATCCAGTTATAATTAAACTCTTATTTCTCCAAACTGAAATACTGTAGTTCAAAAACAATTTACATCAGTGGTAGGTTAATAACGTTTTACAGAACCTTGCTTCAAAAGGTTTAAACTTTCTAAAGTTGAATTGAACCTCAGGCTGAACTAACAAAGTAATCCATACAAACACTTTCTTCTCTTTTAGTCACATTTTTCCATAAGTTTTAAATTATTCCAACAAGTTTGCATTCGTTTAACATGCTTTTCACCTGTTTCTCTACTACACATATACACAATGTTCTCTGAGAGAGAACTAACACAAAAGATTAGCTCGTGTTTCAGTTTGCGTGATGGGGCACAGGCGTTAACATCGACAAGAGGAAATGATTGTTGAAAATTCTCAGATATCACTAAAGAGGAAATATCCTTTGTTTGCTGTCGTTTTACTGGCAGGTCATGAAATGCTGAAAAGTTGACACGTGTACCAACATCCCCACTGCACACTGCGTTGTGTGTATGTGAGAGAGGTGGTTGTGGGGGGATAAGTGTTGACCACAGATTCAACTCAAGTAGGAAGTGACATTTAAATATGCATCCTCAGCTGGACAGGAATCAGTTAAACAGGCGTCTCAGCTTACAGAATGTGTTTCTGTCTCACTTATTATTTCCCATGTGGCGCATATACAAATATGGTGATAATATTTCTGTGTGCTCAAGTGTTTTTTCCCTGCTTCATCAGACACATCAAGTGATGTGAGTATAGTTTAGTTTAACCAACAGCAGACCACATCTGCAGGCAGGCTTGACAGAAGCCTGATCTGTTTTCACGTGGTCTGTGCAGAAGACGAAGAGAAAACATCAGGACATTTAGGCATGTTTCCAGAAGTGTTCACTGAAATATCAAATACTGTATCAGAAAGCTGACCTTATGAATGTGCAGGTATCAAAACAGTTTTTATGTGCTGGAAGATAAAACTTCACGATCATAAAACATGGTCACACTTCATTTGACGTTTAGTCTACACTGAAATAAACTCTGTAAAGTTTGATAATGCGTATCTAATCCAAGCAGTAAATTAATAGCAAACAGTCAAAATCGTTAAAGCAATAGCAACAAAAAAAAAAATACATTTTATTATTTTTTTTCCATAAAATGTATTTTTGCAGGTATAAATCATTGTATTGTTGAGTATGATGTATTTTGAAGTATTACCTCAGGTATTGTCATTTATCCATTAAAAATGTTTCAATAGCTTCATCATTTCTACAATAAATAAAAACATTTCGTTCTCAACAAGTTTGGCATATTCCTTTTTCATGCGCTTATCTAAAATGCTGTTTATGAGCTAAAATATACAGATAATGCATAAAATATGCTCCATGTCAAGTAAG
>JARVLU010000255.1:22262450-22273408 GCA_031762415.1 Simpsonichthys santanae
TTTATTTTATTTTTTTTTTTACTCATTTAGGTAATAGAAAATAACATTGTGGTCATTTCCACTATGTGGTCATTTTATGTAAACAAGAACAATTTTACTCAAATAAATAAATAAATAAATAAATAAATAAATAAATAACATTCTTGATTTTGTTTTCCCCAATTTTATTGATACCAAAACATCATCGCGTGGGTCGGAAAACAATGAAAACTTTAAGTCATTGTCAACAAAACACAAAGGCATACATAAACATGCACGACAGTGACATCACTCTGTTTATATGTCAAACCTGGGTCAAGCATGTCAATAAAAAACAAAAGGTTATACGAACATATGGTACATCTGTAAATCCTGAAAATCTGGGCAATGATAGTTTAGGCCATTTTTGGGCTCTTCAGCCCATACAATAAAAATGACCATGTTCAGTCACTGTCACCAGTAATTGATCCAATTCATAGATTAATGTCCTGAAACAAAACTAAAATTTCTCTTCCGGTTTATTTTTAGGTCAATTGATCTTGGGCAGTGAGCTTGAAAGAAATAAAATGAGCTGACGGGGATCTTTGTGGTACATCTCTTTGGGCACTAGTATTGAGCCACGACACGAGTGATTACAGTTCTGATGAGTTTAACTGACCGGTTTATTGGAATAGACTTGTCCTATTATGTAGTAACAACACACTGGACAAAGGGAATGTGTGGACATCTGTGTGGTTCTGGAAACTCAGTTGGAGTTAGTCATCAATGCCCCACTTTTGTTGTGCAATTACAGTCGTTAGTGTTTGATGAAAAATTATGAGGAGGCAGTACTTTACTGTGGTCCTTGCAGAGTCTCCACATGAGGTCATCACCTCTCCTTGACAACTATTTTTTTGCCCATATTCAGACTTATTTGTTTTATTCATCTTTATGTTATTAATAGGCTCATTTATTTGGCCATTGTTTATTTGTCATATGCAGGTTAACAAAAGGTCAACTATGCAATGAAGTGTTCAGGATGAGAAAAATCGTTTTGACTTGCTAAAAGAACAAGAAATACTAAAGCATGCAATAAAAGTACAAAATAAAGTACCAAATGTGAAAGAGAAATAAAAATATAATACAGTATTCACAATGTCCAAAAGTAAACAACATAGTAGAATGTAATGATGCAAGTAGGATTAATTAGTATAAATAAGTATTTCACATTTAGTAATATTGCTTAAAATGCACAATATATACTGCACATAATACACAGCTTGTGTGACAGGTAAACAAAGAACACAGACAAGGTAGACAACAATAGACAATCATATAAAAAGCATATCAAATGAAAAGTAAATGGAAGAAATTATAGAAAAAAAAAAACAGCTAAATTATAAAGCAACATAAAAATGCCTGATACATACATATGTGATACAGACATACATGCATACATTCATACATGATCCATACATACATTCATACATGATACATACACACATACTGCATGATGCAGACATACATATGTGAATGATACAGCCACATAGTGCAGCAGTAATAAATGTATTAGGTGCCACAGATGTGGCTTAGTTCAATGTTTTTGTCATTAGTTCAGTATAATTATCAAGAGTTTAGTAATCTGACAGCTTGTGGATAATACCTGTCTTTGAGTCTTTTCATAATTGATGGCAGTCTCCTGTATCGTCTGCCTGAGGGTAATCCTTGTGCTGGGTGGGTGTGGTCCTTAATGATGCTGCGTGCTTTACGCAGACATCGACTGTGGTAGATGTCCTGGATGGTGTGGAGACTGATACCGTTGATGTCCTCTGATGTTTGCACCTCCCTCTGGAGCTTTCTGGCTCTGCCTGGTGCAGTTCCCATACCACACTGTGAAGCAGCCTGGCAGGCTCTCAGTGGTGCACCTATAAATGTTGTTGAGGATGCTGGTTTTCATAGCAAACTTCTTTAGTCTTCTTAGGAAGTAGAGTCTTTGTCTGGCTTTCTTGACCACAGTGTCTGTATCTAATGTCCAGGACAGAACCTTAGTAATGTGAACTCTGAGGAAATTGAAGCTGCTGACCTGCTCCACCTCACTGTTGTTTATGTAGATGGTGGGGTACTGGCCTGCACACTGTTTCTTGAAGTTCACTAGCATCTCCTTTATTTTGCTGACAGTCAGAGAGGTTATTTTCCTGACACCAGCTGGTCAGTGATTTCACCTCATCTCTTGTTAATGTTGGTGATGAGGCCGAAGATGGTGGTGTCATCAGTGTACTTGAAGATGATGTTTGAGCTGTGCCTGGCAGTACAATTATGCATGAATAGAGAATACAGAAGTGGACTGAGGACACAGCCCTGAGGTGTGCCGGTGCTGAGAATTGGTGTGGAGGAGAGGTGACTGCCAAAATACCCGTGTAATGCAAAATTAAAAATGGTGTAAAGGTTTATAAAATTTAATTTACACAAAGAAAAGCTATCAAAAAGCTATCTACAGCAGGTAAGATATTAATGGTTTATAACCTTTATACAGAATTCCACTTCAAAAGAGATGATCTATTGTTTTACAGTCAAAGGAGTAGAGCTGTGAAATAGTATTCAGAATATAATAACCTATTAACATGTTATGCAGACTGAAGACGTACAGAGACATCTTTAATATTCACGAGCACATCTTCTCGTCTCCACCTCAAATGGTTGTTCAGAGTTGCTTTGATTAAACAGATATGAGTACATATGATATTCAGACTCCATAATACCATCATCAGTCATTTGTCATAATTATGTTTTATCGGGAGTCACAAGGTATGAGAGAAAAGGCAGCGATAAAGGATCAGCCTCTCTGCCTCTACCAGAAAGGAGAAACCAATGATCGTGACAGACGGAGGCCATTAAAAATGAAGATCTAGTCCATCTCTGTTCATACTGCATAATTTTGTAGTCACCTCTGGAAAACACTATTTCAGATTTGGACAACTGAAGTGAAACAGTAAGAGGCCTGTAACTGATTTAAAGTTATTTGTTTTAGTTAAAGTCATGGTGTGAGGATGTTCCAAGGCCTCATTTTAAATGCAGCTGAGTGGAAAATTAAAAACAAAAGTTCATCAACCTTTTGGATGTAAGAGAAACATCTGTTAGCAGCTGGCTTCTGGTGTTAGCCTCTCTGCAGCACAACAGTGTCAGCATAGCCTGCACGTTTATTCAAGCAAGATTAAAGGCAAGGTGTGCATTATTTACAAAGGTATAGTGCAGGTTTTTAAAAAGGAACTGTGTAGGAGTGTGTGCACCACCTCTTAATGTGTGTTTGGTTGTTTCATTGAGTGTGTGGATTGGGTTTCGATTGTTTCTGCGTTTTAGCCTAAACTGACCTCTTGATTTATTATTCATTCCCCTTCACTCTTATTGTCCTTTCTTCTCTTGTCCGCTGTGTCTGATACAAATCCATTCACACGTTTTGCACTGCATGCGCAGTAACACACGCCTAAATGTACTTAAGTTGTCGTTCCTTTTTTCATTTGGTGCTTGAACATCTGCTATTGAGCGTGCCAGTTTCCTACAAATGCTCTAGTGGAGTAAATAAAACAACAATAAATCAAGCGCAACATAATTATAACAGCCAAGGAGTGAAACATTGGAATGTTTGCTCATTAATTAATAGCTACCGCCATGAAAAGCAGCCCGTCATGTGTCAGTGCGAATGTTTTCATTCCTCTGTGTGTTAGCAAATATCTTGTGAACCAGAGAATAGATGTTAATGAGACTGTTAGTTTTAAATTTATAAACGCACTGTATATCCACAAATAATTAACTTTAAAATCTTCCTAAATCAAGATGGCTGTTTGAGCTAATTGATCGTAGCAAACAGAAGAATTGCTATTACTCATTCAATTTGACGAATATTGGCCTCAAATTTGTGTTGGTAGTAGATGTGACTCATTCTTAACATGTTGTGTATTTTGTGTTATTTGTTGAGTATTTCTGTGATTATGGTATCTTGTTTAGCTTGTGATTCAGCTTTCATAGTGTTTTTCTCCTCATATATTTCAGCTCCTGCCCCTCCCACTGCACCTGATCCTTGTCGTCTCTCCCCAGGTGTCCCTCATTAGATTCCCTTTAAAGCTCATGTACTTTTCCTCACGTTGTGTATTGTGCGTTCAAGCTGTTCTGTTTGTCCTCCCTCAAGTTTTTCCCCTTGTGAGTATTTTGCTGCCACGTCAACTTCTGTTTTTATTTTTTCTAATAAATTAATTTTTCTTATTTCAACCGCTGAGCTTTTGTGAGTTTCCCGCTGCACCTGGGCTCAATATGCAACAATCATGATACACACATTCTGAGTGCTCATAGATAATTCAAGACTTCAGTTTAAAGAAGAAGAAGAAAATGCTATGTTTTGTCATCATCGTATGTTTCTATACAATGATGAAAATTGGGCTCTGCATTTCAACTCATCACATGTGAGACACACCCAGATGGAGCAGGGGGCAGCTGTGTACAGGTGTCGGTCATAAAATTAGAATATCATGAAAAAGTTTATTTCTGTACTGTAATTTTATTCAAAAAGTGAAACGTGTATATTATATTATTTCATCACACAGACAGATGTTTATTTCTTTTAACGTTGATTATAACAGACAACTAATGAAAATCCCAAATTCAGTATCTCAAAAAATTAGAATATTACTTAAGATCAATTTTAAAAAAAAAGGATTTTTAGAAATGTTGGCCAACTGAACAGTATGAACATGAAAAATATGAACATGAAAAGTATGAGCATGTGCAGCACTCAATAATTAGTTGTTGCTCCTTTTGCCTGGATTACTGTAGCAATGCAGCATGGCATGGAGTCAAGTCTGTGTCACTGCTCAGGTGTCATGAGAGCCCAGGTTACTCTGATAGTGGCCTTCAGATCTTCTGAATTGTTGTATCTGGTGTATCACATCTTCCTCTTCACAATACCCCATAGATTTTCTATGGGGTTAAGGCCAGGTGAGTTTGGTGGCCAATCAAGTACAGGGATATCTTGGTCCTTCAACATAGCTTTGGCACTGTGTGCAGGTGCCAAGTCCTGTTGGAAAACGAAATCTGCATCTCCATAAAGTTGGTCAGCAGCAGGAAGTGCTCTAAAACTTTCTGGTAGACATCTGCGTTGACCTTGGACCTCAGAAAACACAATGGACCAACAGCAGCAGATCGCATAACCCCCCAAACCTCCATTGACTGTGGAAACTTGACACTGGACCCCAAGAAATGTGGATTTTGTGCCTCTCCTCTCTTCCTCCAGACTCTGCGACCTTGTTTTCCAAAGGAAATGCAAAAATTACTTTGATCAGAGAACATAACTTTGGACCACTCAGCAGCAGTTCCAGGCGAATCACTTCAAGTGCCTTGACACAAGGAATGTGACAGCTGAACCCCTTGTCTTGCATACGTCTGAGTGTGGTGGTTCTTGAAGCACTAACTCCAGCTGCAGTCCACTCTTTGTGAATCTCACCCACATTTTGGAATGGGTTTTGTTTCACCATCCTTTCCAGGGTGCAGTTAACCCTATTGCTTGTACACTTTTTTCTACTACATTGTTTCCTTCCCTTCGCCTCTATTAATGTGCTTGGACACAGAGCTCTGTGAACAGCCAGCCTCTTTAGAAATGAACTTTTGTGTCTTATCCTCTTTGTGCAAGGTGTCAGTGATCATCTTTTGGACAACTGTCAAGTCAGCAGTCCCATGATTGTGTAGCCTACAGAATTAGACTGAGAGACCATTTAAAGGCCTTTGCAAGTGTTTTGAGTGAATTAGCTGATTAGAATGTGGCACCAGGTGTCTTCAATATTGAACCTTTTCACAATACAGTATTCTAATTTTCTGAGATAGTGAATTTGGGGTTTTCATTAGTTGCAAGTTAAAATCATCAACATTAAAAGAAATAAACATTTGAAATATATTAGCCTGTTTGTAATGAATGGATATAATATATCAGTTTCACTTTTTGAATGGAATTACTGAAATAAACCAACTTTTTCATGATATTCTAATTTTATGACCAGCACTTGTAAATGCTCAGGGAGCAGTTAGGGATTGAGTGTCTTTCTCAAGGACACCACAATATGTGGGCATGGCGGGAAGTTGAACCTGTAACTTTCTGGTCCCAGGTTGGCCGCCCTGCTTCTACACCACAACTGCCTCCCAAAAACGTATGCAACTTAAAACTCTTAAAACTTAGGCCTTAACTGTTCGAGTCAACCCTGTCTGTTAGCAAAAAAAATCTCTAAAAACACTAAACTTAATTTAATCAGACTGCCTGTGAGCAGTCATTGCATGTACATCTACAACTAATTAACCTTTGATCAATCTAATTCAAGATGGTCCCCACAGCTCATCAGTCTTATGCACAAATACATTTTAGCTCTGTCAGTTTTGCACATTTTGAGCAGATATTTGGTGTGGTAGTAGCTGAGAGTGATCCCCAACATGTACATGAATTGCAAATAGATTGTACAAAATCTTTGTTTAACACTGATTTATTAAACAGCAGCAGCAATATGCATTCTTTCAAGGAATGGTAATTTAAATGAACAGCATGAATATGTTTATAAATATATTGTTTGTGTCAAAAAATGCACAAATAAGTCCATCCATCCATTTTCTTTACCTGCTTTGTCCTTTTTGTCTCACAGGACCTGGTGCCAATCTCCAGATATCTAGATTTCAATCTGGAATTTTCTGGAAAATCCTGCTTTCATCATGTCACAGATGATAAGATTACAGATCTGAGTACAGCTGACTGTTTTGGGATGTTCTCAGAAATTGCATGTATGGCCACCATCTCAATCCATATTTGCCAGAGCAGCATGGTTGGCCCTGTTTTAGAAACAAGATGGATTTTAGGGTGTTTCCAAAGATCAATTTGTTTTGGCTGTGAGTGAGCCAAGCCAAACCACAGCAACACGTATTTCCACAACAGCCTCACAGCTGAGGATAGCTGAGCTGTTCATTGTGGTTTGTGCATTTACTTTGCAGATTTTCCTGCATTTTGACTACGTTGAGCCATGCTGAAGCTGAGTTTAAATACTGAATTACAGATTTTGTTATTAAAGGCAGTCGTTGAATCCAGTTTCTTTCATTTGAAGCAGCTGGCCAAGATATGGCAAATTCAACTGTTTTAAACAGTGATCCAAGTCTTTGGTACAACCCAGCTTGACTGTAACGCTCTGTATGGGGCAGTGCGTGTGCCGTCCACTGTTTGCATCCATCCATCCATTATCTTTACCCACTTCTTCATTTTCGGGTCACTGGGGTCACTGGTGCAAATATCCAGTGAAATATTGTGCGAGAGGGAGGGGACACCCTGGACAGGTCACAAGTCCACCACAGGGACACATAGAGACAAAAAGTGCAAATTTTGCAGCACATCTTTTAATTGGCACATGGATATTTATCACGCCACAACTGTTTTACTCCATTGGTTGCTGATTCATTTGAACATTCATCTATATTTTGTTTTCTTTATCTTTAAATGGTTATGCCTATTTTAACCTTTCTGGACTAGTATGTCCTTACATATCTAATGGTTTTCTCAAGTTTGGTGATCAGCTGCTCCTGACTGTATGAACAATTGGGTACAAGCTCAGATGGAACAGTGAATATGGGGTGGTGGGGCCAAAATTGGAGAATAAATTGCCTTTGCACATTTCACAGGCATCTCCTTTATCTTCTTATGATCTTAACATAAAACTTGTTTTTATTCCTTGGTTTTAGTTTTTTTAAATGTACATTTTATGTTTTTATAGTTTAATTGTTGCTTTGACTTTTTGAATGAATGAATGAACTTTCTTTATTTATTATTATTATTGTTCTGCTCTGTACAGCAACCTGTTTTTTAAGTGTCCTGAAGGACTTAAAAAAATTGGAATTGAATTTCTTCATAAAAGTTTTTTTTATATATACTGTATATGAAAATGAAACATGTTAATGTCATCAGTAGGGCAAATGTATTTAGTAGTGTTGGATCATGATAAAAATATCTAAAGTTCTTCTGATGGCTTGATTGTTGCAAAAAATATTTTCTCAGCCTTCATTTGCAGTGAATAAAACATGCACCATGCCACTTTGCCCATACAGCTCACCTGCAACGCACGCACGCACGCACGCACGCACGCACGCACGCACGCACGCACGTACGTACGTACGTACGTACGTACGTATGTATGTACGTATGTATGTATGCATGCATTCATGTATGCATGTATGCATACATACATGCATGCATGCATGCATGCATGCACCTCTTTGCCACTCTCGAGTCTCATTAGGAAGCTATTAGAGCAATATATGCAACCCTATTGAAGGACCGAAAGTGGCTAATTGTCAATCAGAAACACGTTATCATTGGGTTCTCTTAGAGTCTCAAACACATGACATGATTAAGGCCAACATCACATTTAATGAGAATTAAAGGGTATTTTAATGGGATATTCTAGGATGCCTCATTTGACTATGTATTAGTGTGTGTACATTTTGGTGTGCGTTAAATACTACTGCAACCTCAACTCAAGAGAGTTTGGTTTAAAAACCTAGTAAAACCTTTCAGACATCTCTTCATTTTCAAGGCTAAGATATTAGCAGCAATCCCAATTTCTTAGATGGATTTTAAACAAGAGCATAAATTAAATGTTAATTAGTGATTATCAACTGTAGCACAGTTTTTCTAAAAACTCATATTCTGGAGGTAAAAATATGATTCTCTTAAAATTAGAAACACATGGAATGGGTCTGAATCCATGTGTATATGTACTAAAGTATTTTATTATACTTTATATTTGGAAATAAAAGTCTTTAAGAAGTACTGATCATCTCAACAGTGCAGATGTCTTCACTGTTTCTCAAACCTAAAGTCATTATTAAATTAAACTTAATAAAGATCTGCATAACCCTAATAATATGCTGGACTTTTTTTTTTTTCTTTTCAATTTTATCTTTTAGCTTTTCCTTCCTGAAATGTGTGCATAGTTCAAGTCTATTAGAGTTGTGCCTTGTGAAAAGTAGACAAGATCGTCTGTGAAGGGCAAGGAAGAATAATCTGGAAGAAAGTTCTTTTTTTTCTGACACAACTGTAACAATAATTACACAACAGATGATGACAAAAGTTTTGTAAGAGTCTTTTTTCTAACATTGTCCCAGTTTTTTTAAATTGGTTTTCCAACCATTTATTTGGCCTGTTATACTCAGTAAGCAACAGCATCATTAAAAAAGTTAACAATTATAAGGAGTGAGGCTCCTCATGGCAAATACATATGGCTCTACACAAACAATTAAAAACAGTCACATAGAAGAATGTGAGCTTTATGTTCTCACATGTGCATAAATTACATTTTAATGCCATTAATGTTTCAGTATGTGCAATTATGGGTGTTAGAATAAACCTCAGTGTGTGTGGTATTACCTTTAATGAGATCAGAAACCATTGTGAGAGAGGTCGCAATGTTAAATTATGCATGTTGTGTAATTAGCCAATCAAGTGTTAAAATTAGATGTTGATGAGTCTTTAGCAGAAATGAGATGATGGCACTCCCCCAGGTTGAAGGAAGTTCTCTCCTGCATAGAGAAAATCAAACCAGATAAAGAACAATTGGATTGTCAAGGATGGGTTGATTCCCAGATCACAAAAACTCAGTTTATTGTGGCTGTCATTGTTTATTTATATCTTAACCTAGCTCTTGTATTTATTGGTTTTCTAATAATGCACTTAGAGGATTATTAGCTGATATGATTTATATTTTTCATTACATCCTCAACACATTTTGTAGTATAATGGTAAAGGTACAACCAAATATTGTAAACGCACTAAGACCCCATTAAGTCCAGATTAATTTAACATTAATCTGAGAATCAATGCTTATAATCTCCCTGGTTATTGTTATGCTACACTAATGAATCTAATTCATGGACCTAACTCAACATTTTGTTGACTGATGGACAAAAATAATAATTGCACAAAAGAGAAAATGATCCACTAAAATACACGATTGGAAGTATTTGTGTTTCATGTCCTACAACAAGTGTCACATAAATATTATTATTTTATGTTGATCTAACATTATGAGTAGATGTTTTGAAGTGAAGATCTGTGGAACGGTATGAACAAATATTTCATTTGTTAAAAATAGCTTTTAAAACTACCTCATTTTGGAAAAACAGACTTCAATTTGGACTGAATAGATGAGCTAATGGCTAGTCTGAGTGTGGTCAAGACAAAAGTGGATTATTGACATCTCAAAACAACTTGAATAACATAAATGTCACAGTGGTTCAGGCAAGTCATGGTTTATGAATGTTTACATTGTTATAATTTTTAGGGGGGGACTGTGGAATGAGGAGAACATGCAAACTCCAGTCAGAAAGATCTCAAGCCCAACCCAGGGACTGAACCCAGGACCTTGTTACTGTGAGACAGCAGTGCTAACCACTAAGGTGCTGTGCTGTACAGTACACTAGCTTGTAAATATAGTCAAAACTAATCAACAGAGACCTTCTTCAAAAGATCTGACCTGCCTATTTAAAGATGTTGCATATGGTTTTGTCCTGCTAGAACATTATTGACAATCAGTTGTTCATTATATATTTTCCCATTAAAAGATAAAATGTTTCAAATTAACTTTACTGTAAATTTTAAAATGAACTACTCTAACATTCATGTGAATTTCTACAGATCGAGCACCAAGTAGAGCAATATAATTTACCTGTACTTGAATACTCTTCTTCAATTATTAATCTTTTGCTAAATATTTGTCTTCTTTCTGATTTTCTCTCTTCAGTGGTCTCCACAGCGAGTCCTCCTCTTTCATCTCACTCTGTCCTCTGCATCCTCTGTCCTCACTCCAGCTACCTCCATGTCCTTTCTAACTGCATCCATATATCTCCTCTTTGTTGTTTTCCTGGCAGCTGCATTTCCAACATCCTTCTACCAATATACCCACTGTCCCTCCTCTGGACATGTCCAAACCATC
>JARVLU010000255.1:22328680-22338970 GCA_031762415.1 Simpsonichthys santanae
ATTCTTGTATCTGATGAAACTGTTTTTTTATTGTTCTTTTAAAATGAATAAATAAACATCAAATCAAATCAAACAATGTATTTTCCATAAAATTAAATGTTGCATGTTTCTGCTCACCAAAAGGTCCAGGCTCTCCACGTGGTCCATGTGGTCCAGGAGGTCCAGGCAAACCTTTTCCGGGAGCTCCTGGTGGGCCAGCTGGTCCAGAAAGTCCCGGAGGCCCAACTTCACCTTTGTTTCAAACAAAACAGCATCAGCTTTTGTACGTGGTACAAATTATATTCAATAAAACTTCACAGGTGTTGTTTCTTACTTTACCTTTAAGACCTTGAGGTCCTGGAGGTCCTGTCTGTCCTTCACGTCCAGGAATACCTGGTAATCCAACATTACCCTTCTCCCCTGGGAAACCTATAACTCCCGTGTAGCCCTGTGCTCCTTTTGGACCTGGAAGACCTCGTCCAGGTTCACCCTGTAAGTTTAGATAAAGGTTACATATAAAGGAGTTCCTGAAAATCTAAAACAATTTTTAAATCTCCCGTCTGAAAACAGATATCATTGTGTTTGTTTTTGTATTTTATTATCTTAAAACAAAACTGTAGGGCTGGTAGTTGGGTTTGCTGGAAAATCTAAAGGTTGCTATAGAGCTTTATTCCATCGCAAAATTTGGTATTTACAGTACATGTTGGGATTAGTGGTTGGTGAAAAAAAAATATAAATCTGTGTACTTTTGTTAAATTATTACTTGATATACAAATACTTGTTAAATACACACTTTCTGTCCAGGGGGCCCAGGCTTTCCAGGCGAGCCATCCTGTCCTGGTTTCCCAGGCTCTCCAGGTAATCCTGTGGTTCCTGGGATTCCACTGATACCTAGAAACATGGATAAGACATGCATTATATTGCTCGTATTTGGATAAAATTACACGAAGGTCTTGTTGACGTCTTGTCAATTTTTATGAAATTCATAATTTTCTCAAGGTACATGACTTGAGGAAAGTCTTTGTTCAAATTTTGTTCCTTAATGTAGTTTGAAGTTTTAAATAGCTCACCTTTAGGACCTGCTGGACCAGGAAATCCAATGCCTGGTAGTCCATGGTCACCCTTTTCTCCAGGAAAACCTGGTAACCCTGGATCTCCTGGACGACCTTGGTCACCTGCAATAAACATCATAGATGTTGAACTTCAAATTATTTTTTTTGTTCTTCCACCTCAGTTATTTTATTGCTTAAGCTAACAAAAATACCTTAAAAGCAACAGTTAAAACTAACATTCTTCGTTAAAATACATGTTGACAGTGAAGATGTTTACCTTGAGGTCCAGGTAAACCAGTTTCGCCACGTGGCCCAGGTGCCCCCTGAGGTCCAGGAGTACTAACCCCAACTCCTGGATCACCTTTTGCACCTGTAAAATAAAAGGCACAGATACAGTCAAATGTATTCTTTACTGGCCCATCAGCTGTGTGAGAAACATAATCATGCTCACCAGGTGGTCCAGGAGATCCATGTATTCCTGGTCTTCCCTGACTCCCCTTCTCTCCAGGCTCTCCTGGTCGGGCGTATCCTGGTAACCCTGGAGGACCCCTTTCTCCTGGGGGTCCGATAAGACCAGGGTCCCCATCAGGTCCACGCTCACCTTTGATACCCTCTTTGGCCTGGGAAAAAGATTTAATAATTAAAAAGGGCTTTGTTTGTTTGTTTGTTTGTGTGTGTTTGTTTGTTTGTTTGTTTGTTTGTTTGTTTGTTTAAAAAATATTTTGTCAGAAAACAGAGCGAATGCTTCAGAGTGAACAAAGTACAACTGCAACATATTTAGTTTGGTTCGTGCTCAAAGAAGAGACAATACATTTCTCCAGCTTAAAGGAATAGTTTCTTTAAGTGCACTCTGTGGGAAATTTTCGAACAAATAATATCTTACCTGTTGTAGATACTTCTTTGAACAACCTCAGTTTGGAGAAAGAGTTTAATTTTAAGAACCTAATAAACGACCTGAATGAGGCCAAGACCAAAATGAATTGCTGCTGTCATTAAACAAGTTTAATGTATGATGACTTAATGAGATTTTCTACAGATAAAATTGTTTCAGTTAGGGGGGAAAAAATCAAAACAACTTTCCTAGTATTGCCTTTGGTTCTGTTTCAGATGAGACAACTTTAAAAAATGTCACTAGAATCTGATTTACGTTTGGACTGTTTTTGTCCTGTTCAGCTCTCTGAATTGTCAAAGCTTCATCCATACCATCCACATGTCTGCTAGATCCCATCCCAACCAGGCTATTTAAAGATGTATTTCCCTTAATTGATAACCATGTCTTGGACCTGCTTAATTTGTCGCTAATAAATGGTTACGTACCACAGAGCTTTAGGAGTGCTGTACCTTTACTTAAAAAACCTAACTGTGACTTGTGAATCCTAGCCAATCATAGACCTATGTCTATTCTAACTTTCATCTAAAAAATTCTAGAGAAAATATTTGCTAGTTATTTGTGTGTTCATCTGCAGAGAAAAAAAAATCTGTTTGAAGAGTTTCCATCAGGGCTTAGAGATCACCATAGCACTGAATCTGCACTGGTGAAAGTTACTAATGATATTCTCATGACCTCTGACAATGGACAGGTGTCTACACTAGTCCTGTTAGACTTCAGTGCTGCATTTGATACAGTTGATCATAATATTCTACTACAGATGCTTGAAAATGATAGTGGAATTACAGGAATGGCCCTAGAATGGTTTAATCATATTTATCTGATAGATTCCAGTTTGTAAATGTAAATAATGAGTCTTCATCATTCACCAAAGTAAGTCATGGAGTTACTCAGGGTTCAGTGCTTAGACCAAAACTATTTACCTAATCTATGCTTCCATTAGGTAATGTTATTAAACAACTTGGGATAAATTTTCATTGTTATGCTGATGATACACAGTTATATTTGTCCATGAAACCAATGAATTCAATCAGCTCATTAGACTACAAGCATGTCTCAAATAAACAAAAACCTGGATGACCCTAGATTTTCTGCTTTTGAACACAGACAAGACTGAGGTTTTGGTTTTTGAACCTGAACATTTTAGGAATACATTTTCCCATCTTTCGCCCTCCTTAGATGGCATTAATCTGGCCTCCAGCTCTAATATAAAAAATCGTGGGTGTTATTTTTGATCAGGACATGTCTTTTAACCCTCACATTTAAAACATTACTAGACTGCCTTCTTCCACCTGTGTAATGTCACTAAAATAAGAAGCATCTAAAACTGATGCAGAAAAATGGGTTCATGCATTTGTCATGTCTAGATTGGACTATTGCAATGGATTATTATCTGGGTGTCCAAATACTTCTTTCAAAAGTCTTCAGATGATCCCAAATGCTGCTGCCAGAGTCTTAACTGGAGTTATAGGAGAGAGCATATCTCTCCAGTTTTAACTTCTCTCCATTGGCTCCTTGTCAAATCCAGAATTTAATTCAAAATCTTACTTCTAACCTACAAAGCTCTCAACAACCTAGCTCCATCTTATATTCAAAATCTTATTGTTCCATATTTTCCTAACTGAGCACTTCGCTCTCAGACTGCAGGTTTACTCAAATACCGTTTAAAGACTCACTACTATTATGTTGCTTTCAACACCAGTTGATCTGTGTTTGGTCGTTACATTTATTATCTGCAACGGTTTTATGTCTATTTTTTTGTACTTCATTTTGTATGTTGCCTATGTGTTGCCTGTTGTTTGTTTGTTTGTACAGCACTTTGGTTGGCCTTGTCGCTGTTTTAAGTGCTCTATAAATAAAACGGTATGGTATGGTACTCGCGGTTCCTAATGTTTCCAAAAGCAGAATGAGAGGAAGATCTTTCAGTTATCAGGCTCCTCTCTCTTGTGGAATCAGCTTCCAGTTTCTGGGCTGACACATTGTCCAGTTTTAAACTGGACTCAAGACTTTCCTTTTTGATTAATCCTGTAATTAGGATTGGCTTATGCTGCTTTATGCTTAGACTACTAGAAGACAAATTGACTTCATTTCCTTAAATGATTTGCTAAAATTGAATAGTTTTCATCTGATACTATTTTTATCTTAATGAGATTCTTGACCTGCCATTGTGTATCTGTTCCTCCTTCCTGTTCCTACCAAACCCAGCCAGTCGAAGCAGATGTCCGCTTGTCTTGAGCCTGGTTCTGCTAAAGGTTTCTTCCTCATGGAAGAGTTTTTCTTTTCCACTGTCGCCTTCATGCTTGCTCAAGATGAGAGTTTTGTGATGGAGTTAAATTCAAAGCAGTCTGCTCCTCAGATCAATAATGTTATCATATTATTTGAATATGAATGTTTCTGTTCAGTGCCCTGAGATGACTTCTGTTGTGACCTGATTAACCCCATTCATGCACTTACTGGTTCTCCTTTGGGACCCTGTAGACCCGGGAGGCCATCTCTTCCTTGCAGTCCATCCTGACCTGGCTGCCCCTGTAAACCAGGATGACCAGGAACACCTTTTTCCCCTTTAAAACCTGGTGCTATGGAGACGTCTCCTGGTTCACCAACAGCACCAGGGGCTCCCATCAATCCAGGACTTCCTGCAGAACCCTGCAAAAAATGCACATGCAACAAAAATATCTGTCGCTCTGTTTTCTTTTTCTCAATGTCACAATTAAACATCTCGTTGTTGTTGGGTCAGTGCAGAATATTCTACTCACAGGAATTCCAGGTTCTCCAGAAACGCCAGGACGACCCTTTTCTCCTTTAAAACCACCCGGACCAGGAGGTCCTGTCAAGTAAAACGCAGAAAGTGTATATTTTAAACTTGTTCAATCCTCATGTTAGTGGTGCTCAAAAATCCAAAGTTGATGCAGTAACACCCAGAATACAAATTACCACTCAACAAATGAAATCTAACCTAAATATGATCAGATTAATCCAAAAATATTTACAATTGTACACAATTTGAGGAATTTAGAATTTACAAGATTTTAATATCAAACTGTGTGACCAATGTTCTCAAAAGAGAAGTTGTTGCGAGAGAAAGATGGATTATAAAAGGGCACCTTTGTTGTATTCAAAGAACACGGTGTCACAGTTTTAGGATAATGTGAATGTTTATGAAGCATGCACACTGTTGTGATCCATTATTCTTCTGTATGTTTTCGGCGTGATTCTCCTGCAGTTTTCAAGTTATTTCAACAGATCATAAATCAAAACGTTCAGCTCTTTCAGGACATTCGTGCTGTTACTTTTGGTTTTGGTTCAACTTAAGCTTTTTGAAATGTTTAGCCTTCTCTATTTTTTTTTTTCTAGTAGAAAATGAATTTAGCTCATTTTACATCCTTCAAGTTTTTAGATGTGTTTACAACCTGCTACTGCTCCTTTCACATTTTGGTCTGGCTCAGCTTCTTTGTGCAAACATTTTTAGCTACTTTCAGCTACTTTCAGCTGTTTTTTTTTTTTTTTTTTTTTTTTCCCAGCTGTTTTGTGCTCCTTTCAGATTCTTTCTGCTAACTACATTTCTGTGCTTTTTCTAACTTCTTTCTGCTAATTTCAGCTTGTTATTATCCCTCCAGCTTATTTCTGCAAGTATCAGTTTTTACTATTTCAGCTACTATTTATCTGTTTGTGCTAATTTACACTTTTTGCGCTAACTCCACATTTGTTGCACTCATTTCATCTTTTTTCAGCCTAATTCAGTAAAAATGTGCTCTCTCCACTTCCTTCTGGTCATTTCAGTTGCTTTCTGCATTTTAGCAAATTTTCAGCAATTCTGTTCATTTCAGCTTTTTTTGCATTTCCAGTTTTTTGTGCTCATTTCTGCTCCTTTCAGCAAACATATTCATTCTGCTTTCTTCTACTAATTTAAGCTTGTTTTACTTTTTCAGCTACTTGCTTAGCTTTTTATTTATTTATTTGTTTGTTTGTTTGCTAATTTCAGCTGTTTTCAGATAAATTCAAGTTTTATTGTGGTAATTTCTGCTACTTTCAGCCTAATTTACTTATTTCTGCTCATTCCAGCTTGTTGTGCTCCTTTCGGCTGTTTTATGTTAGTTTAATTTTTTTCTGCTACTTCATCTACTTTTTAGCTGCTTTGTGCTAAACTTGGTCTTTTCATCTTATTCCATATTGTTTAGCTCATTTCTGCTCCTTACACGTCCTTCTGGCAGTTTAAGCCTCTGTTTTGCCTTTTCAGCTTCTTTTCGGTAATCTTTTGCTAATTTCAGCTTTTTTTTAGCCGATTTCCATTGTTCTGCCCATTTCTGCTTAGTTAAACCTAATTCAGCAAATACAGGTATGTGTTCTTTCTGCTTTCTTCTTCTAACTTAGGCACGTCCTTCCATTTCAGCTACATATCAGCATGTTCTTAGTTATTTTCAGCAGTTTTTCAGCAAGTTCTTCAGCAATAAGCATTCACACTGCATTTTTGCAGTAAATACAATTTCTCTAGTTGAGGTTTAAATTTGGTCTTGTTCTCATTTACAAAGTAGATATTTCACATTTGGCCAGTCGGTGTTTTATTTAGATCATTATTGCCATTAGTCTTCTTTGTGAGTCTACAAATTCCATATGTGTGACCACTGGTTACTTACCTTGCTCTCCTTTGACACCCTGGGGTCCAGGTGGACCAGTACCCTCACAGCTAAGGCAGGCGTCTCCTTTATCACCTAAAAGTGGGTGAAGCTTCATTAGTACAGAAACTATGTTTTGACAAAACAACTTAAACTTGATACACAATATATTTGAAAATCCTGCTAGAACCACAGTAAAACCACATGAGCTTCTCATGTGAAAAGTGCATGGAGAATTGTCATGACATACATGAAACACATTTTGCCATGATTTTGGAACATTTATACCATGTTCACATGGTCCTATAGTTCACATATAGTTTTATCGGAGCGATCACAAGTGGGTACACAGTGGGGGGTGCTCTGCTGCATGGGATTGGGGGCTGCTGCTACGGGTTGTTCAGTCCCTATACAAGCGGTACAAGAGTTTAGTCCACATTGCCGGTAGTAAGTCGGACCCATTCAGGGTGAGAGATGGACTCGGCCAGGGCTGCCCGTTGTCACAGATTCTGTTTATAACTTTTATGGACAGAATTTCTCAGTGCAGCCAGTGGGCAGCGAGACTCCAGTTCGGTGGCTTTACGATTCCATCTCTGCTCTTTGCAGATGATGTGGTCCTGTTGGCATCATCATGTCGTGATCTTCAGCTCCCACTGGAGCGGTTCGCAGCTGAGTGTGAAGCAGCTGGGATGAGAAGAAGCACCTCCAAATCTGAGGCCATGGTCCTCAGTTGGAAAAGGGTGGATTTCTCTCTTCAGGTCGAGGGTGAGCTTCTGCCTCAAGTGGAGGAGTTCAAGTATCTCAGGGTTTTATTTAAGAATGAGGGAAGAATAGAATGTGAGACTGACAGATGGATTGGTGCAGCATCTGCAGTATTGTGGACTCTGTACCGGTCTATTGTGGTGAAGAGGGAGCTGCACTGCAATGCAAAGCTCTCTGTTCACCAGTCACTCTACATTTCTACCCTCACCTATGGTCACAAACACTGGGTAGTGACAGAAAGAATGAGATCGTGGATACAGGCAGTTGAAATGAGTTTTTTTCCGCAGGGTAGCTGGACTCTTCCTTAGAGATGGGTGAGAAGTTCAGTTATACGGAGAGACTCTGGAGTAGAAACGCTGCTTCTCCACATCAATGATTTGGGCATCTGGTAAGGTTGCTCCCTGGACATATCCCTAGGGAGGTTCTTCAGGTATGTCCAACTGGGAGGAGACCCCGGGCAAGACCCAGAGACTATACCTCTCAGTTTGCCTGGGAACGTCCTGGAGTCCTCCCAGAAGAGCTGGAAGAAAGAGATGTCTGGGGACTTCCATTCAAGCTACTGCCCCCGAGACTCGACTTCAGAACAAGTGGAAGATAATGGATGGATGGTTGGCTAGATGGATGGATGAATGGATGGATGGATCACAAGTGAAAATTTGTAAATTCACGTGTTTTTTCTGAATGGGACACATAAAGAAGAATCTATTTTTAATTTCATTTTAGTCATTGTGCACCAGTATTCCTATGATATTAGTGCTTAGTGTATTTTTAGTTGATGTTTTTCTTAGTTCATATCTTAGATTTATCACTGTTTATATTTTACATTTTTATTGTTGGATGTAACTGGGACACTGTGTACATCATTTGTTCCACCACATGTACCAAATGTGGTGTGAATGACAATAAAGAATATCTGACTCTCTGATCCTTACCTTTGTGTCCTACTTCTCCTGTTAACCCTGGAGGTCCAGGTGGGCCAGGGTCTCCCTTTTCAATGTTACATTCCTCTGGGTCAACTAGGTAGAACACACACAAGCACATCATTTCATTAGGCCCACATTGTTGTATAACAACGCCATGCTTTGTTATTTAGTGATTCTATACTTGGTGGTCCGGGTAGCCCAGGGGGTCCAACTGGTCCTTGTTTCCCTGGTGGTCCAGGAAAAGACTGTCCTTCTATGCCCCTGTTGCCCTTCACACCCACTTCTCCCTTCTGACCCTTCTCTCCTCTAGGACCTTCAAAATGTCGACCTAAAGTACAAAAAACATCTGTTGTTTATTGTGCACATGGTTCCTGTTACTTTTACTTTGTTTGATGCAAAAATACATGCAAATAATGTCTGTGTTTGATGGTTTGTGCTAGCATTTTATGCTACTTTATATTTTCTACAGTATGGCATTTATTCAAACATTGTGAGATTCATTTATGCAGTGTGAGACTTTAAAAAAAAAAAAAAAAAAAAACGTTTTTAATCCAACACAGTTTTCTTTTTCTTGTATTTTCAAGGCTTCTTTCCAGATCTGTCTTTGTTCATCTTGGGCAAGTTTCACACAGACATTGATGACTTTGGCATGGATTTATTTCTCAGCATTGAACCTTTATTTTAGAAGAAATGTCTTCCTGGATCAGAGTCATGATTTAGAACACAACAGCAATGATGAGTCGAAGAAACTAATCCAAACTTTAGTTGTAATATCAGCTCATTTAAAAGCTCTTTACATAATGAGCCAATATGGCGTAGAAGCGGTGTTCATATATTCTGCTATAATGAGAAGTTGCTTTACCTGGTGGACCAGGCTCTCCTTGAGGACCTGGAAAACCTGAAGATTTAAAGGACAACAACAACAAAAAAATCAAATCATTACTTGTTGGAACAGATCAGAAGCAAGTTTGAATGAGGGTATAAGGTCAGGGTATGCCTGTTAAACTACTCAAGCACTTATCATAAATTTAAAAGCATCCTCTACCTTTTGCTCCTGGTGAACCTGCGGGGCCGGGCGGGCCAGGAAAGCCAGGTGGACCACCACCCTAAAAATGATTTAAAAGATGTCCATTTGATTCAGCTAGACCACAACTATATTCTCCCACATTTAACTAACATCCATAGGACAACAACAGTAAGGATTCAATTTGTATCGATTATCTTTTTCAACTTCTAAAATGTTTCACTGAATGACAAATTTCTGGTGTACAAGACAAACTTTCTGTTTCACAAACTACAGCTTCAATAGATCTGATCATGAGACCCTGTCAATAAAATCTAATTCCTGCTAAAGCAAGCAAGAGTATAAACTTGTGTTAACATCTAAAACATGTTCATGTCTAAAAGCAGTCCGTTGTTTTGGATGCTGATTGATTGGTCTGAAACAATGGTGCTCAAAATACAAGAAACACTTTCTGTAATTTGAAAGCTGTCAAAATCCCAAACATGGCCTGATCAGACGTCAGCTGGACTTCCCTTGTTGGTTGTGGAGAGGTTTAATGTCTCATCCAAATGTTTTGTTCAGTTTCAGCAGCTTAGCGGACAGTACTGAGCTTATGAGCTGCTGTTGTTCACACTAAGGTTGTTGTCACAGACTTGTCTGGTAGAAAACAACATTTATACCACACACTAATATACCTTTGTATGAGTATGTATACTGTATTTACATGTACATTTGCATATGTACTTGTATATAAATGTATTTGTATGCTTAGATGTGTATACTGTATAGTTTAATCATGAATGTAGTGCTCCCTACCACCTTGTGCATATCGTCTTTTCCAAATTTGTTTATTTTGCTTCATTATTTGATTTTTTGTGTTTCTTTGTACAATTAGAACATGCTACTGTCTGTCTGTCTGTCTGTCTGTCTGTCTGTCTGTCTATGTATCATCCATCCATCCATCCATCCATCATCATCATCATCATCATCATCATCATCATCCATCCATCCATCCATCCATCCATCCATCCATCCATCCATCCATCCATCCATCCATCCATCCATCCAT
>JARVLU010000255.1:22339070-22351254 GCA_031762415.1 Simpsonichthys santanae
TATCTATCTATCTATCTATCTATCTATCTATCTATCTATCTATCTATCTATCTATCTATCTATCTATCGTATCTATCTATCGTATCTATCTATCGTATCTGTCTGTCTGTCTGTCTGTCTGTCTGTCTGTCTGTCTGTCTGTCTGTCTGTCTGTCTGTCTGTCTGTCTCAATACCTGAAACTGGCACCAGGTGAGACCATGTGATCATACCTGTTTCTCCTCCTACTGTGTGTAACTAAAGAAAAAACACTTGTTTGCAATTGTGGGCACTTCCTGTAGAAACAGCTAACTTTGACTAGCTGCTAGTTTATCACTTCAGTTAGAAATAAAGTCGATGTTGTTCACATACAACAGGTAAAGCATTAACTGTTCATACTTGTTTTGCAGAATCTCACTTAAAATAAAATTTGGCACATGTCTTCTGCTAAACAAAAGGCAGCCTTACTGTGAGGAGCATTTTCATAACATGATGTGAAAACATTAAAATATTCATAAAGTGTATAGTCAGTGTGCTATATAGGCTTGGATCAAAACTCTTTGCTGCATCTCATTCCCTTTTCTTCGCCCCATCTCATCTTCATCAATTAAAGGCCTAAAATGCCTCAGTCTCAACACAGCAGGTGTGACTTCTGTCTCAGCTGTAAGTCCAGATGTGAACACTTTAGTTTTAAGAACTGTTTGGTGCTGATTTAAAACAAAATACATTAAGAAAAGGTCAAAAAGAAAACCAGAAAGGAAGAGCACTTACATTACCAGGTGGTCCTCTGTCTCCTTTCACTCCCTGCAACAACAAGAAGGAACTGAGTTGATCAGAAATTCATTTAACCAAAAATAACTTTTGTGTTCAAATGTAGATGCACAAGTTACCGTTGAACCGCGGAATCCAGGAGCGCCTGCAAAGCCTTTCTCCCCCTGCATGATAAAATGTTGCTCAGTGACAGAAATGACCCAAAGAAACACAAGTTGGATTATTAAATTATTCTTGCTGGATTAAATTATTTTTACCTTCAGCCCATTATCTCCATCTTTTCCAGGTTTACCCTAAAATCCCGCACAGGTAGAAACACATGAAACAGAAAGTAATGACAGTTTTTAAAACAAGTGTTTGTTTTTATCTATTTTTCAATAATGCATATTACAATACAGCTGGAAAACCTTCCTAAGTGACGTTTATTCAAATATTGTTTCAATTAATTTAATGTTTTTAATTAAATTTTTGCAACTTACACGTGGTCCCGGTGGCCCAGGTTCACCTTTGACCCCAGGTTGATAAGGCAGGCAAAATCCCTGCAAAAGAAATCACATCTTTTAAAGACAAACAAACAAAAATACATAAATAATATCAACCAGTCCATGTTTAATTCAAGTATTACATCTCAAAATGTCGAAAGGAAAAATTACTAACTTTGTCTCCTCTGTCTCCTTTAACTCCTGGGAACCCCTTTAGGAATAATAATTTAAAATGGCACGTTTAGAACACAACACACAATCCAAATCATCTTGTTCACTTAGATTTAATAAATGAGAGTTTTATTAATAATTTGTTGTTTGAGTACCGGTGGTCCAGGTATGAACACCGTGGTCGTTCCTCCCACTTCCTCAGGACGTCCAGGGGGACCAGGAGGGCCTCTGAGTCCTGGGTCGCCCTGTGTGACGACAGGGAATATTTAAAAACACATTTAAAAAAAAAAAGAAATACTTCAACATTCTAATGTACACAGCTAATCACTTCCATTATTTTTTGCTTTTGTTTGATACGTTTTTATAACATAGCAGCAGGTCGGCTACAAGCTGTACACTGAATTATCGATAAAAAATAAAAATTAAAACAAGATTTTTTAACAAAATTTTACATTAACTCCTCATATTACAAATTTAAAAGAACTTTGATGTTTTATATCAAATAAAGAAATAATAAACTGTTGATGGTGTGTTTATGAATCGGTGTGAATCAGTTTGGGAGATAGTTTATACCAACTACATTTTTTTTTTTTTAATATCCGAACGATGCTTTAATTTTGATGCATTAATCCACCAAATGTTTTAAGAATAACTTGTTTCTTTAAAGATAAATCCAATGATCAGAGAGTTTGAAGGGAGGTGATTGTGCTGTAAGGACACTTTAAGTGTTTCCCAGTGATGATGACTTATTGCAGATTCTTAACAGTGGCCTTCATCTGCAAACACACCGTGCGTTTATTTACTCTGTGAACTTAGAACAACCAAAAAAACAACAAGTTGATAAAAATGTACGGGTGCAAATGAAGCAATACAGTGCATTTCTGCAACATTTTCACTCTTGACTGTCAAGGTTATCAATTTCAGCACAAAAAGTTTGAGAAAATCGGAAAAATGAAAAGGAATAGCAGATAATAAGAAGCAACAGTCAAATGAATTGGTCTGTACTGGTAAAGAATGAAATAAAAATAAAAAAAATCACCTTTTCTCCTTTTTCACCCACAAAAGACAAGCGGTCTCCCTGCAGAAGAGTTTGAGTCAATCTTTGCCACGTCACCAAGTCAGGGAGTGAAAAATCTTTAGTGTTCGTGTGGTTGCTCTTACTTTTTCTCCTGGAGGGCCGGGGGGTCCAGCGTCACCCTGTCAGGCATCAAATCAAACAGTGAGATGCAGCAAAAATCATAAAAATGTAAATAGTTCATATTCAATAACATAAAGTAATTTTTATTTCATCAGATGCATGAGCTCCTTTCACAGTTTTCCACTAAAATGAAGACCAGCACATTGTTGGTGGGAATAACTCACTTTAAGTCCCTGATACCCTCGAGGTCCTGGTGGTCCAGTAGGTCCATTAAGACCAGGCGATCCCTGGAAGAGAAAAGCTTGTGTGGAAGCCCTTTCCTCATATGCACACCTTCATGTCACAGACACAGACGCTTCAATACATACAGGTAATCCAGGCGCGCCGGGAAATCCTTGTTCTCCTTTCAAAGGAACAATCCCAATCACACCACCAGGGTCTCCCTGCAGGAAACCAAACGTGTCACTCACAGACTGATGGACGACGTAAAAGCTTCATAAAACGTTGCTTACCTTCATTCCAGGAGATCCCGGGATGCCCTGAGAAGAACAAATGAAAAGACGTGCGTATTGTTTTCATCGAGCTGGTTGAGACTCGTCAAATGTTCAACAGTATGAATAAAAACAAGGAAGTTGTGTCGTTTCATTGTGTTTCGCAGTTCAGTGAAGTGAATGGCATTCAGCTGAGTGATGGCTGCAGGTGCTTACAGGAGGGCCTTGAAGTCCAGGAAAACCAGGAGAACCATCACGTCCTCTATCCCCCTGAAAACACACACGGCACACTGTCAGAACATGCGTGTCATACATGTGTCAACGTGTGTGTGACCAGAGATCAGAAGATCCAGGTGGACAGGCTGTAAAAGAAGAAGTTGCTTACTTTTGTCCCATTGCATCCTGGGATACCAGGCGAACCGGGTGGACCATCGTTTCCATTAATGCCCTATTTGAAGCAGTAAAAGTACCACAGACACCATCTAAGTTACAACATGAGGTCATATGACAGCATCGTCCATATATTGGTTATTTTAATGACATCATCTATCAATGCATTCTTATTGGGGTGAGATTATTGATCGTGCAGGATGTAATACATAAAGGTATGTAAAAAAAAACTTACGGGTAGTCCTGGATTTCCTGGCATACCTGGCAGACCAGGAGGGCCCTGCAAAAAATTTAAAATTTTAAATTTAATTTACTCTCAGTGGAAAAACCAGTTCTACAGCAAAGAACTAAAAATCTGTTATATCATAAGTTTATTCATAAATGCCTTAAAATCCTGATACTTAGTTACTTACTCGCACTCCTTTCAGCCCAGGAGCTCCATGTGCACCAAGATCTCCCTGCCCAACAAGTGTTAGAACAATTAACAAATCATTCAGAAGAGTTTCTGGACAGCTCAAATCTCCTTAAAGTTTATTACTCTATATGGAAGTTTCTTGTTTAAATTGTTCATTATGAAAGGCAACAGAGCAGCTAACAACCAATAAAGTTTATACAGTATAAGTTTTTAAAGCTAAATTACTAAATGTGCAGGTTAATGCTTAGCTTGCTCAAGAAATAGATGTTTACTTACTTTTTTAAATCAAATCCAGCTCAAGAAATAGATGTTTACTTACTTTTTTAAATCAAATCCAGTTTTAGAGTTTTAAGAGAATCATTTCATGACAGGATTTGAACTTTTGCAGTATTTTCAGGCTTTTTCATCCTAAAGAACTGCTGGTTTTAGCACTAAAGGCCAAGACTGAAGACGTGAACTAACCTTGGGGCCCATTGGTCCTGGTGGCCCCTCGTGTCCCTGCATCCCTGGGAATCCCATGTTACCTTGAAGACCAGGAAATCCACGCTCACCCTGCAACACACAGATTGATACTGTATTTGAAAAAAAAAAAAAAAAAAAGCCTGATTTTTATTTTTAAAAACATGTTTTGATCATTATGCATGTTGATCCATTATGGAATAAACAGTTTAATATTATACTCAATTAGTGCAATGGTTTATTTACAGTTAAAATATTATTTAAAGTAAATTTAGTTAGTTTTGTTTCATGATGCTGTGTCCCAAATTGACCTAGATGCGTACTCAGCGGTACCACTAGATGGCAGCATTTCTCTCTGATTGAGAATTACTGTATTGAAACAAAACCCCCGCCAAAAAAAAACAAAAACGTATTTTCCATATTGAACCTATTACCTTTAGGATGGATTTCCCCAACACCTGGATCACATCAGTCAAGACAAAGCATCGGATGTTAAACATTGGGAATCACTAAATGGTTACCATGACAACGTGTGTTGCTCAACATTAGGAAGTTATGGTTTCAATGGAACAAACTGTTAGAGGCCTTTCAGCAGCTGTAAAGCACAGAGGAGCTTCAAACTCACAGCAACTGGGTGGACTCCACTGAACAACAGCTTAGTGTAAAGTACTATGGCAAATGTACAGAATGTTTGTTCACTATTGTTTGAATAATGCTAATAAAATGATTACATTGAGTTAATTTACTGTCAAACACCGGGAGTTCAAGTACAAAGTTTTTAGTATCTTTTTTTTAACTTCAATCATTAAATTAGCAAAACTTTCATTTTTAAGCACCTTAAAGAGAAAAAAATAAAATCAATAAACATATTTTTCAAAGAAACGTAATGGTAAAATCATAAAAATCATGTACGTTCTATTCCAATAATAGGAGCAGACATATATCCAATAAGGTAAAACATTGTCACTGAAAGCAAATGATGTTTTCTTTGCTCACTTAATGCCATGGAGTAAAAACACATAATTAAATCAGAGCTCCCTCTGTTCATAATGTTATATATCATGCTTTATGTTTCCGGTCAGTGATTAGGTTAATGTGTGAGTGCTGACAGCTCTGGGCTCGCAGCCAGTTTGTGTCCACTTGTACGGCTGTAAACTCCAGACTCCATTCAACTGATAGGACCGACTGCGTGTGCCATCATGCTCTAAGTGAATTTTTTTTTTCACATCACGTCCAGGTTTCTGACCAAGAAAGTGACCAAGTCACCTCCTAGTTCCGACATATTAAAGTCCATGTTAATGAGCTTATCCCCACTGGAGTCCAAACTCTGGAATGTTTTCTCATGTCTTGCTGTTGACAAAAAAATAGAACTTCAAAGTCCCAAAAATGAAATAAAATAAAAAAGGGGAAATAATAGATCGACTGACAGACACCCAATTTAAATAATAAACTTGGAAATCTCACCTTTGCTCCTTTGACACCGCTGCAGTCGCATTTTCCACATGAAGTTCCACAACCCTGAAGATGAAGAGAAACATAAAAATGAAATAATCCATCTCTCCTGAGAGATACAAACATAAACACTAGTGTATATTAAAGCTTCCTGTGGTCACTTAGGGGGTATTTAAACCGTCTGAGCACTCACAGTTTTCTTTTCTGAGTAACATTTGCTTAAAAATA
This sequence comes from Simpsonichthys santanae, assembly GCA_031762415.1. Lineage (NCBI taxonomy): Eukaryota > Metazoa > Chordata > Actinopteri > Cyprinodontiformes > Rivulidae > Simpsonichthys > Simpsonichthys santanae. The sequence continues at coordinate 22,345,045 of JARVLU010000255.1, forward strand.
TAAACACATCAAACAATATCAATCATTTATACTCCCTGCTAAATATAATAGAGCATATGTGTCAAACTCAAGGCCCGGGGGCCAAATGTGGCCCTCGTTGACATCTTATCTGGCCCCCAATATGTTATTTTAAATATAAAATACTTGAATTACTTGAATTTTTTTCAGTAATCATTGATTATGATGTCAAAAGTGCAACAGAGGACGTCAAATGAGACCAATAAAACTCTTGTTGAGGAACCTGCAACCAAGATAAGATGTCGGGTATTTAACTTGAGTTAATGTAGATTCTGAACCCGGCCCCCTTGTGTAAGTGGGTTTGACACCTCTGATTTAGAGTTACAGTTTAACCTACAAAGTAAAATGCCCTTTTTTGGTCTGTGCAAGTAAACCAGAGTTGTGCCCAGGGCGAACATGCACACGCCACACAAAAAGGCTGGGAGACAAACATGTGACCCTCTCACCTCTAACAACTGAGCCACTGTCTCACCATTAGATATGAATAAGTGCTACAGACTCTCAACAAAATAAAGCCAAAGGAAAATCTATTAAACAAGCTCATACCAAGACTGGTGAGGACATCACAGCAACAAGATTCAACCCAATCTGTTATTTTTTTTCATGCAGGGTTAATTTATTTTATTCATTTATGTATTTATTTACTTATTTATGCATTTAATATCTACAGCAGCATCCTGCTAGATGAAAGTGTTTGTGAAGCACCAAACTGCGGAGGAAACAGTCAGTCTTATGCAACAGGCATCCATATCTCATTTGTTTTGATTTGCATGGGGATCTGTTCTGGAGCGGTGATGCAACCAGCAAACCAGAAACACACAGTGTTGCAGCAACTGTTGTAAGGCAAGTCGACAAAAAGTGATCAGCTCACACGAACCCTTCACGTTACGCTAGGTGCACATTCATAAACTGTAATCAATTGTTCTTGTTTTGAACTTTATCATGGAGAGCAGTAGTTCTTGGGATCTTATGTGTAAATTTTAGAGCATCAACGTTTGAGATGTGTGCATCTGTCTATAGAATTAACAAATGATCTCCTAACAACTGAAACAATTAAACACTTTGTGGAGTCATTCAAGTTCAACATAGCTTCACAGCTAGTTAACATTAGCCAATACTAGCTCAATACAGTATATTGAGCTAAAGATCAATGCTGAGAGTCACCCCCAAACACATTCTCCTAGCATTAAAACATCGTATGAGATCTCATAATATGAGACGATAACATCATTTACAAGGTTCAACCCAAACTTCTAACTTTGTGCCTCTTTTGTCTCTTTATTTACTGAAAAACATTTAAATTTAAACTCAATTTAAACCTTCAAGAAATATTTTTGTCATTTTTGATCCAGTGATCAGGCTGATGCTAACGGGCAGCACGGTGGATCAATTGGTAGAGCTGTTGCATCTCAGTGAGAAGGTCGCTGGTTCAAATCCCGGTCAGGGACCTTTCTGGTTGGAGTTTGCATGTTCTCTCCGTGCATGCGTGGGTTTTCTCCGGGTACTTCGGTTCCCTCCCACAGACCAAAAGCATGCACGTTAGACTGATTGAGAGTGAATGTTTGTTTCTATGTGTCCCTGTGATGGCCCTGGGCGTCCCCCACTTCATGCACAGTAACTGCTGGATATGGGCACCAGTGACCCCCGCTACCCAGAAAGGAAGAAGAGGATAAAGATGATGGATGGATGGAAAAAGTACGGTGGCCCTGAGGTGTAAATGAACATCTAAAAAAAATAATAATAATAATAAAAAAAAACAATTACATTTCAAAAATGCAACAAAAACAACAAAAACACAACAACATTAGAAAAAAAAAAAAAAAAAACGGAATTACATTAAGACAAACCAGAAGTGTGTTTTTTTTTGTGTGTGTGTGTTTATGTATTTTTTACCTTATTAACAACATAAAACAGAACGACAGAATATACAGTACACACACAATGAAGGTATGGTTAGCAGGCTAGCCTTTAGCCTGTCGAAATGGAGAGCTATATTTTGTTCAAGCTTAAAGAAGAAGATTTGACATTGGAAAAAACTTAGCTGGATCTTCAAAGTAATTAAGTTTTGTTGACATACATTTTAGTTTTATATGTTAGTTTTATATGTTAGTTTTACTGGCGTGACATTAGTAATACTTAGCCTGCTAACTGTAACTCCATTGTGTGCGTACTGTACACTGTTCTGTTGTTTAGTTAAAAAAAAAAAAAAATTAAAAAAAACACTAACACCCGCCACCCCCCCACCCCTTCCTCCGGTTTGGCTTAATGCAATTCTATTTTTACAAAAGCAATTCTGTTTTTTCAAATGTAGTTCTGTTTTTTTAATTGGATTCCAGCCACTTCCGCTTCGACCACTTCTGCTTTGGCTTAATGTAATTCCGTTTTTTCAAATGTAATTCAGTTTTTTTTTTTTTTTTTTTTTAACCTCCCAAAGTTTGTTCATTTACACCTCTGGGCCATCGTAAAAAAAAAAAACAAAAAAACAAAGACCAGAATGAAGTAACCACAGAAATTTACTTATGTGGAAAAAAATGCAGTGTGAATACCAAGTGCTGATTGAGTGTTGAAATTTGTTGATGCTAGCAAACCAGTAGCTAAAACTAAAATTAGCTCAACTGTAGCCATGGGCCTAAATTAATCAAACTGGTGCTGACGTCTACTGTAGAATGACAGTTCTTATTTTCTTAGACTTGTAAATTAAAGCAACAATGGACGGTCAAGTTCTTTACAAGACTCCTGTAACTTCTTTTGCACCAAATATTCCCTGATATTATGAGTGAAAGTGAACCAGAACCATAAATGATCTTGTAGCATCACTGGAATGGAAACTTCAACCCTCTGAGAACAGCACAGTGATATTTAACTTTTGAAAATTTTTTCCTCTTGTTTAAATACTTTGCATGTATTCCAGGTTCGAGGCTTCATTTGGCACATGACCCCTGCGCTCGAGGGTCGCTCGTGCTATAAGGACGAAGGTGCAAAACTGTAAGTGCATATGGCATGGATTAACGCCACGCCGTGTAAATTACCGTGACAGTCTTGATGCGACCGCTGCCCCTGGTGCAGGTCCAGCCGGATCTGTTGAACAGGAGGCTGCAGACCTCCCCCTCCAGGCAGGGAGCCATCTCACACCACTGACGGCTCCGCACAATTCGTGCTGGGGGAGTGAAAGAGACAGAGGGCAAAAAGACAAGTCAGACAGATCGACAAAGCCAAAGCAAGACTTCCAAATGTCAGCTTTTTCTAGAACGAACTGAAATGTCCTTCCTGAACGCAGCAGACACAACAAAGTTCCCTGACAAGCAGATGTGTCTCAAATCCTGCAGTATTTTAATTAAGTTCTTGTTGAACTTGCATGTCTGAATCGCCTGTGGTATTAACCTTTACAGACCAGATGGTTGTCCATAAATTACTCCGTTGCTAACGCTAGCTTTTATAGCAGCTACACAGAAAGATGGCTGTCTTTCTTTTTGACATTTAGTGGAACTCACCCACCATTCTTTATTTTTTTTTTCTGGAAAAATCTAGAAAAGTTTATTTAAATCACAGATTTATTTCAAACTGAACAATACAGTTTTCTTCTGTTAATGTGCAATTTTCCAAATAAAGTCACCAAACACTTCATAGAATACACTTGGGTGTCTTACACTAAAAAAAGAAGGTGATTTGTTTTATCAGAGTGAGGTCATAAAGAAATGTTTCCTGTATTTTATCTGTTATGCACATAATCCTGGAGCCCAGCTGTAAAGTGTATTATCAAACATAAACAAGGAATTTAGCAATATCTACCAATCATGTATCTGTTTGCTTATAATTTGCTTTAGCTGTGGGTTTTCTATGGCTACATTTAACAGAGATCAGTGAGAAATTAATACAGTTTTCTATTTCTAATAAATCAATGCAAATGCTGTACAAAGTGTTTATGTTGTGCTACAGTTTGTTTGGGTCCACTGCAGGCACCTCCATGATTTTGTCCTGAAGCACTTTTTAATTTTGTAAACCACAAATCACGACTGTAAAATACCATTTTGGACACACAACCTTCTCTATTAGGATCTGTAAACTTTGGAACTCATCACTGTCTGATTTTAAGACAATAAATTGCATTAAATTCACTTCAAGGCTTCAGAATTGGCTAAAGATGAACCAGAATTGTACTAATCTCTAAATATTGTAATTGTTTTGACTCAGTAGTTTTAACTACATTGTTTTATATTTCGTTATCATCATTGTATTGTATTTACTATTGATCTTAACTTTTCATTTAACCAACTGTTGATCTCTGTTTCTTGTATCCGTCCCTACCAAATAAACAATAAATAATAAATGTTTGACCGACATTGAACCAATCAAAATGCATCCCTGCCGTATAAACCAACTCCTTCTTAGAAACTGTAGCACTAACTGTGACAACAGTGTTCTGCCTGTGAATATGCCTGTCTTTTACTTACAATAACACATTTAGACGTGGCCTGGTCAATTTATTTAAAACCTATTTAGCTTGTTGATGATTCAGTCCACCTCTAGCAAAGACTTCTAATCAGATCTGAAACTAAATAAACTCATGGATGAAGTCCTTTCTGTCAAAATATGTTATTTATTTTCAATACAATGACATTGATTTTGCACTGGAGCATAATTAAACATGCCATTAAAAACAGAAAACATAAATCAAGAGGGGTTTTTTTTTTCCATGCCATGTGTTTTTCTTCCTTCCTACATGATGCTTGTGTTAGTCACACCTTATCAGGCAGTAATGATTATTGTTGCTATTCTCAGCTTGAAATGAGCAGCGAGTTGCAGAAGTCAAGATGCTTTTTTGCCAAGTCTGCATCCATTTTTATAACTTTCAAACTGAAGACATGTTTAACACTTTACAGATCTTCAAGTAACTCCTTTCCCCACTACATTTACCAGAATGTGACATTTTATAAGAAATTTCTTCAGAGATTATGATTTTTATGCCTTTTGTTTGAAAACAAAGTACATTAAAATATAAATAAGTACGTTTTCACATTATTATGCAGTTGTAATAAATGTATTTCCATAATGGATGCAGTTGTAAAACTCCATCCGACAGCTGCAGGGTGAACCTGAAATACATTTTCAGCACAATTCCAAACACGTAGCTTAAAGGTGGAGGATTACAGAACAGTTTGACAATAAAAAATATTTCCTCTGAGTCTTTTTAAAGGTATTTGTCAGCAGCAATCATCCAGTTGTGACAATGTGAGCTTGTGATGTTCTTACTCTCCCGCTGCAGACTGACTCTGGATTAGCATTCGTCTGCAGCCGACACTGATAACCGATTGTTCTTTACACAGCATGCTAAAGCAACCCTGAAAGGTTATCGGCTCTCCCTGGACCTGACCGGGGCCGCTGCTCTTGCCTGCCCACAATCCCCCGAGGTAGCTCATTGTAGAGCGCCATAACATGGTTGGCAAATTGAAAGAGAGGAGCTACAGTTTGCTGAATGACCACAGGAGAGCTGAGGGTGGAACAGGAGACCGGAAAGAAATAAAAGCATGAGGAAGGTCTTGTTACATTTTTGTGTGAAGGATTCCTGATTCAGACCCTGTTATCTGTCAGAAATAGTTCTTCTGAGTGTCAGATTCTGACTGCTATTCAGCAGTAAAAAAAATGGTGGTATTTATTAAGTTAACTGAAAATGTAATGTCTGAAAGCTGTTTAACATCCACCCTCTCTCAACCAATACTCTGAATACAAAAGATTTTTTTCCTTACCATAATCTTATTATTATTATTATTATTTGTGTTATATTCTTTAGTTAATGTTTTAGTTTTCAGTTTTCTTTCCTGTCTCTCCTTGGTTCTGCCCCACTCTCTCACCTGTTCCTGGTTGCGATTAAGCCCAGGTGTCTCCACTCTGCTCATCACCCCCTGTCCATATAGATTCTAGACATAGATTCTTGTAAATGAGTCCTCGAGGCTCAATGGGATTAACCTGCCTAAATAAAGGTTGAATGAATTCTTTAGCTGAGAAGTGGGCATGGCCAAGAGCGTAGAGTGCAGCTGGAGGGCAAGAGCTGAAATCATGACATGCTGTGTTCTTTTAGAGCGTTTAGAGTTTAGAAACCTTGTTTAGAATATAGCAAGAGTGTGTGAAGGGTTTAAAACACCTTCATATATATATATATATATATATATATATATATACAGGCAGTCCTCGACC
>JARVLU010000255.1:22473331-22486213 GCA_031762415.1 Simpsonichthys santanae
GACCAACAACATCTACCAAAGACACATAGCAACGACATAGACCAACGACATGTTTTTGAAACAAATGGAACCTCATATCACTCGTCACTTTGTTTTGACAATGGATTGTCCGAGGAGCCTCTGAACGCACCACCTCGTTTTCTTCCTGGACCAGTCGACCAGAGCTAGAACGCCTCATGAGCAGGAGTGTTTGTGTGCACTTTTCGGCGTTGAGACGCAAATCCCGTTTAGGTAAGAAGGACGTTGCCGAGCAGGGTGGGGGGTCTTCCACGCGTGGAGAAGCTCAGGGTGTCGATGGCAGCAGGTTTACTAAACAACGATGCCTCAACCGCAGATTCAGAGACCCCTATCGTTTTCGTTTATCACGGTCTCGCTGTCCATTCTCGCCATTTTCATCTTTTTGAACGATAAAGGTAACGTGCAGGAAATCTTTTGATGTTTAATTTTATTTTGTCACCACTGTGTTGAGGCTATAATAATGTTAGCCCTTCTTTTAGTGGAGTTTAGTTTCAACGGGCTTTAGGACCCTGCAGACACCAAATCGACGGGGTGGGCGGTAAATATTACCCTGAGAGGACTGATCAGAGGTCAGTTAGAAAAAATTTCAATGAAAGCAAAGGTTGCGCTAACGGCACCGGAAGCTGACCCCTATTCAGTTTGTCCGGAAAATAATAAGCTACGCATTTTTCTTACGACTTAAGGGGATAAACAAACTGCGAAGGGTCTCAGAGTTTGTTTATACGCTTTTGTTATGAACCTAAAGTTTAAATGTGTAGCCACTTCAAGGACTTCATGTAAGCTAGCATCAAAATGGCCACTGGACGTTGTTTGGGTTAGCTGCGTGCCGCCGCTTTGATGCCGCTCTGGACCAGACCTTCATTATCTGCAGTGTCAACACTCGGCGTCCTGCGCTGGGGGATTAAACCGGTTCGGTTCAGCTAGAATGCTAACCAACACGACGCGGGGCTTCCTGTGGTCGGACGTGGAGACGCGGACCTTGTTGAACATCTGGGGGGAGCAGGACATCCAGACGGCGCTGGATGGGAACTTCCGGAACAGCTTCGTGTACCGCGACGTCTCCCGCAGGCTGGCGGCCATGGGCTTTGAAAGGACGCCGGAGCAGTGCAGGGTTCGGATCAAAAGCCTCAAGAGGCAGTACCTGCTGGCCAAGGAGGGCAACCTGCGGAACAACGGGCAGTACCACAAGATCTGCAAGTTCTATGACGTCATGGAGAGGATTTTGAGCAACCCGTCGGCGCTGGACGCGCGTGATTTGATGATGGAGAGCGGGGCTGGAGGAGAGGAGGCCGGGGACGGCCTGGAGGAGGATGGAGAGGATGCTCAGGATGTAGAGAGCACCGGAGAGTGTCCCTATCCTTCTGAAACTGAAGTGAAGCTGGAATACCCGACTGTCCCCATTCCTGTCCCACTTAAAGTCACAGTTGGCAACAACAGTAAGTGCTTTCTTCGTTTCTTGCTGTTGGGAGTCTTTTGATGCTTTGAAAAGTTTCTGAAGCACCATCTTTCCTTTAGGCACTTCATCAAGACTGCACAACAGCAGCCAGCCAGCTGGTAATCTGCCAGCGAGAACGCCAAAACGACCCAGGAAGCGCCGTTCCAACTTCCCCATGGAGAAACTGATGGAGCAGTTCCTGGAGCAGAGCGCCCAGGCCGAGGAGAACTTCTTCCGCGTGGAGGAGCAGCGCCTGCAGATGGAAGACCACCGTCGGGAGACCGAGCACGCCCGGGAGCTGCACATGCTCCAGATGCTCGCCCAGATGTTCTCGAGCGTCTCCTCAGCCAGACCCGGCTCCGCCGCCAAGGCGTCTGATCCTCCAGCCCGCGCGCCGGTCATTACCAGCAGCTCCCCGTTGCACACGCGTGCGCGCCCGTCGTCCCAGAAAGACTGTTTGAGTGCAGATTCATTAGGTATCGGCTCAGGTGTCGTGACAGTGGAATGTGTAACGAGAACATTAAAACAAGTTGTCTGCAGCGTCATCCTCAGCCAACATTTGACTCTTTGCTTATTTAAAAAATCCATTCACACCAATACTGTACATGTATAGGCAAATTCTTTTTTTTTTTTTTTTTTTGTAGTTTAAAACTTTCATGTTGTTTGTTTCCTCAGCGTTCGAGCGCTACTATAATTTAGGCTCTTCATCACACAGAGCCATGGACAATGTCATCGTCTCACTGGTAAAGAGCATCGTTCCTCCACTGACATCCAAGAAGCACAAAGGACAAGACGGGCGTATCGGGATCATCGGAGGATGTCAAGAGTATGTCACATTCCACAATAATAAATGACATTGTATGAAAATATTTCCCTAATTTGTATATTTCTCTCCATAAAGCTACACTGGAGCGCCATACTTTGCTGCTATTTCTGCTCTCAAAGTGGTGAGCTGTAATTCTGGACTTGAATGGTTTACGGCTGAGCTTTGAGTCAAAGTCAACAACTATTTTTTGTTCCTTTGCAGGGAGCTGACTTGTCTCATGTGTTTTGCACTAAAGACGCTGCGACTGTAATAAAATCATACAGCCCTGAGCTTATAGTGCATCCTGTTCTGTAAGTACTAACCCATATCATTAGTGATTTAATATCAGAACATGACATGGAATACTGTATTTTTCAGTTGTTGAAGGCGATCTTATCATTGGGGCTGGGCGATATGGACCAGAATTAAAATCTCTATATTTTTTTTAACAGAAAACATAACAAAGCAAATGAAAATGAGAGCAAATACAAGGGTGACTTGCTCTTTAAAAAGTCTGATTCAAATAAAGTATATTCATTCAAACTTTATTAACCTTTATTAACAAAGCTGTTAGAAAGCCCACATTCTTGTATAGTTGGCTTGTTTACTAAGCTCAGTTCTGTTTGCTTATGGCTTGTTTCTTTTTTAATTTAATAGTTCCTATGCTCTTGAATGCACCATGGCTCTTCCAACACATCCCTCTGTAAAGTGCAAAGCTCAGCTAGAGTTTTTTTTTCTCCTCTGGACATGGATGGAGCCTTGTTGTTCAAGCTTGTTTGTGCTTTACTGGTTTACTGCTGTGTAAATACCAGAAGAAACACAGCAAATAAATCATCCTAAACTGGATATTTGTCTCCATGTTTTTTAAATAAGAAGACGTCATATCTTGTCACTCTAAAACAGTTAATTTCTTGGAGAACACCAAACCTCTGCTTTGTAGCAGCTACCCAGTTGTTTTAACACTTATGAGGAATTTACAGTGCTCTCCCTTTGTGAGTCAACAAATATATCTGCATATCTAAGCTCAGTTTTGTAATTTAGAGTCCTCAGTGGCAGCAAGGAGGGGCAGGTTTGTACTCTTGAGGGAAAGAGGGAGGGAGTGGCATGAAGGTGCAGACTGGGAGGAAAAACTGGCAGATTTATAACACTAGGTAGAGTATAAGACTATATTGTTTTATATCAATATACAGTAGTCTCATTTTATATTGTGAATTAAATTATATCAATATTTTAAAATATCGATATATCGCCCAGCCCTAATTTTCTTTTTACTAAAATATGTAGACATTTATGTTTTAGTTTACATTTTTCCAAACATCTCTAACCTTGTGTGTGTTAAGGGACAGTCTGAATGCAGTGGAAGAAATTGAAAAGTGGCTCCCACGAATACACAGCCTTGTCGTGGGACCTGGTCTGGGCAGAGAAGAATCTTTACTGAAAACAGCCAAGGCATGTGAAAACAACTCTTCTTTTTACTCAGTAGACTGTTGAGCTAGCTACTAGTGTACAGCGTATAGCCAATAAACTACTTTAACAAACTCAGCCTCTTCTGGCACATGAGCCATATTTTCCCACGTGTGCTGTTCACACATTGTTTTGAGGAGGCAGAGTTTTATAGAAGAATGAGTATATCACCAATTAGTGTTTTAGATAAAGATATTAATAATACGTACTCTTTTTCAGGAAGTGATCGAGAGGTCTAAAGCAAGAGATATTCCTATAGTTGTTGACGCAGTAAGTGTTGATTAAAATCAAGTTGAAGCTGTTGAACCTGTGAGCTTTTTTTGTGCAGTCATGCAGATGTTGGTTGTTTTTAACAGGATGGATTATGGCTCGTAACGCAACAACCATCTATCATCCAGGGGTACCAGAAAGGTATCCTCACACCTAACTTCATGGAGTTCACTCGACTGTTTGAGGCACTGGTGGGTTTCTTTTGGCAGAGTTCTGGTGGTTTTTTATGTAATTGTGTGAATGTTTATGAAGCGTTCACACAACTGTGATCCGTTTTTGATTGTGTACGTTTTTCAGCATCTTTCTTGTTCCACAATTTTTGTGCTATTTCAACAAATCATAAATCAAAATGTTCAGCTCTTTCAGGACAATCCTGCTATGACTTAGTATTGGTGCAGCTTTAGCTTTTTGAAATGTTTATTCTTTTTTGCCATTTCTCCCCTCATAGAAAATGAATTGAACTCATTTTACACCCTTCACATCTTTAAATCTGTTTACAACCTTTTACTGCTCCTTTTACATTTTGTTCTGGTTCAGCTTCTTTCAGTTTCCTTCTGCAAATTTAAACTTTTTTGTCAGCTAATGTCAGCTGTTTTCCAGCTGTTTTGTACTCCTTTCAGATTTCTTCTGCTAAGTACAACATTTCTGTGCTTCTTCTAACTTCTTTCTGCTAATTTCAACTTGTTATGCACCTTTCAGCTTGTTTCTACAAGTTTCAGCTTTTTCTGCTATTTCAACTACAGTATTATTTTTGCTATTTTAATGCTAATTTTAGCTTCTTCTTTTATCTCATTTAAACTTTTTGCAGCTTAAGTCAGTGAAAATGTGCTCTCTGCACTTCCTTTTGGTAATTTAAGCATATTTTAGAAAATTTTAGCTACATTTTTACAGATTTTATTTTCAGATAATATTCACTTTCTAGTGCTTATTTTGTTTTCCTTCTAATTGTTCTAATTGGGTAAACGTGTTCTTTCTAGCTTCTGCTAATTGAAGCTTGTTCTGCATTTTAGCATTTTTAATTTGTTTAGAGTTGCTAATTTCAGTTTCAGCTTTTTCTGCTTATTTCACCTTTTTTTAAGCTCATTTCAGCTTTTTCCACTTCCTTCTGGTAGTTGAAGTTTCATTCTGCCTTTTCAGGTACTTGTAGTTCCTAAGTTCCTAATTTTTGTGATAATTTCTGCTTCTTTAAATCTAGTTTAGCAAATATGTGTTCTTTCTGCTGTCTTCTGCTAACTTGGGCTTGTTCTTCAATTTCAGCTACATTTCAGCAAGTTCTTCAGCAACAAGCATTCACACTGCACGTTTGCAGGAAAATCAATTTCTCTAGTTATTTTATGCTAACGTGTGTTTTCATGCTGTTGTTTTCAGCATCATGAGCCCATGAACAGCAGTGATCGTGCACGCAGCGTCATGCAGCTCAGTGGAGCTATGGGCAACCTCACTCTGGTGCTAAAGGGGGAACAGGACCTCATATCAGATGGCAGCAGGGGTTGGTATCAAACAGACATGTTTTTAACTCTCCCAGCTGGTTATTTTTATTGTTATAAATCATTTATTTAGTCCAGGCAGCATTATTTTTGTGACTTTTGTTGTGATTCTGTTGTTAGTGTACTCGTGTAGTGTTGAAGGCAGTGGGAGGAGGTGTGGTGGACAGGGTGACCTCCTATCTGGATCTTTGGGAGTCCTTGCACACTGGGCTCACTCTGCTTCAGCAGAAGGCGTGATCAAAAGGTGAGAGTGCCATGACTTTAGAGATTTGTTTTATTAGGACAAGTAAACATAGTTAAAGAAGCATTCCTTGAAGGAAGGCATATTGCTCCCTGCCTTACATGCCAAAGCTTTCAGAAAACTCCTGTGTGAGCTGTCAACACTTAGAGCACAAGTTAGTGATGACTCAAGCTACTACCACACCAAGTCTTAACTCAAGCTCTACAAAACTGACTGAGTAATAGGCATTTCTGTATTTTCTAAAGCCAGTTGGTTGTGCCAGCCATCGTGTTTTGAGTGTTGGAGGTCATCCAGTAATCACTTTCTGGGAGTTTCATTCAAATCCATCCAGTGGTTTATGATATGTTTTGCTAACGGACACACACATAATCAGGCAATTAAATGACTTGCTTTCATGAAGTAATTACAAGATTGGTCATCATAAAGCTAAATTAAAAGTAGAAGATAGTTTTTATTTAATAACTGGAAGCTTTGTGTTTTCTAATACCTAACTTTTACCTTCTTTCAGTATGAATCCATCAGTGGTTGCAGCTTTCGGTGCCTGTTCACTTACCAGACAGTGCAACAGTCAAGCGTTTCAGCGACGTGGCAGGTCCACCACCACCTCAGACATGATCCATGAGATTGGCCCGGCTTTCAGGAAGCTGTTTGAAACCTGAAACTAACTGCTTGTATAAAGCTATATTACAGTAACTGTTTAAATGTGATCTTAACATGTTGAATAAAGGTCAGAGTGTGGACTGTCTGGTCAATGAAAGCACTTTGTATCTGGTAAACAACAATATGCACTTTATTTGTTTTTAAGTTTACTAAATAAAGTACAAGTTCACTAACGGGTCTGGATTGATGAAACAAAGTTAGTAAATTGTAAACTTATATGATTTTTTTTTTTAAAGCTAGTTAATGTTAGAAATTAGTTATGACCGGAAGTGTGTTCTGGCAATTGCCACAAGGTGGCGATGTTGTCTGTCGAGTAAATGCTGTACTGCACAGTATTTCTGCAGAAAATCATTCAACCTTTGTGTGACTGACCACAAACACACGCGTAAATTACTAAAGTGCTTGTTCATTTAAAGGGGTCTTTCTGCCATAAACTGGCTCATTTTCCATGTTTTCTGGGAAAGTTTGCTACGATAATCGGCGGAGAGTGAATCTAGGATTGCCGCGCTGAAGTGCAGCGCATGCGCACAGCTGTCGCTTTCGAATTCGACAAGCTTGTGAGCTAAAGGATCACAAGCAGCGACGGGAGTCAGCGACAGTTTAATAAAGAAATAGATCTCTATTCAGAGGTAAGCTCTTGTGCTTACAGCTTATATACGAGATACCAGAGATGCCAATTGCCATTTTTCACGTTTGTGCCACGTATCGTTTAGTAGCACCGCTAAGCTAGCAAACTACCTTAGCTAACAGCGATCATGAGAAGACCGTTAAATGCACTAAATTCTGGTTTGTTTGCGTAGCGTTTTGCATTTTTAAAGGCTCCGTTTATTTACGGAATAAAAGTAATAGTGTGCACTCGGCGTAGCTGAACGGCTCTGTTTTATTGTATGTATCAAAATGACAACCTCTGTTGCAGCGGGCTAACGAGCTAAATAAAACAATATAACTGAGGGCATTGCAAAGATAAGAAGCATATCTACGTCATTGACGTGAATGCAAAAGCAGAATACGTTAACGTAAGAGTTACTATTTTAATTTAAGACCATTCAGTTTCGTTGTAGAATATAATTTTATGCTTTTTGTCAACTTGCTTTGTTTAAATGTCAGTCATACATGGAGCGAGACTTTAGCTCCGAATGTAGCCTAGCATCACTGCTGTCCTCCAGTAATGCAGAGAAACAAAACATTGACGTCTACAAATCACATTTTTTCAGCTAATATTAGTCATTCATGTACCCAAATGATTTAGTATTATTTATTTTTATTTACTTCTACTCTGCTCCTGTTTCCTGGAATGGCTTTCAAAAAGATCTGAAGCTCTCAAGTGGCTTCAAACATCTGTTAAATTCATGGGAAAAACCAATGCAGACATGTTCCTGTTTTTAGTTTTCTACACCGCCTGACAACCTAGCTGTTTTTTGTTGCATTTTTTTAAATACCATTTTATTTTCACTTGTTCTCAATTTGTACGCATCCTTTAAGATTGTCTAATGTCTTTGTTATCCACTGTTGTCATCAATCTTTGTTAAAATCAGGTCTCTCTTGTAAATGAGTCCCAGAGGCTCAATGGGATTAACCTGTATAAGTAAAGGTTGAATGAATTTAGACATTATACCACAAGTTAATCACTACAATGGCAAATGATATTGAATTCAATTCAAAAATACTTTATTCATCCCAAATGGAAATTAAATGTAACTCATCATCCTGGTTTCATTAAAGAGTTGTTATAGATGCTTTGTTGCGTGCATGGCATGCTTGATGCTTCGCTTGTTTGGAAGACAAGAGCTACAAGAGCAGTATGGCTTTACAGCAGCAGTGAAAATGTTTTTATTAATTCTGTGTTTGCAGCCGTGCCTCAAGTTAAGGACGCGCAATGTTGAACCCGACCAACGGTGACCCCGGTCACGTAGTTGTGAATTATGTGGAGGAGTATCTGGATCTGGTGGAGTCTCTACCTTTCGACTTGCAGAGGAGTGTGTCCCTCATGAGGGAGATTGATGCCAGGTATCAAGGTACAGAAACTTACCATTACTGTTGTGAAATGATCAAATACTTTATTCTTAAAGGGATCTCAGACTATGGTACTTGCATATTTTGGCCTTAATATGTTAATTTTAAATTATTATTTTATGAATGTTTTTGTTAACTTATTATTTTTATATATGAATGTTTCTGTTCAGTGCCCTGAGATGACTTCTATTGTGACTTGACTATATAAATAAACTGAATTGAAATTGAATTATTTATATATTCAGTTAAAAGTTGTTGATTGTAGCGTGTGAAAACATCTAATTACTTATTCCTTACTAATGATTATTGCATTCTTCTCTTAAGGACGTTGCCATTATATTACCAGCGCATTGCATTCAGGGAAGATGATGTATCAAGTTAAAGTCAATTTTGTTGTCATTCGCATCACATGTGGTACATGAGGTGGAACGAAATTATGTACACAGGGTCCCAGTTACACCCAAAAATGTAGTGTAAAAAGCAGTACACAGTAAGGCTCTAAGATGTGCACTAAGATATACGCTAAACGGACGCCAAATGGTACGCTAAAAGATTTAAGATACATGTATATGCTAAACCTTGGCTATTCAACTAAATTCTTAAAGGGACAGAAATTTTTGTGAAGACTTGTTTTCGTACCAGTTTGAAGGAGCAGTGTACAATAATTCAGGGAATAAGATTGTGGAATGGTCTGGAAGAAAATGTTAAAACAGCCAGATCTCAGTATATATTTAAGAGATTATTAAAAGTGATTTTTTTTTTTTTTTAAGAATATGAAAAATAGTATAAGAATTTACTGAATCGTTGTTTGAGTTGATGTAGTCTTTAATTTGGTGATGTACCGTAGTTAACTTTGTTCTTTGGAAATTATTGTTGTGAGTATATTTGGGTAAAAAGGGGCAGAGATTATAAGATTATTCTTCATCTGCTGCCTTTCATTTTATTTTTGAATGTATGTTTTATTTTTTGAGTTGTTTACTTGATTTTAGTTAAATGAATAAATTAAAAATAAATAAAAAATTTCTGAGGGGGCCACAGTTACTGAAAGCCAAGAGCTCAGGGGCCGATCCAGCTGTAACTGTCTTTAAGTAAGTTTGTTTTAGGGTTTACAATCTAGTTTTATTTGAAAATGAACCCTTTGGTGGGCAGACTTGAGTTCATCCGTGGGCCTGATTTGGCCCCCGGGTCACCAGTTGTATACTGTAGTTCTGAACTAAACAGAAATAATGTAAAACGAAACGGCATAACAGCAGCAGCCCGAACATGTAGGTAGATTGTAGTGGAAACTAAAATACAAGGATTCAAGGCTAAAACGTTACAGCATGTGACAATAAAGTTATATTTATGTTAGTTCTCTTAATGCACAATATATGGGTTGAAACAATCAAACATGATAACTTGTAACATTTAATTTATTAGCTCTGGAGCTTACACCCTAATGTTGGCTGAAGAACAAATGCTATTTGTTCTGGAGCTAAAATTTATTTATGTAGCAAATATAATATATATTAGCTATGGATTGAATTCTTTTAATTTTTGAGCTAATGCTATATACATTAGTTCTTGAGCTAACAATAAACTGTATGTTAGCTCCAGAGCTAACACTATTTTCTTCGAGCTAACACAAAATCTGAGTCACATCTGCATTATCTTCTTGTCAACGTGCTCTTGTTCAAATTAAAGGGTCCAGTGCCAGATAGTCTAAAATTAATGTTCAAGCTGAGTGGAGCACCGAAGCACATAATTTACCCAGAATGCATTACAGCATTAACAAATGGCACTGTCTCATTAATTAAAAAAAGAAAATCTAAACAGTGTACAGTATTTTTATGGTGTGTTTTTTAATAGCTGAAGTAATTGTTCGTCATTCAGTTTGATTGTTCCAGCTAGTCGGACATCCCTTTAATTCACTAAAGTTTAAGACAATAACCACAACTTTTACAAGGTGCAGTGGTGAAATTGGACATGTTCTTTCTTTTGAGAATTTCAGTTTGAGCTGTTTTGACTTGTGTGCAGATGTTCTCAAAGAGCTTGATGACGTGTATGAACGGTATCGCCGGGAGTCTGACGTACTTCAGAGGCGCAAGCTTCAGTTATCCATTCAGAGGGCACTGATCCATAGTCAGGAGCTGGGAGACGAGAAAATCCAGATTGCTGGTCAAATGGTAAGTTGGAATACGACAAAGCTTTTGTACAACTGAGGATAAGAGCTGTGCTTGTTTTAAAAATATGTAACACGTTCAGTTAAACTACAGCGTTTTTACACAAGCTCGTCAAAAAGTTTTGCATACGAACAACTTTAACACGCTGAAGACGGTTTTATTTATTTTTAAAAAATGGCAAGCTTTAAAACAAAAACATTGTACGCTTTGTTACAGGTGGAGTTGGTTGAGAACCACACACGACAAATAGACTGGCATTCAGAACTTCTCCTCTCCTCTCAAGAAGTCCCAGAAAGTCATGTTACCACGACGACGTCTCTGACGACCACTGCTGTATCCTTGATGTCCTCTTCATCAGCTACCGTCACCCCGGGGAAGTCGGGCCACCACGAAAAGAAACGAGACGAGGTCACTCCGGGTTCAGCCGGAACAGACAAAGCTGGAGGGAAGCGTTCAAGACGACAGAAAAACGGGGAAAATCGCGAATGCTATGGCGGTCTGGATCATGCGGAGGACGTAGGCGCATCTCGGGAAAAGAGAGCCAAAACGTCTTCAAAGAAGAAGAAAAGGTCTAAAGGAAAGTCAGAGAGGGAAGTGTCGCCTCCCGAGCTGCCCATCGATCCAGACGAGCCCACATACTGCCTGTGTGAGCAGGTGTCTTACGGTGAGATGATCGGCTGTGATAACGACGAATGCCCCATCGAGTGGTTCCACTTCTCCTGTGTCGGGCTCAATCATAAGCCCAAAGGCAAGTGGTACTGCCCCAAGTGTCGAGGTGAGAATGAGAAGACCATAGACAAGGCCCTGGAGAGGGCCAAAAAGGAGAGAGCCTACAACAGGTAGCTCGGCTTGGCTCCGTGGACGAGTTAAAAAATAATAAATGCAACTTTGTTTTAAATATCATTTAAAATATTGCTACAGTGTATTGTACAGAGGGATCTTGTATAGTTTTTATAAAGACTGCAGAACTGAGAAACATGGTTTAGAAGGATTTTGCAGTAAAAACTGGACTGTCTGCATGTTTTTAGAGCTCTTCTGCACTTAGCTTCCCTCTTTCGTCCTGCATGCTGTGTCTAGTGTTTCTGTTCAACAATAAATTATTTTTAGTGGTCAGCACGTGCGTGATTAATTTGGGAACTTTTAATTTGCAGCCACATATTGACAAACTGTCCCGACAAGGCTCTCGGCTGCAGTTCAACATGGAGCCCTTTCCCACCACCACTGTGGGCTTTGTAGGAATTCAGTTTAAAGGAAACAAGTAATTATTGAAGTTCTTGTACCTGCAGTGTCAACTACCAGGGAGGAGGTCCTAAACTGTGATGTGTAAACAGTGACACAGAGGGGTGGGAGGAAAACTGATCACTTTCAAGCTTAAGTTTTCAACAATCCAAGTATTTTAGAAATTTTAAAAATATTTAAATTGATGAGACATGCAAGTTTAAATTGGGAACATCTGCAGCACGTCAACCAGATTACAAGCAAATAAGTCGGGGAGGGGGGCACATGTTTCTATTGTTAATGAGCTATTAAGTAGTGTTTCAGGAAAAAAAAAGACATTCCCACCCGAGGTTGACTGTTTATTTACAAGTACTGGAAAAAGTTACATGAGGGACAACCAGTGCAAATTCTGTACATAATTTCAGTTGCAGCGTCCTTTAGCTATATACATGAGAACTCAAACAGGATTGTGAAAACAACGTCATGCACGTAACAGTTCACAACACAGCAAAGGACACGGTGTCGAGATGTGTGATTTAGCTGCAATGTTGAAGCTGCTCATTATTCCACTGCGTTGTGAAAAATTGACACATGATCAGGTGAACAACAAAACAGGACCCGTGACTCAGCGGACGCACCCTTGTGAACAACAAACAATGGGTCATGGGAAGTTTCTACAGCAAATGACAACCAGATTATTTTTCTTTTTTTGCGTAATAGTCGTAGTCCATACTGGCAAAACACCAAGGCAATATTCACACATTTCCCCTGACTAGAAAAGATATGTAGGGGGGGAATTTAAAAAAAAAAAAAAAGTTTGGGGTGGGAACTGAAGTTGAAGGTAAAGTGCATAAAAGCTTAATTAAAAATGGGGAACATTTTTTTAAATTAAGAGTTACTCCACTAAAACTTGCAGCACACAGCTTCATGTAGTGAGCAGCTGTCAGGGTTGTCCGGTCAACTGTCCCTCCAGCTTTGTTCGACTATCGCAGACACACGCTTCTCATACTCCCGCTTGTTCTCCTGGTACAGCTGAGCTGCCTGACTGTTCGCTGGACTGTTGGGGTTCGGCTCATCCAGCAGGGACTGGGGGGGGGGGGGGGGGGGTG
>JARVLU010000255.1:22486899-22508844 GCA_031762415.1 Simpsonichthys santanae
CCCCCCCCCCCCCCCCCCCCCCCACGGTTCCAAGTCGAGCTCTTCTCAGCTGAATTCAGTCCTGCTTGTTGTTGCTCCTGCTCCAAACTGATTGCCACTGTGTTCAGGTGCTTCAATTCTCAGTTGTCCAACTAAGGACAATCCATCCATTTATCTTATGAAAGTAAATTTGACATCTGTTCAACATCTTAATCGCTGTTATTTTCACAAATTAGCATCACCGTCCTGATAAATAATGTAATGTGAATTTTATACACAAACATTTCTCATGTTTTTAATAATCAAAAATTTTATTAATAGCCACTTAAAACTGTCAAACTGATTCGTAATTTAGTTGTGCTGTTTAATTGTATTTATTTAATTTTTTTAAATAAAAATGTGCCATGACTTTGGACTTTTAGGGGCAGAGATTTGAGTTCAAACAAAAAGCTATCTGCAACAGGTAAGATATTGTTTGTAAATTTAAACTCACAAAAATCAATCTTTGAAGATCTATAATATTCATTTAGGTTCATAAACTGAGACTTCTGAGATCATGTCCTGAAGGAAAGGGATAAAATGACAGACATTTAAAACAATTTTCTTTTTACCTGGATAGATGTAAGAATAGAGGACACATCATAAGTGGGACTCCAACGGTTCTGTAAAATGTCTAGACATATACTGCCATCTGCATAGACTATAGACAAACAAAAAGTTTAAAAAATTACACTGCTAATACCCACTGGTGACAGTATAATACGGCCTCGTAACAATACTCTTACCATTTGGATGAAACATCTTGGAGACGAATCGTACTGTGGGCGGTTTGTTGGGATATTCTTCTGTGAATTCTACAATGAGTTTAAACGTACCTGAGATAAAAACAAGAGACAAAGGAGTTACATTACAAGTGAGTAATTTACACAGTAGACAAAAATAAAACATTTTTGCTGCATTTACTTGACAGTAACATGATAGATCAAATTTCAGTCTCAATCAATTTCAGAGACACAAATATTAAGTTAAAACAAATACAAAATTACCGGTAACATAACAGTAACATTATTTATTAACGTTTAATGGGGTAATTTATTACTGACATATTTTCATTTGTTTTATAAGATACATACCATCCTCAAAGGGAGTTCCTTCAGGGCTGCAAGATTAAAACAAGATTAATTTAGTTATGTTTCACACTTTTTGAGCAAATTTATAAAGGATAGATTTCATGTTCTTACCCAAATATGACAGCGTTCCACACCATGATGTTGTTTTCAGACGGGGCACCACTGACACCAGCTGGAGGATCTTCTTGTAGCCTTTTGAGCCATAATGAAGCTATTATTAAGTATTTCATTCCACACAATAAGAAACTAGATTTGTTCAGTTTGTGCAGAAAACATTGAATTATTCAACATCAGAATCTCTTCTTTACAGTTAAGCACCCCATAAGATGCAAATCAGCTTTTTCCTTCTCACAAACCCATAAATATCATCTACTTCTAATACTTTTAAGTTCTCCGATTCAATACACACAAAAACAGACTATATTAACTTTTAAAGTTTCTAAAGCATATATTTTTCAGTGTTCCAAGTTTAACGCATCTTTTTCATCTAACCGAGGTCATTCCTCTCAAACTGTCTCTCACAACACCTGAAGACAGCCTGCAAAAATCACGACTTATCTAAAAAAAAAAAAAAAAAAAAAAACCTCTCCCATAAAGGGAGGGGAGACATTAAAAATGTAGTTTGAAACGTTATTGAGAATCTCAAAGTAAACTGACTGGAAATATAGATTAATCACGTAGGAAAATTGCGTAGCTTGTTTTAAGTAAAGAAACAATGTTCCTTACAATCTGTTAAAATATTACTTTACAAAATGGAAACGCCGGTCTTATTTTATTTTTTATTATTATTTTGTTATTGTTCTTACCTCCGTGAATTTGCGTCGTTCTTCTAAGAACTACCGATCAAAAAGGGACTGGTAATGTTAAACCTCGTCTCAAAGTAAATAAGTACATTACCTACCCGGCTAGCCTGCTAACCTCAGTGGCACTCTGAGGTTTTCGACTCATATATGACAATTTACAAACATTATACGATGTCCAATGGGTGTTTTAAAACTATACTTTACTATGAAGCTGGTTCTACGTGTTCATGGTAAAATATAAAGGTTAGCTTTGACGAGCCGACGTATGCTAGGCTAGCTAATGCTAGCTGTTTTGACAAAACGGCTAACCAACGTTATCAGCATAATTTTGACCGACTCACCGTTTAAAATCTCTCATTAGTCTCCTTCTAGCCGGGGTGGACATGGCTTAAGCTGTGAAATTCTTATTGATAACACCACTATTTTGACGGGAACTTCTTGTACCCAAGCGATATTTTCGCAGGTACTGAATTTTTGTGACAAGTTCACGGCGTCTTCTTGTCACTGATGCCGACGTTTTCAGTCGTTCTTCTGAATAACCCGGAGGCCCGGGTCGGCCCTGATAGATTTACTGGACGATACCATTCACTGACGGGGTCCACGAGCGTGAGAGGCGATTTAAAATAAGACATTTCGCTTCAAAATGCTAGTAAAAATAAATATATATAAATATAAATTACATACATTGAACCGCTTTGTTACATTGTTTTTTTTCACAGGTTGACGTACGTAACTTTATATTTTTTAAGCGTTTCAAATATTTTCCCCCCTTCTTGGTGCAACAATCGACGTCAGGAGGCGTGGCCACAGTGACGTAGTGTTTGTGCAGAACAGGATGAGGTCTTGGTGACAGGTGCGGTATGTCCCCACACGTGAGGCTGGTTCTGAGGTCTAGCCGGGTCATTTGGAGCAGTATTTCCTTTAGATGCTCAATAATTTCATTTATATGCAAATTTAAAATATCTCCCTTTTTCATTTTGCTTCTACTTTGTGTCTCAACGTGTTTGTATCATTAATTCAAACTTTATTTTCAAATAAATGTCTGGACTTTGGTTGAACTCACTCATTTCAAGTTTTTTTTTTTAATTATTTAGGTATACTGTACATATAAACGCTGCTTCAACTCATGTAAGCCATAAATGTGTCATTTGATCCACTTAACTAGCAGACTGTATCAAATACGTACAGTATGTAGTTTCCCCTTTTAAATAAATCTTTAAAACACCAAAAATACCTAATTCCAGTTTTTATAAAGTACAGGTACTGTATTTGAGGATCAACAACCTATCAGTTGAAAACGTAGGTCCTGTGTCAGGTCTTTGTTCATCTGCCATGTTTGTTTTTAACCTTACACTACTTTGGTCTTCCACTTGTCCAGTTTAAATGTTGATGCGCAGGCTGTTCATCATGGGGCCAAGGACTGGACAGAAAATGATCCAATGATCAAATCAAACCTCTGAAAGGCCTTGAGAAATTCTGAAAAAACTTCTGATCGAGGCCACCTAAAAAAAAAATTACAAGTGTGCAGCAATTTAAAAAATGAACAAAATAGCTTAGACCTTTACTTTTGCAAAACATCTTTAATACTTAATGAGTTACACTGAATGGATGAGTCGAATCTGTAAACGACTTGAAACAAAATATACTGTAGTTCTGGCAGTGCTTCCTTACAAATGCTTTAGTGCACTTTTTAAAACCTATGCAGCACACTCCAACACAAACTTAACACACATTTCTCTAACAACACAAAAATGCACTCTGCTCACTTTTCAGTTCCAAGTTTCTCACTGATCCCCGGCAATGACCCTGCTGTATTAAACAAGAGTAACTTCAAAAAAATACTCGACCACTCAGTGGCTTTAAGGCGAATAAATGCGCGGACGGATCTAATTGAAATTCAGGCTAAAAATTAAAAAATAAAATAAAAAAAAACACCCCATCAAATGCATCCTTGGGACTTTACGATCCGTGGTAAAGCAGCATGGTGCTGTAGAAGGTATTGTCATACATCTGCTCTGCTTTCACAGACCTCTGGTGCTCCACCTGGCTGCCTGCAGTGCTAATGATCTCAGGTGAGTGACTGTAGATGTGCTGATCAAGGAGCATTCCTGCTGTTTGGTTATTTGAGGAAAAATCCACACAGTGTCTGTCTCCTGCCACAGGAAAATAAACAAGATGGTAAAAAATAAGAGCATACATATTTTAATCATAGCCTGCTTTCTATACAGAACAGAGGCAGGGGATAAATCTTACTGGATTTTGTTTTGCACAATTCTTTAAGTAGGTTTAGCCATGAGCAGCCAATTATAAAAATGTTAAGGTAACTATGTGACCGGATTTCAACACACTAGAAAAAAGGCTCTGTAACCTTCTGGATTACACACCGATCAATACATTGTGAAATACACCCAAGACCCTTATGTAACCCCTCACCTACCTGGAAAGTAGGTCACGTTCTGATCATAGGTTGTTTGCACAATTTTTGCTTTGTAATGACCCATTTCTGTTGCATTTACCAGAAAAAGGTTAACAGATTTACGTCATCTAAATCTCAATATGAAAAGCGGATAAAGTCAAGAGACGTTGCATTAATAATGGTATAATTACAGCTCATTAGGATTCATCTGAAATAACATTTTAAAAAACATTTTAACAAGAGCAAAGACTTTTTGTAGGCCAAGATTTGACACAAATTCAAATACATCAAGAAATCAAAAGCCACGACATCACATTTATAAAAAGTGTGCCACATTTAATGATTTCAACATATCACAGTTAATACAAAGCTGAACCTGCTCACTAACCAACTGCTGTACGTATTAAATATACACTCATTATCCACCATGAAAACATACACAACCCATCTTCAACATGAATTTGTACTACAACAAAAATCCCTTGTCTAAAAAAGCAGGAAAATATTGTTGAACAAAGCTCAAGAATAAGGCATTTTGCATAACGTATGCAATCTTTCTTAAGCAGAAATGATTATAAAACAAAAGATTTAAGCAATCATACAAGGTGCACCATGACATATACACACCTAAAAACAACACAAACGCATACAACATTCATTACATACCAAAACATTTAAATAATAAAAAAGAGCAAACCCTAAGCTTATGCATCATCATTTCTTAATGTAGCAACAAACTAGAATAAAGTCAGTTATTTCTTCTTTACAGGCTACATTCATATATGCTTTGGCATAAAGTTGTTCTTGAATAGAAAAGTTTAAAGGGCCCAGCATGCTCCATCCAAAACCGCAAAACCAGCTCATTGACCTAGTTGCGCGATGAAAATTGCGTCATTTTGTTCTCAGAGCAGCTTCGCCCTCCTCTTCTCGACGCACGGCCCGGGTGGAACTTTTCCTCAAAGGTAGTATTGTGTGTTTGTCATTGTGGTGTTTGCAAGTGCTCAGATATTCCACTGAACGACTCTTCAAGCAAACTAAGACAGTCAAATGGCCAAAAACTCCTGGGTGGAGTTAGACCAGACATTGTATGGAGGAGTCTGCTGCTAATTTGTGGCCAAACAGCAGAGGCAAGGATGAAGTGGAGACCGTGGTGGGAAGAAACCCTGACCTGCGGTGACGTATTCTGCAGTTTGGCTTCAGAGGGAGTACGCTGGACCCTTACGTTAATGCATCAAGACACCTCTCCTAAGCATTTGTGTGTGAATCTAAGAGCCTGGCATTTTAACTTTGTATAAACGTCAAACAAACAATGTAAAACTGGTATGTGACCTACTAAAACATTTATCAAACATTTATATTTAATAGAACTACAAACCAAAGGTTTGCTTGTTTTCTTTGCAGCTGCATAAATGTATCAAAGTTACATCTATCCCAAAAAGTTAAATCTGTTAACTCGATAATGCGAAAATACATTAACGTTCCCAAAAACAAATGGTGATATTTTCAGGTGACCATTACATTTAACACCGTAGAATTTTAAAAGCGCTCATTAGGACAATTTAAACATTTTCAATGGGTATGCAAACACTGCTGTGAAATTGTGCAAAACAAAATCATTCTGTAATTATAACAAGCCCAAAACCTGACAATTACATGGCTGTAATCTGTTGGACTAGAAGAATAGATTGAGTATATAGCAATAGAACTACAAAAAACATTTTTAAACTTTTATCCATCCAAGTTTCATCAGTTACATGAAAAAGTATAAAATACACCACTCACTCTGACACATGGTTTTACAAACCCTCAAATATAGCTCGCCACCAAACCAAATGTACTTTTTTTGTGTGTATAACTTAAAGAGAAAAAATTAAAATAGTACAAATGAGTAGATAATAAAAATGTGCCTTTAAATGCAAGCCCTTCTACAGGTAAGCATAAGAATTAGTGCAGCGACAAGGAGTCTGCATTGACGCTACGGTGATGACTTCCAGCTCTTTAGTCGCAGGGCTTGACTTGTCCTGTGGACCCTGGTCCTCACACGGTTCCAGAGACCCCAGCCCCTGAGGCGGTGCAACCCCATTCAGCCCAAATGCAAAGCTTCCCCGCCCACCTGAGGTTACAGTAGCTGTCTCCATGTTCATGCTCTCCATCTGGGCGTCTTCGTTGCCACCTAGTGGCCCGTTCCCATTCAGAAATGCAGGTGGCATGCACAATCCTGCAGAGAGAAAGAGCTAAATCAGTCTTCTAAAGCAGTGCTTTTCAAAGTGGAGCAGTCAGGGGGCGCCCCAGAAAGCTGGAGAGAAGATAAATAAAGAAGCAAAACTAGTAATAATAATAATATAATTGCTCACTAGGGCAATCTGTATCTGTCATTTCAAGATAAACATGCTTCAGAGAGAGGTTAGATTTTTTTTGTTTTGTTCTTCTGGTCAACAGTTTTTTTTTTTTTTTTTCAGTGGGAATATGTTTAAAACGTTAATAAAATTTTTATGCTCAGCAGCTGTAATAATTAGTTGAATATAGTCAATAAAAGTTCAAGCATTGTTTGTGGGATTGCGAGGGGGGCCTCAGCCAGAAGCTAATGCTGTTTGGGGGGGCCGTGGCATGGAAAAGTTTGGGAACCCCATGTAAAGCACTTATGTTCCTACAATTTTTAAATACAGATTAAAAAATCTGCTACTACAAAAATAAAATAAAAAAGAACTAATCACTGTGGCCACGTGTTTGTTCAAATTAAACTCTTCATTTATTGGATCTCTTTATGTGAGGCGTCAAGGTATATATTTTTTTTCATTTTTTCATAATTTCTTTACAATTAAAAATTAATTGATAAGGACAGTGCAAACCTATATTTCTATAATGCAGCCAACTTCTGAGTGACTAATGGTTTGTTCTGGTGGGTTCACTTAATGTCAAATTTACTAACGCTAAAAAAAATTAAAAAAATCAATATTCATTCATAACGCATGCCGTTGTTTCTTTATGGTTAAAACTGAATTAGTGAGTACAAATCAAACCTATATTTTTTAACATATCTTGAACTTCACAGAAACTGATTTGCTGCCATGATGGGTTTTATTAAAAGTGTCAAATCTAATCTATTTTTTTAACCCATGACATTTTTAAAAGCACAACTGTTGGTACAAAAAGTTTAATTTGCTACAGAAAGAAGACAAGAGAAAAATTATACCAAAATATAAAATAAAATATAATAAAAAAAAACATTCATTTGGATCTCTTTAAAGCCTTCAGATAAGACAACTTAGCAAAAGAAGCTTTTTGCATTTAAAGATGTTAACATACTTCTCTTTAAAGAGTACACAAAACAACAAAAAGACCTACCGTTGGGTCTAGCCCTCTTCAATGGATTCGCCTCATTGCCATCAAAAGACCTCTTTCTGTTGGGCACGCCATTCAAGAAGCTGCGGCCCTGGGTGGTGGGCAGAATGTGGCCCCCATTCTGGCTCATGCCATTGAGAAAAGCCCTGTTATGGGACTGAGGTGTGTTTTGCTGGAGGTTCTGGGCATTGGCGAGAATTTGAGCGCACTCCTGGAATCCCTGTGCGTGGGCCAGGTCAGCAGCCATCAGCCCACTGGCATTCCTCATGCTGCACAACAGGAAGGACGAGTGTCAGAAACACTCACTGAACGTTGGGTTTACACAAAAACAAAATGAGACAAGCACACACACTCACACAGGCACACGGACACACTCATTAAGCAAGTATTCGCACACGGACATTGACAGATGTAAAGAAATAGCCTGCACTGCTCTACCCTCACACATCATTTCATCATCTTCATGAAGATGACGGCTGATCTCTTTTGGATCACTGGCTTCTTACAGAGAATCTAAATCCTTTTGGTTTCCACTGAATTAGGGAAACATTTGCTGCAAAGTGACATGATTAGGACAACTGAAGTTTCTCCCCACATAAGTCTGAGTATTCAAAGCAATCCATCGAACTGAAGACGATAAAGGAGTCGCTGAATCAAAAGATTTCTGCTGGTAGTCTGATGGTCAGGACAAAAGGCAACGTCCAGAAGAATCATAACGAAATCTTTATCTGTGGATGATGATGATGCTCAAGGACTTCCAAAGATGAATCTGAATTCCAGATGTATTTATACATAACATGAATGTTTACTGAATGAGAAGAGTGCATTGAAGATATTTGCTTCCTGATAAGCGAGGATGGGAAAGCAGAGAATTCTTCAGAAACCTTCAGAAGACTCAGGATTGTTGCTGAGCAGACATCAGGATGTTGTTTCCTCAAACGATAATCCAGAAGAAAAAGATACGACTAGAACAAGTCAAACTTGAGCTGCCAAAAGCTGAAATCCAGAATGATCTTCTCTTCATATGCAGAGAATTCTAGAAACGCTTCTTACCGTAGGATAGATGCTTCCCCATGTCTTTACTTTTGTAGCTTTATGGTTATTTTTCTTAAACTGGTGTACCTTACAAACAGTTGTGCTAACCATGTCCAATTGCAGCAAGAATAAAAAAGATGTTCTGAGTGCAACAATGAATGAGCAAACAGCGCTGTGCTTTACATTTATAACCCAGTTCACACACTGAAAGTTTCTGTTGTATGGAAGTAATGTCACAGCAAGACTGCAACTAAGTCAAAAAGCTTTTAGTTAAAACAAATTCACAATGCCACTTAAGGACACATTTTGGTATGCACTAACTTACAGCTGACCAAAGTCTGATTATTAGTCGTAAATTATGAAAGAAGCTTTGAACCAATTGTTAAATGTCTTTTAGGGAATGTCTCCGCTTTCTGTGAGCCAACATCAGAACAATGCTGCTCTTGTTCTGAGTCTGAATATCATCACACAGCACAGTGGGTTCTTCAACACAGTTACGTCTTTGTCAAAGAACTGGAACAACGAGCCTAACCTTTTACTTTTAATTAACACGTGAAATTAAAGCACAGAGATTTAACTAGCTGCTGGATATTTTGAACAAAAGCCAAATACACTCATGTTGCAGTACTGGCAATCTCTACTGTATTAAATACTTTAAATAAAAGTTATTTATAAAATCTATTCTGAAGACTCATTAAAACCAGGTGACATTAACCTCCACACAATGAAACAGAATTTAAAGCACACAGCCGCTGTTGAGTCATTCATTTTGAATTAAAAAAGCTCATTCTCTTCATTCTTATCTAAACTGTTGTGCAAAACAAACAAAAGAAAAACATTTCAAGAGCTAGTGCACATGATAAAACATTCTGTAATAATTATAAGATTTAAAACAAACAAAAAGATCACACAATAACTTGTTGCACATTACCCGACCCTTTCCAAATTAACGCTTCCAAGAAAGTTTTGACCCCAACCCCCCAATTATACAAACAAAATTAGACTTAAACATCAAGGTAGATGGATTAGTCTCACACTAAGGAATACAAATTATATTATTTTCAAGCATTTAATTTTATGCACCGTAAACGGAAACAGCTCCAGTGCAAATAAATTAACCTGACAATGCATGAATTACATTGCAATATAACTATTAAACAGAATAATTCAAAATTCCTGTTAAAGTCAATGTTTTTTTTAAGGTTGTGTTGCATATATTTACCGTATTTTCCGATGTATAAGTCACACCTTTTTTCCTAATTTGCATGCCCTGCGACTTATAGAGCGAAGCGACATGTGCAGTACCACTTTCGGCCGCTAGGGTCCACCGACCGTTCCCAGCTTATGTGTCCGACGGCAGCCTCGTTGTCGGACTAACTCTGTGGCATCCCAGCCTCCTGCTCTCTGGAGCTCTGACACTTCCAGAGAGTCCACCGACCGTTCTCAGCTCATGTGTCCGACGGCAGCCTCCTCTGCTGGGACTAATTCTGTGGCAGCCCGGCCTCCTGCTCTGGAGGTATGAACTACTGAACCACAGGACAGACTTTTATGAAACTAACAGAAAGTAATTACTGAGTGGACTTTTACAAACTATTAGCTGTAGGAGATGTCTGAGCTAAAATTAGATGTTTTAGCAACGTAATGTGTTAGCTGTTAGCTTCGTGTTGTTAGCTGTAGCTTCGTGTTTTAACGGGCACTATTTTAAAAAATAGCACAAAATCCACAGGACAGATTTTCATGAAACTTTCAGAAAGTAATTCATGGTGGATTTTTACAAACTGGTAGCTGTAGGAGACGTTTGAGCTAAAATTCGATTTATTTATAATTTATTTTTGCAGCACGCGACAGTTTGGAAGACGTCAAAGCGAAACAATTTAAATCCAGCAGATTTGACCATTAAGTGAATTTATTAAGGAACGGTTAAGCTCAGAAACACTTTTGCTATAATGTCAGCAAACAAATATAGTTTTTAAGTGTTTATCTTGCTAAATTTTAAAGAAAATGCTGCGGTCCCACCTGGTGGTTGCTCTTGCCTGACGACCCCCGTGCGGGTGCACGTAGCAAAACTACTTTTTTAATCCAGCTGTTTTGACAGTTATGTTAATTTCATAAGGAAACGTTCAGCTAAGACACATCTTTGCTATAATTTTAAGCAACCAAATAATTGTTTTTACCATGTTAATCTTGTTAAAGTCCTTCCGTGCACTGTGGCTGCCACAATCCTTTTTTGGCAAGACACCGCCCAAATTTCCGGGTTGTCAGCGGTGATGCGTAACATAAGCGACGTGTCAGCAGTGACGCATAATAGATGCGACTTATACGGAGGTGCGACATGTTTATGGATTTTTCCAAATTATTGGACATAATTGGACAATGCGACTTATAGAGCAGAGCAACTTATAATCCGGAAAATACGGTAAGTGTAAACCAGATACTAATGGGAGTCCAGTGGTTTAAGCTTCTGGATTCACATAGAGGCTTGTTTTAAATCCAACCCAAACAAAACCATCCCCAAATCAGGATTCCTTTTCCAACACTTTAATCCAAAATTTAACATTAAAGATAATGTGTCAAAGAACAAAATGAAGAAAGTTTTAAATACTGCTGAAACAGTAACATTTTATTTGGAGGAAGTGTTCAAACCAGAGTGAAATGTTTTAAACTGATACGTTCAAATGTTTTGTGAAAAATTACACAAAGATTTGCATTAATTATCCTCATTAAAATTAAATAACTTAATAAAGTAATTTCCTTTTTTACATTACCCTTAAAACTAACCAGTATTCCTTCAGTGAGACCTGACATCTACAAAAAACACAGATCCAATCAATTGGATCACCGATGAGTCAGGTTTGAATGATTATTTGTTTTATGAGGAAGCGTTAATTTTTCGTAAATGCCTGGTATGCTTTGCTTTTCAGTCCTACGCACACAGTATGCATCTTCTCTAACTATTGTCTAACCTTCCAGAGGCAGCCTATAAGTCATGCTAAATGTTGACATGGGACTCACGTGACTGAACCTGTCCATATAAAGGACTCCTATGGTTAGTTAAAAAAACAAATCATTAAAAAAATGAAAACAAAAAGGCTAAAGTACAGGAACAATCATGGATAATAAGCAAAGCATGCAGGTCTAAAAACAAAAACTTCAGTTTTGATTCATAATAAAAACCTAGCATTAAAACCAATCACCGCAAGAAATACCTCAACAGTTTGCCAGTGTGTAGATAGGAAGCGATAGTGAGAACACTCAATGCCACAACAGTGCGGCTATCCCAGGGAACGGGGCAGACTCAGCAGTGTCTATTCTCCCCCTTTCTAGGATTACTTGAAAAAACCAAGTCATTTCCAATTCAATGGCTGCAAAACATTCAGATGTACGGTTCTGGTTTTGTTAGCAGTACAGCAAACGTTTCTTTTTTGCAACTTATTGTCACTTTCATAAAGGTAAAGGTGACAAAGATTAGAAGTCAAAACAGACTATGATAGTAAATATATATAAGGGTTAATACTGTGACATACAAAACATTTCTGTGTAGAAAGTAACATTTCTGGTACAGTGAAATGACAGTGAATAACCATTGCAACAGGATGATGTTAGCATTAAACAGGTCAGAACATGATGCTATGCAGAGTAAACTCTTCTCACTCAACTTCTCTGAACATGTCTGCTCTGCTCATCACTACAAGCCTCCATGTATGTCCTACCTGCAGCTAGCTTTCTACTGGACCACCTGAACAGTTTGAGGCTCATGACAAACAAAGAAAAAAAAAATCTATGTAAGGTTTTATTAAATTTTTTTTGTTAAAAATGTTTCATTCTTTATTTAAAACAAGTTCTATAATGTTTCTACTATCCTAATTTCAAGGCTATTTAAAAGTATTATTCCATTGGTGATTTTATTTTTTAACATAACAACCAGTAAGTGATATTTGTGTTTAAAAATCACCAGAAGTTGTTCGTTTTTGGGACATAGAGCCGAATAAATCTTATTTCGGTTTATTGTGTTTGGAAGGACATAAAGCTTCGAAACACTGTTTTAAATTTAAAAACGGTCCCTTTTTGAGTTTATATGCAGAGATGAAGAAATGTGGGGATGGTGTGACCACTGTTTACTGAGAAGACCACAACACTGATCCACTGTTGTCCTGTTAAGA
This sequence comes from Simpsonichthys santanae, assembly GCA_031762415.1. Lineage (NCBI taxonomy): Eukaryota > Metazoa > Chordata > Actinopteri > Cyprinodontiformes > Rivulidae > Simpsonichthys > Simpsonichthys santanae. Next base: position 22,499,765 of record JARVLU010000255.1, read on the forward strand.
TCAACTAGTCTTTTACAAAGCTGCTGCAGAGAGCAGAAAGGTGCAATGCAAGAAAACTGTATTCCTGTCAAGCAACAGAAAATGTTGCAAATAAATATGCATTTCAAAGAAAAGGAACAATGGATCCATTGAAAGAGTTCTTGCTTTTATATTTATGTTCCAGTTGACTTCTTGCCAAGGTTAAAAAAGGCATAAAAGCATTTGACTTCCAATATTTCAAGATTTTATCCAATGGATGACTTGTCAAGCCCAGAATCAACAATCGGGACTTTAAATATGATCCAATGAAATTGTGTGGGTCATTTTAATGAGTCAAAGGATTTAATTCTTGTCATTTCTTCTTCTTCTTGCATTCTTTTTCCAGCAGCAAAAGATCCAGTGCACAAGCTTTAAGGGAAGCGGTGAACATTTCTTCTGCAAAACGTTTACTATGTACGAGTGCTGGATTATTTCTTCCATGAATTCCCAAGTCAGGAAGGTTTGTTGCAGATTTCGAGGTAAAGTTAAGATCAAAATCATTTAATCAAAGAATCAATCAAATCAAAGAAAATGGGATAAATGATGAAGAGGCGAAGAAGAGGAAGTTTGCAGAAAGGTGCAAGATCCAAACCACTTTCGTTGATGTGTCTTACAGACGGCTTAGAAACTGAAAACAAGAATAAACCATGAATTCATGCAGGTAGGACAAGTAAACGTTGGAAGAAAATCTGATCCAACAATGAACTGAAAAGAAAACTAAATTTGAGATGAAAGAAACTGGTGTATTACTCTGTTGAAAAACTGATGACAATAACCATTTTAAATATTAGAAGTTTTTTATGCTGAATAAAATAAAAATTGCATCAGTCATTAAAACAAATTTTGCAAGCTAAAGTTCTGATCGCCCTGTTACAACTTCAATGATTTAAAGTAGTTTATTTATTAAATATATTTTATGTCTATAACAACAAAGTGAGTGATAAAAGCTGAAAATATACAATTAATTTTATTTATTATAGCCGTCACATAAAATAGTGATTACTTTTCCCTTAACATTTAAGTTTGTTAAAAGTTTTTTCTTGGTGGTGTAAATATGGTAAATTTTAAAATATGTTCTTGATTTGTTTTGTCTTCTCACAAAAGCATAAATGCTAAACTGTTTTTGGTTTGCAATGAAAAGCTAGAACAAATGATTTTAGAAAAACTTTAATTAAATATACTAAATATTTTCTTTTTAAGTATGTATTTTATTTAAACATCTGGCAGTATGATATACAGTATATTTCTTTGGATTTATATATCTTGAAGCACAACTACTTTATTAACAAAAATGTTAGTCATTTTTTCTCGTCAGTTTTAAGTGATTTTGTCATGAGCCTCATTCCCACCTTGTGTGCTTCAGTTTCCCTCCCAATTCTGAATCATAAACTAAACCAAAAAGCTTCAAGAAACAGAACAGATAATAAACTAAACTAAGAATCTGTGATCTGCAGGGGAAAAGGAAATCACAACATTTCAATCTTAAGTAAAATTCATCAGTGGATAACCAAATGCACAGAATGTTGGTTCAACAGGAAATAAAGGCTCTGTTACGTCTGAACAAAATCAGTTGAATCCATTTGCTGAAACAACCACAGCAACCAGGGGGTTCAATTTACTTAAAATTAAACTTCATTTAAAATGTCCTGATCATAGTGTCTCAGTTACTTGGATTACTTCGTGAATACAAAGAATAATACTTGCACTTTAATGCACATTACAGTAACTTCCTCCATGTGTACTCTTGTCACTAGGCAAGAGGCTCAATAAAACAAAGTTCTCACATCCCTTTAAGGTTAGCAAATACAAGTATGTTTTCTTCTTTGTGACTAAATCAAATGTCATTAGATTATACTGAGGTTATCAAAAACAGATTTTCTTTGTTTTCATTACAACAAGTGCCTAAAAAGAGAAAACTCACAGTCAATCTTTCACATCGGTGTTTACTTCCGCAGCTTTAAATAAACTCAACGTTCAACAAATGAGCTACACACAATTAACTACACAGCTGGAACCCCCCCTGGGAGCTTTGGGTTTCTGTAACGCCACAGCTACCCACATTTAAGCAGAGAGTTTGTTGCAGAAAATGAAAATGCATGGGAAACCTTTCACAATGAGAAGGAGTAGTTAATCTGGGGTGTGTTCACGTTTGTTAATCCATTTGACCTAAAGAAGATCCAGTTTGGACCAATGGCAATAAACCAGTCCTGTTTGGGGACTAAGTGAGCAGGTTTTTCTTCAGTAACCCACAGAAACAATAAATCTATCTTACCAACTAATAATAAACATAATAAAATTTAACCTATTTTGTAGAAATACACAATATTATCGGCATGTATCAGCCGATATTAGCGTTAAAGTTCAATATCTGACATCGGCCATTCTATCAAAATAACTCACCGATATAAAAAGATGCTGTTTTTGTATGACAACCCAGTGACCAGGATGCCTGGAGCGCCAGCACAACGTGATGATGCCACGCGCGCCAACCTAATCTGATCACGACGGAAAGGAAGAACTCATCATGTCTACAGTATGGAAGTTTTTTTTTTTTTTTTTTGAGGATGTCGGATTCCGAAGATTTATGGATTACGCTGAGCCTCGCTACATTGTCCCCAGTCGGAGATATTTTTCCAACGTAGCCTTACCCGAGTTACAAGCCGTCATTTCCAACGTCACTGAGAAGTTAATAGCTAATAGCACGTCTTGTTGGGTGAGTTTTACCACAGACATTTGGACGTCGTGCTAGCGCCGTTAGCATGATTAGTCTTAAGGCACAATGGACAGACAAAAACATTGAACTTAAAAAGTCTGTCCTTCATGCACAAGAGTGCAGAGGATCCCACACTGCAGCTATAGAACCTGGAACAAGCCTCCACAAGTGAGGCAGCATCACAGGTGACTAATGCTAATAAATAACATTTAACACTTTTAATTTAATATAAGTTAAAGTGCTATGTATATCATATGTCTGTTACTGAATATATGTCACCAGCTCTTACAGCTGTTACACAATTTTTGTAACAAATAAGCCTAAATAAGAGGGATATGTTGTGACAATGGAAAGTATATTAAAAATATCGGTACTGTATCTGTTATCGGCCAAATAAGTTTGAACATATCGACCAAAAATCCAATATCGTGCATCCCTACTATTTTGGTGTTTAAGAGTTAAAACAGTGAAAATGTGCACAACATTACCACTTTAACATAAAACGCAACAAGACTGTGGCAGCAGGGAAGTTAAACTCTCAGGCTGCTGAGGTGGTTTGCAGGATCTCTGGGTGATTTAAGAGTTTAATCACTGACTGCATGTTCATCTAATGGTTTTATGCCAAAAAACAAGGTGTGTCCTTGTTTGTGCTTCAGGTGCCATCAGTCACAAAATACTTTCCGTAACTGATCCTGGCACAAGAAAAAACAACCGCCAACGACAACAGGTGTGGCTTGCTTTTACAGCTCAGGAAAATCATAAACGAGCTTTTCTACACTTTGATCACTGCAAAACAAGAGCTCTTTGTTTCATAAGCTGGATGAGAGTAGAAGGTGCCGATCAGGAAAGTAGACTTTAAGAAGGGGATGTTTTCAAATCTTTCAAGAAAAATGGCGTAACATTTTCATTGTGTGCAACAAGCAACCTGCGGCCTCTCAGATCGACTGTCAAAGTGCTTCAGATAATGAAGCAAATGTACATTTGGTCATCCAAAGCCAAAACAAACATTAAATAAAACCACATTGTAGTTTTAACAAACATCATGCAATAAGGCCTAATGAGAAATAAACAGTATATTTTGCATTAAGTTGTCCTTATGTTTGTGTAATAATTGGGCTAATCTGGCAATGCTAATCATTAAAGACCAAAGTTGATCTAATTTTACAAAACTGTACCCTCAAATTACAAAAAATAAGTCACACTGTTGTTTTACAGTACCATTTTTTTAGTACCAAATTTACTGATAAACGTCTTTCAATTTATTACAAATTACCTACTAATATTACACACAGAGGACAACTTTATGCCAATTGTTGCAACTTAAAACAACAATTTCAAAGATTAAACAGAATATCTCACATTTCCAAGGGAACACCACCAACTTTATTTTTTTTTTACAAATCAGTTTATGAAAAACACTAGAAATATTTAGAAAATCTCCAATAAAAGTTATTTTATATTGAAACATTATTCAACATTCTGCTAACTCCATATTGCTTTCAGATTAGTTAAATTACTTAATCTTTGTGGATTAAATTCAATGCAAACTGACTGCAGCATGTGTTCAGATTTTCTGTTGTCTGTACATTTTAGCACGAGATAAAACACACTGTAGAATTTATTTGTGTTTTATTTACAAAACGGCAAATTCTACATTCATTATGAGCCATCTCATAAATATATGTCTATATTAAATGTTTTAAAACACCTAAACTGGTTTAATCTGAATAGTATAATAGAGCAGCTTTATTTACCGTAACTAATATGAGTCATTAATAGTACAACATATTGTTTGTAATGTTCTACTTTTAATAATTTCTGTCAAAATGTTTTCTCATATCTACACAGCTAATTTGCAAATCGTCTGATTTGTCTCATATCTTTATTTCTTAAAGCTCAGTGCTGCTCTGAAATTAAACTTGATGGGGATCCCTTGGAAAGGTGCAACTGAAATGTTGAAAATTAAAGAGGAAAAGAAATGTGGACACCAGACTGATCGCAGGACTTACTCAGCTTTCGCTCCCTGAATCAAGAGAGCGTGGATGCACTCCAGACTGCCCGCTCGAGCAGCCTTGTGGATGGGCGTCTCGCCCACATAGTCCTAAGTGAGAACAAGAACAGCTTTAAGAGCCAAAACACTTCTCTGTTCGAGACACTGAAACTGTTTGTTTTAATGTATTTTCTCTCTAACTTCCCCCTCTTGTATTTCCAAGGACAAGTTTCAGAAGTTACCACAGGATGTGACTGGGGCTGAACTTTTTAACCAGACATCTCAACCACCCACACACAAGTGCAGTTACGTTATCTGAGAGCAAATGGAGGTGGGGGAAAAACACCAAAATGACTGCATGTAACCACAGTCTAATGTAGGCCACTCAAAGACTCTGCTACTCTGCTGTCTGACATCACAAATCCAAAATAAACTGAATTTTCTTAGCAGTATCCGGTAATAAAAAATTAAAAAAAGCTAAAAAATTTCAAAGGATGAAGCGATCAGAGCGCCTTCATGATGACGACAATATGTTATGTCATTGTGACCTATTAATCCAATCTCTTACAGTAGTGCAGCAGAGCATAAAATATAACCCCATAGCCTGAGTCCAAGCATGAAATCCCATCAGTAGCAGGCAGCAGGAGGACAAAGCCTAAGCAGTCGGGTTGCAGATAATGTGACACTAACATGAAAGTAGGTCATGTGTAGGAGTAAGTCATAGTACTGTATGATCCTCTTTGATGGATCATCTAAGCTCATTCTAGCTTCTTTGCTGCTCTTTTCATTCACTGTCAACCTGTTAGATAAAGCAGGATAAAACGTTTGCAGCTTGTCACAAATGCTCCGCAGATATTTTAAAACGTGCCACTGTGCCTTGCAAAGTCACACCCCAGAAAAATCTTTAGAAGAAATACAATCAAGAGAACTTCCTTGAAGAAACTAAACTGTCTGGGGGAGAGACAAAGAGAGAGAGTGCAGACTGTCCTACCTGTTTGTTAATATCTGCACCCGCTTGAAGTAGCCATAACAAACATTCAGGGTGGCCCCCGAAGGCAGCAATGTGAGTGGGTGTCTGGGCAAACCTGGAGGTCACAGAGTTCACACTACAGCCCACCTGAACCAGACGCACAACACACTCCAGCTGTGGAGACAAAGATGGTTTGGGGAGATTCATTCAGGGCAGGTATGGACAAGTGAGACAAAAAAAATGTTACTTGAGCAAGTCAGGTTTTGCACTGTCTGTGCAAAGGGTTGGCCTGCCATTTCTAACAGATGTAGCTGAGGTAAACACACGTTTTACTACGATTAATGCTTGTGGTTTAATAAACATTTATTGTGTTCAATTCACAAATGCCCCCTGGCTTTGCTAACGTAATGTAAAAGCAGGTAGTGAGAATTAACATAAAAGCTTACAATCGTTAGATGAATATATTAATTACTGTCCAGTTATTTATTTTTGTTTCAGTGCAGAATTTCGTTACTTGTTACTTAAACGCACGGTGACGCACTCCAGATAAACTAAAAACAAATGTTAGCTACTAGCATGTTCCTTCACCTAGCCATAGCTGCGTTTGAGCACCGAGCAGGAAATGGCCGAGACGAGGCTGATGTCGGAAGGCGCCGACGCTCATTCCGGAGTCTGTTCTACCGAAATATCCATTAAACAGCCCAGTCAGACGGTTTAGTCGTACCTTTCCGAAATGAGCGGCCCAGTGTAGGGGCGTCCAGCCGTAGAAGGTGTCCTCAACCGTGAGGTCAGCCGGGTTCGAGGTGCACTGAAGGAGGGAGCACAAGGCACCGACGTCTCCATCCCTGCAGGCTCGATGGAGCGGGAAGCGGCTGTTTAAGACCTCCTCGCTCGAGAATCCAGACTCCACTCCAACAGACATTGTAGCAAAATATTATACAAACAGATAAATGTTAGCTGGCTACTTCAGAAAAGACAATAAAATACCTATCTATTGTCGAACTACGCCGTGAAGGGAGGATTGTTGAAGACACGCGCGCCACCCTGACTACAGAGGCTTTCTCTGCCTGACAACAAAGCACGGAGGCGGAGCAGAGCACGCGCCGGAGTGAAATTAGAGAGGCCCAGAGAGAGCTGGAAACTCTGGACTGGATTTTCACATCGCACAGAAAAATTGTACAGTACCTGTACAGTACTTTTATTACAGGGGATCAGAGCAGGGGATTTACTAGTAGCTGCGTGGTTTGGGTCATGTTTTATTATTTTTTTTTATTTTTTATTGATTTTTTTCTTTTTAAACAGAAATTAAACATACATAAGTAATCATACATGAAAAAGAATAGGAGGGGGGAAAAAAAAAGGGGGGGGGGGGAGGTGTGTACTGTATTTAGCATATTAATACAGTATTCTAAATTACAATACAACTAAAACAGAGACTCACACAAAATATGGGTAATTTACCACGGTATTTTTTTTTTCTATTTACTCCAGACCTTTTCAAAATTTGCAAGCTGCATTCTACCTGAAAAAGTAATTCTTTCCATCTTATATAAACCACATATAATTCCAGGGATGGAACTTTTGTATTAAAGCATTTCTTTGTGATGGCCTTTCGGGCCGCTAAACTTAAAATTCCAAATAAGCTTTTAGATTCTGAGTCCACATCCCTTGAATGCAAAGATCCAAACAAAAACTCATCCCACTTAAAAGAAAATTGCATGCCCAAGATTACTTCAGTCTCTATGTGAATGTCAATCCAAAAATCATGAATCCGAGGACATGACCAAAACAAATGAAAATGTTTTACTTCCTAGGCTCCACAGTTCCTCCAGCAACTGGAGGAACCTGAATAACGTTTACTTTGAGCAGGTGTTTTGAAGTATCTAATGAGGGTTTTCCAGCCAAAACATCTCCATGTATTTGAACAAGTGATTTTCCACTGGGTTGCGCATTGTTGAAGCCAAATATCATTTGTGATTACATCATTTACTTCTCTCCCCCATTTTTGTTTAATATAAGTTGTGTTTAGACTTTTAACTTCTTGGATACCCTTATACAATCTTGAGATTAGTTTACATCCCGAATCTGATTGGTATACCTTAATAAAAATATTCAGCAATGGGATATCCAATAAATCTTTGCTGTCCGAAATAAAATTTTGTAAGTGATGCCAGATTTGAAGATACCTATAAAAATCTGTATTTTTTAATGGATACTGTCTCTTTACTGAATTAAAATCTCTCAAGATATCTTTGTCAAAAAAAAGTACAGTATGCTGTTAAACCATTTTCTGTGCAAGTTTTATACGTTATATCAGATTTATTTGGTGGAAAGTCAAGATCGTGAGCACACCATCGCAATATCCTAACCTTCTCATGCCAGCTATTCTTGTTAAGAAAAAGTAACCAAAGTTTCAGTGGTAAAGTAATCCACTGATTACCCCGTTCAATTTGTTTCTTAATTTTTTTAATCCCCTAAACTAGCCTGAATTGGGCAGTCTCTTGAAGTAGCAATTTCTATTTCTTTCCATCTTGCTTGATAATTTGTGTTACACCAGCAAACTAAAATCCTAAAGTGAACGGCAATATAATAGTCTTTTATACATGGAAGAGCTAGCCCCCCTTTATCTTTGTCATCTGCAGAGTTTGATACCTTAACCTTGGCCTTTTCCCCTGACAAATAAATCTAGAAATTAGTTTGTCCCATTCATCAAACTGTTTGTCTGTTATTTCAATTGGAAGTGTTTGGAATAAATAAAGCACCTTAAGCAAAATATTCATCTTGACCATATCAATATGTGACTCAAAACTTAGAATTGGTATCAAACTCCATCTTTTAATATCCTCATTTATTTTATGACACAGGGGCTTAAAATTTATATCATAAAGCTTAGAAAATTCCTTTGGGATATTTACACCAAGATATTTAATATTCTCTGCATCCTAACTCAAACTGAATTTTGATTTCAATTCTAGATTAGGCTTATAGTTAAAGGTTAAATCTGAGTTTTAGGGATATCAAGTTTATAGCCTGAGTCTAAACAAAATTTTTCTAAATAAGCTAACAAATTAGGAAGAGACTTATTTGGATTTGTCAGATATATCAAAACATCATCGGCGAATAAAGAAATCTTATGTTCTTGGCCAATCAGTTAACTCCACTTATATTATTGTTCTGAACAATTCCTATAAAGATAGTGAAAAGTAGTGGGCTCAATGGACATCCCTGAAATGGTTTTTAACATTAGTGAAGATTATTTTTAGCTGCTGGCAGATAAAATGTTGGTAGAACTTATTGTGTTTATTATATAAAATGATGCACCAAATGTTCTCTATAGGTGAAAGATCTGGACTGCAGGCTGGACATTTCAGTACCTGGATCCTTCTCCT